>JAKJXN010000015.1:131998-606724 GCA_022225945.1 Didymella pomorum | reverse complement strand
GAGGGCGCTAAAAGATAGCCTCTTAGCTATATACGCAGGCTGTGATAACAGCTACGCGTAGACCCCACTGATTACTCAAAGTCACGAGGTGTACCTGGTCTTTCGGGAACGCCTATACTATGCGCGCTGCCTAACACATATTAAACAACCTACGCTCCTTTAGCGTTAGCTTTCTTGCCATTTCTAATAGCTAGTCGCGCTTTAACCCCTTTGAATACCGCACCCACCCTGCTTGGCTTAACCACTCGCTGAAGTCGTACTAGTCGGCGTTAGCTTAGACAGTGGCATTCTTCACCTTCTCTAATGCTTCTAACTCAGCGGTAGCTTAACGCAACAACGGCTAGATTGCCTGGCTCACGTTTGTGTCTACGCTATCGCCTATGTGCCGGGCTGCTGCGGCTGCGCCGACTGGGAACAAACAGCCAAACTTGCTTCTGCCGTGCAATTTCTAGCACAATACTGTCCTCCACACGGGCTGTATCCATGGCTAGCGGCCTTCTAGTGGCTGGCGCTGGTTATTCCAACTGTGCTCCCTCCTGCAATGATCCCGAATCCTCTTAACGCTGCAGTTAATGTACAGGCACGCTGAACACTGAAATCCGTCTCTGTATACTGGCAAATGGGGCAACGGCGGGGCGTCTGGGCTGGGGTAAACAACCTCATTCTAAGTTACGGCCCACTGCTGTAACGATGTCTCCTCCTGCGCTGCCTGGATGATCTTCTGCCGTGTCCTCCAGACCAACTCTTGATGTCGTTTGTTCAAATGGCCCTCTAGCTGGGACTATACAATGCCTTGCTGGTGATGCTTGCATATGGCAATGCGATGTGCGGACGAATACTCAAATATGGCGTAGAATTGATTCATTTTGATGATTTTTCAATTGTATAAGCTATTGATTGAATACTTTTCCCTCTTAAACTAGGCGGGATATTCCTCGTTGAGGTCGCGCTAAGCGTACCTTCTTTGTCTGTAATACATTTTTGGTGCGTAACCAGCTATTCAGTTCCTCTTCTACCTCCTCCTGTGACTGTTTGTGCCCAGCTCTTTGCGTTGGAAAGCTCTTGCTTACCGCAGGAAGAAGCGACAAGGCATTATTGTTGTGTACCATATCTGGTATATTGCGCGGTGGAAGCGGTACTCCAAATCCCATGCAGATGTGCCAGTTACGGCTTAAGAGGCGAAACTTAGCCCGCAATGACGCTACTTGCCCAGGGCCCTCGCGCAGGTCGCGCGCATAATAGCTGCCTGCTATCCTTGATGTATGTGCTGCCTGTAGATCCATAGCTGTGCTCCTCTCTTCTGGCCCATAGTCGCGCTTGAATTTGCTGCCCTCAGGCAAGTGCCTCCGAGATATAGCAATGCTCGCATGTCGCCATAGAGGAGTACTAGCGGTAGTTTTCAGTCCGCGCTTAAACTCTTCTTTAATTACCGCCCCAAGTCGTGTGCTTTTCCAGGGCTCTTCTACACCTGACGCATCTACCTGCTCTATCCCTCCGCAGCTATCCTTTGTCTGTTTCCATGCCTGTGTTCTTTTCCTTGGCTTCGTTGAGGCTTCGGTGTTGAGTTTGGCAGGCCATAGGAACGAACCAACTGCACCAAGACCCTGAAGTGGGGTGAGGATCTGTAACTGTTCCACGAAGGGAACTACCAACCATAAGTAGTATACTAGTAGCTCGCCTACTTCAGGCGGAAGGTAACGGTGTATAACTTTCGTAGTGCTACTAGCAGAGTAGTTTTTGTGATAGGAGGTCACAAACGATACTAGGCCATGCTCGATGAATATATTTCGCATCTCACAGCGGTCAGAATTGCGCCAGCGTAGGGTAAGCAGTTCTGTACCCCGTGCAGGCTAACCACCAGTTATATGAACCAGCAGAAGCATTCGGCGTAGGAATGCCTGTACTAGCTGAACGTACGCTCTCACCCGCCGCGTGTTCCATGTCAATTTCACGGAATCAGTAAAGAACTGACGGCGGAGGGTAGCGTCTGTTTTGATACAACAGAGGAGGTAGCGTTGCTGGCCGCCTAGAATTCTCTCGTTGCGTCTATCCTGGAGGAAGCTATGGTTCGCGTGATGTACAGTGCGGTCATCTTTGAGACTGTTGAGGTGTATCTGTGGCAGATTGTCGACATGCACATCTTGGTCTGTTTTCGGGATCAAGAGAAGACCATGTAACGTTCGCTGCGCCTCGTGCACCTGGTCGCGAAGGAACCACCTCAAGCCGTTCATAGTCAACTCGAGCGACTTGTAGCACAGCGTCTGCCCATCGTCCGACCACTCTACAAAGCCTAAGCATGTTGTACTATCTCGCAGCTTGGCACCGTAAGCGCGTAGAGTGAGGATCCAGTTCATCGGCGACTCGCTGCCATATACCATAAAGCGATCTTGCATCTCGGCGATAAGCTCGTTGGGAAACTGCGTATGCCCTGCCTTGCTCTCCATTACTGCGTGCTGAGCAATCAAGAGCTGCGCGATCTTGACGAGCGCGGACAGCTTTGGGGTGTACGATACAGGATCGTCAAAGCCATTGCGCTCTCTGTTTATACCGAGCGCTACGAGGAGTCCAACCATGATACTTTCAGTGAGTTTGCCGTGGAGTTTCTAGTCAAGCAAAGCAATACAGAGGTTTAGACAGTAATGCTGCTCCTCAACAGTAGCGCTAGCCTTAGTCCCATCTGTCTCTTCGAATAGTTTGTTGTATTTCAAAGCCTTTACTAGATCGCACACAGCCCTAGGAGTCATAGCAGGAAACGTGGAAGAAGTGCCGTATAAGGGCGGTTGACGGGCATCAGGCGCGATCAGGTCGGTTTTCCTAAGGACATAGTGCAAGTTTGGGCCTTGCCGAGCAATAGCGAGACGGTAGTTATAGGACAATAGCCGGTGCCAGATCATTTGATATTTGCGATATGTGCCCTCAAGAAGCTCGGTATGAAGTGGCTTCTCATAAGACCGACCCCTAATAAAGCTGCGGATGCGATGGAGAGCAAACACATTGACCTCGTCTGACAGTACCGACTGGCGAGCGGAACTCACAAGCGCGTCGAAACTTCCAATCAGCGACCGTAGACCCACTTCCTCGAGCTTTGGAGGAGCCAGTAGTTCCGCTACTGCCTCCAGGCTCTGGTCTGCAAGGCACTCGGCCCATTTCGTCTTCTCCAGCCAAGGACTGAGATGCGCCGGGTAGCGGCGACTCAGCGTACCTGCCAAGGAGTCGCCGAAGAGGATGGGGCGATTGTTGTAAGGTTGAGCTGGGCCTCCATCTGCTCCCAAGCGGATGGTGTGTCTTGAGCATAGCCATCAGCACCTACGTCGCGGTGCTTGTCTTCTGGCAGCGAGGTGGGCAACGGTCGGGGAGCATTGTTGCTTGCTGTAGCAACACGCCACAACGTACTCGTACGCCCCGTACGGTATAGTCGCTGACATGGGACATTTAGCTCCCAAGGTTCTTCTTGGACCTGCTTGATTTGTTGTGCAATAGACAGACCGCTTGCCCTCCTGCTCCTGACTGGGCCATGGGACTTGATGTAATGCGCCCGGATCCGCGATCGACTGCTAAGGATTCTAGGGCACCGAATTTCTGTCGCAGGATCGATGAAGCGGCAGTGAAATGCATAGTGAATGGGAAGCTCTACTATCAGAGCAGATGTTGGAGCTAGGTAGGCCCACTTTCGCGCATCGTCTTCTGTCAGGAACTTAATTGGGTAGTCAGGGAGTAACCCCTAACTAGGACACATTAGGCATCCTAGCCTGTTAATTTACTTATGCATGGGGGTGTTGGTAAAATTGAAAGTAGAGCAGGTTTTCAGCGACATTCCAGACGCCGCTCTAAGCAGGGACACAAGAGTCAGCCTGCATGCATAAGACAAGGGCTAGGATTATGCTGCTTTGCTAGGTTGCTGTGTAAAGAAAGATAGAGGGATAGTTGTAGAAAGAAAAGTAGATCTACTAGGGTAGAGAGAGGGGTTAGAAGGGTATGTAGAGATAGGTGGGATGGGTGTAGCAAAGCTGTCAGGACTTTCCTCCACACAGGCTTGCGTCAGTAAGTTTGTTCCAGACTTACTAACGCACCTCTGTGCGTAGTTAGCCTTTGTTTCTTTGTTTCCTTTTCTTTGTTTCCTTTTCTTTGTTTGTTTCACTCTTTTGTTTGTTTCACTTGCGCAGAGGCTCCCTGCCTACTATAAATAGGCAGCTACCTCCACACCTTAGATAGCTCTCTGTCTGCTATTTTGTCTTTCACTGAATTCAACTATCAACCAGATCGCTATCTTTTGTGCTCGTGATGTCAGCCTCACAAAAGCCAACAAGGGACCGAGCCCCTGTAGAAATCTTGGCGGTTGGATCAAGGGACGGTAGAATACAGGCACGGGCCTTTTGGGATGATCGAAGAACGATCCGAACCGGCATAACTGTCAGGGCGGCCTCGCGGTGACATAGCTAGTAGCAGCGGTAACAGGAAGGCTGTAAGGGTAAAGGAGAAGTGTAACAGAGCGCTTTGTTAGGTAGTGCTTGTGTTTAGGGGTTAGCACTACACTAGTTCTTTTATTTAGTTTTAGGACTAGCGCAGGGGTACATTTATTCAGTTTTACGGTAGGTTAGCGTGCTAAGCGCAGAACTTAAGGGCCCTAACCTTCCACCCCCTCTAGCGCAACAACTACAGCAGCTGCAGGGGAGCACAGCACAGCGTTCTGCTCCTTGCGCTTCCCTCTGCCTGCGCGAGCCCTTAAAGCACCAGTTTCGCGTTTAACCTCAGGGCGCTTTTCGGCCTTCATGTAAGGATTATGCCTACAATGTCCTATATATTTATTACAGAGCCCTATATCAGCAGTTACGCTGATATTGATGTACTTTTGGCCATATGGCGTAGTGGGGCTCTGCACTATTACACTTACCTAATATGGTTGCGCACGAGCTATGTGACGGTCGTTTCCTGCGTTCAGCGTTGTTTCCTGCGTTTCAGGGTCGTTTCCTGCGTTTTTAGGGTTGTTTCCTGCGTCTACTACTGTATTTATGCTACACATTCACCCTAACCTAATATGGTTGCGCACGGGCCATATTAGGGTCGTTTCCTGGCAACAAATCTCGATCCCATAGTACTTAGAGCTGTGGAATAATCTGTACTCCGCTACCACGCATTACCCGGCTAAGGACAGATTCCACCTCTGCTACCTAACAGGAGACGCGGAAGGCCTAGCACGGGTCTGCTTCTCGTCAACAGGAGAATTGATTAGGCAAAGTGGCGCTTCGAGCAGCAAACAAGAGACATTTGCTCTGTTATCATAGATCTAACAAACGATCAGCAAAGCCAGGAGCAGCTCGTCATTCACAACGTCTACAACCCGCCGAAGGCCTCAAGCAACCAACAGAGCACATTACCACAAGAACAAGAGACGCTCAGGCAACACCACACGAACCAACAAGAGCTACTCATTGACTTCAACCAACACCATCCCTAATGGGGAGGGCTGAACAGGGAGGCCACCGACCTAGAGTCAGAAGACCTGATAGACATTATAGTGGACTTTGCACTGCACAATACTCTCCCGCCAGGCACAGTCACGTACGAAGAAGTTCGAGCGCAGTCCACGATCGATCTTTGCCTCGTAACAACGGGGCTGATTGACAAAGTCATTGAAAGCGAGGTAGATAGAAACCTAGACCACGACTTAGATCAGTTGCCGATAAGCACAACACTAGACGTCGCAGTGCAACATCTCGAAAAGAGGCCGCGCAAAACCTGGAATAGAGTAGACGAGAGACTGTATGAAAAGACGCTGAGACGCTCCCTACCTCCACTTCGAAAGCCGCTCACCGAGACAGCGCTCGATGCATATACTAATGAAGTGACCTCCGCATTCAAAAAGCCATAAGTAAAGCAGTACCTGACACTTTTCCCTCCTCCCACACACGCGCAGGATGGACTGAAGAATGCAAAGCGGTGCTCGTTGAGACAAAACGACTGAAGAGAGCACACAGTCGACACTATGCGGAGGAAATTTGGGAAGCCTACCGCGATGCGAGGAACCACAGAGCAAGGACAATCAACTAGGCACTGCGCAAAGCACATAGAGACCGTATAGAGCGGGCAACGAAGTCGCTAGACGTACTGTGGAAGCTAGCGAAGTGGGCACGTACGAGACAGGTCCAGTCAACCGGTTTCATACCAAGAATGCAGGACCCTGATACCCAATGTGAACTGGACGACCCGGCGGACAAGACTGAGCTGTTCCGAGATGTCTTCTTTCCGACGCCACGTGAAGCAGACTTGGGAGACATAGAGCACGCTGCGTACAGCGGCCAGATCGGGTCACGAACAAAGCGATGCAAGCTGGGATCGATCTGATTGTAGCCCGTCTGACGAGAATCTTCAACCAAAGTCTGCGGCTGGGCTACTGCCCGGTCCCATTCCGAACGTCCATCACAGCAGTCTTGCGCAAACTGGGCAAACCCAACTACGCAGTCCCTAAATCATACTGTCCTATCGCATCACTCAACACCATCGGCAAGGTCATAGATGCGGTGGTGGCACGGAGACTGAGCTACCACGTCGAGACACACCACGTGCTACCACTAACCCATGTAGGTGGAAGGAAGCATCGATCTACCGAGCACGCACTACACGCTCTCACAGCGAAGATCTACGAACAGTGGAACAACGAGAAAGACAGCCAGGTGGCCAGTCTCCTGTTGCTGGACGTATCCTAAGCCTTTGACAACGTATCCCACAAGCGGCTGCTTCACAACCTGCGAAAGCGGAAGGTAGACGAGAACACAGTGCGCTGGATAGCAGGCTTCTTGAGCGAC
Organism: Didymella pomorum; assembly: GCA_022225945.1. Classification (NCBI taxonomy): domain Eukaryota; kingdom Fungi; phylum Ascomycota; class Dothideomycetes; order Pleosporales; family Didymellaceae; genus Didymella; species Didymella pomorum. The sequence continues at coordinate 599,921 of JAKJXN010000015.1, read as the reverse complement.
AGGCACACCCATATTCTAGTTAAGGGATTCGAATTCGAGTCTCGAGAATACGCAATCAACACGAGCATTCTGCAGGGCTCGCCCCTCTCCCCTCTGCTCTATCTCCCCTACAACGCTGATCTGGTCGACCAGTGCAACGAGCAGACAGACGACATGTCCACCGGATACATCGATGATGTGGTCATCCTCGCTTGGGGTAAAACCACAGAACGAACGTGCGAAATACTGGGCACAATACTCGAGAAGGCACGACGGCACGATGATGGGCAACCACACACGCATGAGTCTTCGCTCCCGACAAGTTCCAATTGACCCACTTTATAAGATCGCGCAAATGCATCAACATCGACGCATCCATCCACACAGAGTGGGGCGAGATCAAGCCGTCGCCGACGTGCAGATACTTAGGCTTGACCCTAGACACCAAGCTGAAGTGGCGAGAACATGTAGAGACGATCAGGCAGAAGGTAACCCGCACGGTGCACACTCTGAGCAGCTTGGGCAGCTCCGCCTTAGGGTTAGGGTTATAGGGCTAGCGTAAAAACTAATCTGACGCTGGTAATGGTGCGGACGGCATCAAAAGGATTCAAGGTGCAGTATTGATATGATGTTTTGCAGGCGACAATCCCAACGCCACCCCACCTTGTATGCCTTGTTCTTTTTTGAGTCGCCCGTACAGACAGTCCAAGAGAAAGACGCAGAGGCGCTGTCAAGAGGTGCGCTCCGTCCTGGATTGCCCACGTAGATTATCCAGCAGGACATAGCACCACTGCCTTATTAGCATCACTGTACAGCTTATTGACTAGGCTGTAGCTTTATAGAAATAATGTAGACAAGTATATAGTGTTAACAGGGAAAATCAACTGCAGAGGCGACAAGCAGAACTTGCTACAGGTGCAGTATGTTTAAGCATTCAAGTTCGTACAGGGCGGAGCTAGACTAGAATAGATCACCAAAAGGATTCGACTCCGGACTGAGGCTGAAAGGGGGCGATACAGGGCCGAAATCACGCGCTAGGACGGATTGGGCAAGAATCAGACCCGTGTCGTGGCGGTCGCGTAGAGGTAGGCTCAAAGACGCTTTCCACCTGTTGAGGGAGCATTTGTCGGCGTCATCGCCGAGACATCGCGCTCGACGCGTTCTGATGGATCTGTAGAAGCCCCTTCACCCCCAAGACACAGCCAATGAGGACTTGCAGTCTCTACCACACAGCCCGCCTCCGGCGGACCTTTCGCAACCACTGGGCCACCAGAACCTTTGACCCATTCTCGCAGGTGCTGAGGCCCGAACTGCGCCGGATTTCTGACATTAAACACACGAGGAGGACCTGCACTCAATCGCGGATCACCGTTGGCTGTGACACCGCTGTACTCCAACTTCATGATTATCTCGCCATCTTCGGCGCCGAAGCTGACCTTGGTCGGAATCCAATCAGGGAGTTCTTCACCGGCCATGCAGTCAAGGGCCTCCATCCACGCGGGTTCGTCGACTTGAGTGATGTGCAACCTGTTCAAGATGACGTTGCAGTTGTCCAAAACCCACCTCTTCATCCTCAGGGCGGTGCACAAAGCTTCCTCTCTGGCCGCGGCGCTCCCGGACGAGTCTTCGGAGCCCGGCTGGATCATTAAAAGGTATCGCACCTGCCGATGCCACGCGCCGATCGATCCTGAAAACGGACCATGTGTGCGGATCAATGTCAACGGCGAGGGGTTGGGACCAAGTGCAAAGACTACTCTAGCGAGCTGTGTCGCAGCAGATACATCAATTCCATGGAAGGTCTCAGGTCCAGGAAGCAGTGATAGGCCGAACTGGGACGGAAACCTGCGAGACAGGGTGTCCAGGGTTCCACACAAGAAGACCTGAAGCAGCCAATACCGAGTGGCAATTACCATCTCTTGCGCATGGTTGAAGTCAATGCCATATCCTAAGATATCTGTCAACGTATTATCATCGCAGTCGGCGACTGTCTTGATCGATGCGTTGATATAGTCGACGAAATAGTTTTGGCGCGTTAGTCGCCACAGATTTTCAGCTTGGGACACTGCTAATGCCACTGCATCGACGTCGTTGGGGTTACGAATTGCATTCCTGATGCTCACGGTCAGCCGAGGACACTGGACAACCACGTGCATCATGGCCCGGCTGATGAATTGACGATCGTCGAGGCCGAGCTGTGCCAGAACAGCCGGATGCGTTGACGATAGATAGATATCATTGTCGTATATCGAAAGACGACCGGCAGTCATGGCCATGGTCACCTTGGTCCTTGTCAGCGTCTGTGCATTTCGTCCGCCCACATTGCGCTATCAATGATCCCGACGCCATGAAGAGGACAAAAAGGATTTGCAAACACTCTGCACATGACATACATGGGAAGAAAAACGCGACTGAGACACGGATTGTTGCTATGGTGCAATTGCCACGTAGATGTTGAACTTACATCGTCAATGTACGTGTTGTCCAGAATGTTCCAGAAGTTCTTCTCGTCAGCCCCGGACAGTACGCCAGACTTCAGAAGGTCCATGAGACCAAGGGTGTGGATCGCGTAGTGCAAATTGGTGACACCTAACAGCACCTGTCGACATTAGCAAGCGTGCAGCGGAGGCTGGTGGGAATCACCTCAGAAGCGTAGTGCATCTTCGTTGCAAGCAGCAAATCGTACGTTGGGGCTTGCTGTGATGCGACCAAGCTTAGTTGAAGTTCTCTCAGTGCTTCGCCCTTGGTCCGCATTGCTTGAATTTTGTTGGAGTGCGAGTCGTCAGCATAGCAGTCGAAGCTGTGAACCAAGAACTTGGCAGCCATCGTGACGGCAGGACTCGAGCCGATGCGTGGCGGGATTGAGGTAACCCAGTCGCCCAAAGTGAACAAAGCTTGATACTTCGGTGACTCGGGCCGAAGCATGTTGATGAATGTCGCAGCAAGTCTTGTATCTGGAGCTGACGGTCGGTGCACTGAGAGCGATGATTCGCGTTGCAGACGGAGCAGGTGCTCATGGAGACGCTTTCGTTGGTTCGTTTCCAGTCTTTTCGAAGGTTTCGCGGCTTTTGACTTACTCGGTGCCAACGTCTGAAAGACACCTCGACCATCTGCAGCCACCATGCCTCCCCTCAGATGCAAGTCGGGAGCCTCTGAATTGGGAGTTGATACCTGATCAGGTGAAGAGACCGAGGCGCAGTCTGGTGTCGAGGAATCGTCGCTGACATGATTGGAGCTCAGTGGATGGATGATTGACGCGGCCATAGATCGGCCATATCGTGTCATCCGACTTGGGTCTTGCATCACCAGGGCAAAGCCCTGTCCTTGCGAGTATGGGTAGTTGCACGTCCGACTGCCCTTCAGGCACCCTCCGCATGATGGCTTCTTCTCATCGCATTTGACTTTGCGCTGCCGGCACGCATCGCACTTGCCAAGCCGTCGCATCTATGAGATATTCTGGGAGCAACAGAACCGGTTGTTGATATTACGCCGTTGCAGCTAGTCCTGGTTGTGTGATGGACCAGGCACGCACTCGAGTCGAGTTAAGGCGAGCACGGTTGATGCTGAGTACAATCGAGTCACAGTTGTGCGATGAGTACCGTGTGATGCTCAAGCAGAGCCCGAAGAGTTCAACGAGCTTGAAATGTCAATCAGTATTTGGAGCCAGGAGAAACCATATGTTGAAGGTGACCGAACAGGCAGCAGCTAAGCGGGTTGCGGGGCGCTAGCCTGAGAACAGGCCAGTGCTGATTCGCTTGGCTGTACCTCATCACGTGGACGAATGCGCTCCTTGTCATCAAGCTATGCAGGTTCTACAAGGTCTCGAGATGACCCGCCCTCAGATTCAAACTGTACCAGTCGCGGCGTTTGTGATTGTTGCGGTGGAGTGGGCTTGTTCGGCGGTACCTAGTGTTTGCAACTGCCTGGGCACAATCGCTTCCAACTTGACTCGTAATGTTCCGCGATCGGAGTATGCCTTTTCTGCAGGAGATCGATCGATCAAATGAGGGCTCTGCTAGTCCAAGACGCAGTGGATGGCAGCAGAAGCCGTGGATGGCAGCAGAAGCCGTGTGGTGTCGACGGCTGTCCGGTCATTGACCTTCAGGCTGCTGAAGAATTCCGGCCAGCTTGTCGCAGCGCGGAATCGCCACGGCAGGTGCATTTCGCGATACAGGACCATCATCTTCTGATGACAGATAGGATATATGTATCAGGTGTCAGTCATAACTGTTGCCGGACGTAGTGGACAACAGAAGCTTGGGAAGAAGAGTGCCAGGGTGTTGCTTTTATGAGAATCGCAGGCGCGACCGCCGAAAAGGCAGGTGGGGCCACCCCACAACTTAGGCTGCGCCACCAAACTCCAACCTTTGATCCAGCACCAGCATCATGAGTTCCGCAGGCGCAGGTAAGTCGGATGAATCGGGCGCCCGCGTCCTTCCAAGTTCAGAGGAGATCCAGGAGGCCCTCAGAGTGGAAGTGTACGACCGCGTCGGGGACAAGCGACCGCTTGGTGACATCATCAAGGGCAAGAGATCGGTTCTGATCTTCACAAGACACTTCTGTACAGTAGAAGCTCTGCGTCTGCTTGTTCACTCGGATCTGCGCTGATGTGACTTCAGGGTGCTTGAACTGTCAGGCTTACGTACGAATCATCAGCGAGAAGCTACCGCCCTCCAGCTTACCAACGAACACACAGAGTATGTTTATAGGACGATCAAGAACACCGCACTGATTCTTTCAAGTTCTGTTCTTCAGTAATGGCTCATATCAACCCATTGATACTTATGCGAAAACCACATCATCTGCGTATCCCATATATACAGACCCTACGTGCCGGCTTCACAGGATCTTCAAGTTCAAATCTGCGTTGAAAGAGCAAGGAGATGGTGAAGAAAAGAAGGACTACATGCAAGACGCAGGCACGGCCATGGGCAGGATCTTTGGCGGCATCAAGGCTGCACTCGGTGATATTAGAAACACGCCGTACATTGGACCAAAGACACAGAATGGTGGTGAAGTGATCATCGCAGCTGGTACGTATACCCACCCAGGACCTAGACCCATTCTAATTGTCACGAAGATGGTACATGCGAGTACATGTATCGCATGCAAAACACTGTAGACCACACCAACGTTGCGGACCTTATTCAGATTGTCGGAGCAACGCCTGCTGTCCACGTAGGAACTGACAGCGGAGCGCAAATAAATCAGTCACAGTTTTCAGGACTGGAAGGATCAACGGCCTAGACGAGACGTGTCATGGTGAAAGACGGATGGAGGCGTGAGAAGCAGTCGACGGCTCAGTAATCTTAGCGTGCCTAATCTAGACAGGCTAACGTAGCGCGAATCAAATGCCGTTCGCTCCTGCAGTTCGCTCTGTCGCTCTTCTACGACAATCGAACCTATTCCTGTTTCCAGTATCGCACCAGAGCATCCCCAATTTTCTGTACAGCGCGAAAACTGGAGTTGCCTTCACATCAGATCTCCCAGGTTCGTGTAGCACGCTGATGAGGCGCCACGAAGATGTCGAGGACTACACTGAAATTCATCGACACCACTCAAAGCTCATTCGATCGAAAGCGCAAGCAGCTGTCTCGCGCTTGTGATACGTGTCGCAAACGGAAGAAGCGCTGCACTCATGGTTTCGACGCAGCTGATGGCCAAGCTGTAGGTCCGCCGCCAGCATCTTCGACACCTTCAATATCACGCAGCTCTATTGATACCCGGATTCCTGAAACGCCTGAGATACTCGACCAGAACTCGCAAAGCACCGAGAATGATGCTGGTCGTGTGCCTCGAGGCATCACGGACGATGTCGGCTACGCCCAGAAAGTGTTCAATTACGCCAACAGCCTCGAAGTTGGCAGCGACAATGGTATCTGAGATAGCTCCGTGATCGATGGCACGGTCGAGTAAGATGCGCGATTCATCGGCGATAGTAACCCAGGAGGGGTTTTCCTTGCCTCAGGACGATCGCAGACCGGATCTTATCACAATGCCTTGACCAGACGAAACTTTGAAGTCTGGTCGCAGCAGCGAAGTCGATTCTCACAGGGTCTCTCAACGACGTCATCATATCACGGTGTGTTCCATGGATTGGAGCCTGCCATCAGAGATGCGATCCTGCCAGCACTTGAACGAAATTGTCTCTTGGTCAGCCCTCCGTTCGTACACCGTACTGCTTTGTGTACAATCTATCTGGAAAAGTTTAATTCCATACTTCCAATTGTAGATCCGTCCGTGTACGACAGCGTCCCTCCTGAGCATCCTTCTCGGCTGGTACTTGATCAAGCTATGTGTATGGTTGCAGCCATGGACTCTTCGTCAACCACACACTTGTATCTCTACGACGGTGCAACGAAGCTGAGCCGTGCAGAGTTCGGACATCGCTTTTTCACTGCTTTACGCGTGAGCGTTGAGCTTCATCGAATCAAAGATAGGCTGGTTCTTGTACAGCTTCACGCTCTTATGTCGCTCTTCAAAGAAGGGCCCGACGCATGCGAGAATTCCATGTTGACTGTAGGGCGTGCAGTACAGCACGTACACTCATTGGGACTCCACTTGCATCTAGCCCCAGGCCAGGCGCCCAACGATCACGCTCATAGACTGTTCTGTTGCATCTGGTTTCTGGATAGACTTAACGCAGCTTCACACGGGCGGCCGATCCTGATGCATGAGAGGGACAACAGTCGATCTATCCAAGACCACTTGGACGTATGTGAGCCCTCGTTTCGACTTCTTCTGCGCATTGGACTACTCCTCAATGATGTTATCTCTTTGTATCGCCCCAAATGCACAGACAGTGAGCTGCTGAATGATATTCCTCTCTTTGAGGATTTGGTGGTCGGGTGTCAAGCGGTACAGGTCACGCCACACGTTCTAGGCAAGTATCTCAGCCATTGCAATCGGATCCAGGAAGGGAGCACGCTTCATGTGCCGCCGACCCCCCTTCCTCCTTTACTCTGCAGTGATGTGCAGGCAGGTTGGCATGTGCCTACTGTTTGAGACTATCTCCAAAACCTCGAAATTGGGATCCATTGCTAACGTCCTGGTCAGCCACCATCGAGGTCCTGTATCATGCCGTAGCTATCGTCTCTCGCTATCCCAAACCTGACGTCAACCGACGGCAAGTATCATCATCGCGAAGAACTCAACAGCACTGGTCCGCTGATCGCGCGACAGCTCTGGTTGGACACGAGTTTCTGAGTCAGCTCATTCCGTGGGTCCCATATGCCGTGTCGCTTTCATTGAGTCTCAACTATCGCGAGCTTCGCCAAAGCAAGCTTCCGACGCACCGCGGAAGAGCCAAGATGGCTATGGAGACCAATTGTTCAACCCTGGAACAGCTCGGGGAAATATCTAGTCTGGCTCTTACCATGGCCGAGATAGGCAGGCTCACTCGCAAGGAACTCGATCGAGTGTGTGGCCCTACGGAGGAGCTCTACCACCAAAGTATAGGAGAGCCGTCATCGCAGCAGTGCTCGGACGTACCGGCCCACAATGACCCTACAGAGACATTTACAACCGTCTCCAATTACTACGATAGCTACTATCTCATGGGCATGCTAGGACCAGACCCATTCGAGATGTTTGATCCTGAGTTCGATTTGACTGGCGTCGACTCATTCTTTGAAGGGAATCTCGACCCCTCGTTTCCATTACTGTATAGCGGAACTTGAAGCCCCATAGCCAGCGGAACTCTAGTTCGGTCAACCATCCAACTCACTGTCGTCTTTGAGAGTCCAAATATATCTATCTAATGAGCATGTGGCCTTTGCTAGGAAGTGCTAATTGCGGAGTTGTAATGCGAAATTTTATTGCGAGGTTGGTGTGTACTCTACTAAGAGTTCCCATCCGCCTCGTGTACACAGCAGCATCGCGAGTCCTGTGGGCAAGCCTGTCGGCCATCCTGCAGCCAGAAACGGGACGATACAAATTGAGTCAGACGAAGCCGGATCGGTTCCTCGATCAGGCATTGAGCGAAAGTGAGTCTTGCTGATATTGTGGGTCTGACAGTCCCTTCTTTGACCGTCAGAGCGACAGTTTGCGAATCCGCTCCCGCTTGGTCGTCAAAATGCGAGTTGTGGCGGGGCTTCCTAATGCGGCAAGCGGTGCTTGCCAAAACGGCAAGTCCGCTCCAGTCGAACGCGAACGCCTAATTAGCGCGCCTCCTTGGAGTATTGACGTACCTGATGCCGTTGTTTGACCAATCATCTCGTCCAAATGTATCCCCGCTTCTCCTTCGAGGCAGTCGAGCAACGTGCGGCGCATAGACCACATGACAGCGCGGAGGTGCACCTCAGCTTCGCGCGAATATGTTTTAAACAAGTCTTGGTCTTCACGCCAGCTATCTCGCCGCATCTATCTTCGTGAAGCATCGATCAGGATACTATGTCCAGCATCGCGCAGAGCACATTACTTGAACGAGCCATGTTGCCGGTGCCTCGCCTCCACCGGTCTAAAGGATCCGCGCCCAGTAACCTTGAGATCCGACTTGATTCTACCGTCGTCAATGCGGACGCCGGTCGCGTCAGTGGAAGGGTGGTGTTCATGAACAAAGACAACATTCGCGTCAAACGTCTGTTTGTAATGATACATGGGACTCAGCAGGTTCAGTAAGTTTGCAAATCTCCACGGTCTTCACGGCTCTGACATCCTCAGATGGTACACAAATACCATGACTTCGGATCGCGTCCGAAGCAAAGACGTCCTGTTGACACATTGTGTGGATCTCATCTCCACTTTAGACTCAACGGGATCTCGAACATCTTGTCTGCTCGCCCCTGGCAATCTCGTCTGGCCTTTCGAGTTCGATCTCGGGGCTTGCCCATTAGAATCAGTCGACGGTCTAGGTGACAATTATGTCAAGTATGAGGTCCGCGTCATGATCGTGACTGCTGCGCGGTTTGCGAAAAATCTTCGTGCAATCAAGGAGTTCAAGGTCGTTCGGACTCCGAACCTGGATGAGATCAATGACACAGAGCCTGACCAGGTAAGATAATCAGATCATCTCTTTCATGTGTCTGCTGATGATATGCAGGACGTCTATGGGGTTTGGCCAGGCAAACTTGATTATCATATCACGACATCACCTCAATATCATCATTGGGGCTTACCAATCACAACAACTTTTAGGTTGCAGCCGCTGGCCGAAGGTGTTGAGATCGACTCTGTGAAGGTTCGACTGCTGGAGTCATTCCGCTTCAGAGCGTCGTCGAAGCATCGGGACCTATTCCATCGCAGGGAGATGCCTATTTCAATCGTGGAAGCGGGCGAGCAAGACAATACTGCTCTACACCTGCAATCGAGTGCGGGTATATGGAATGACGAGTGGGAAGTGGCACTCCCACTGCCCACGTCATTACGGGCTTGCAGGCAGTCTCTGCATCAAGGCCGTATCACTATTGCACACAAGTTGCTGGTCGACCTGCATGCACGAAACAAAGATGGAACAGAACACAAGGTGAGCGAGTGCCAGTGACGGAGAGCTTAAGCACATACTGAAGACGACAGGTCTCACATCAGTTTCCGATTGCCTTGACTTTCCCTCCTGGAATCACCTTTGACGATGAGGGATTCGCATCGTTTCCCCGTGATGCGAATTTTCTGCGTCAGAGTGCGCGACGATCGGCCATACCATTTATCGCTCCTCCTGCGTTCGGAGATCATTATCGCGATCTTGTGTATCGACCAGGAATGATGCTAGATTCACTCGAGAATCAATCAGAACAGCTTCCAGACACACTCGTAGGGGGGCCTTTCCGGCGCACGTCCCTCTGCACGAGGCAAGTCTTCCGCTTCAGCTCCCCGGAGATGTTTGCGAGTCCATGCGAGTAAGTATATATATGAGATGGCATCAAATGCATGTGCTAACGCAGATCAGTCGCCGTGACTCTTTACAACCTGTTCGTCTTGATCAGGTGCCGAACTATGCTACTGCCATCTCTTCACCAGAGGTCTTCAGCAACGACATTGATCCAAGTCCGGCCTACTCAACATCGACAATTGCTCCAATAGCTTTGCATCGCACCGCCTTCGACTCATACCTGCGATGAGCTCAGCGCAAATCTCACCTAGCGCGTAGATGGGTGCAACTCGGCATCGCCCTAACCGGCTCCGTGAAGACACTCGCATCACATACCCTCAGCCCCTCGACACGCTTTACTCGGAACTCATCATACAGTACTGTGCCCAGCGCACATGTATCCTTTGGATGCGCAACTGTCATCACAAACGCCCTAATCCGCTCATAGATCTCCTCGTCCGTTTTCTCGAGTGTTAAGTACCTCGAACCCGGTGGGTGCAATCTCGCCGTCCAACTCGTCTGCGAGAGGAGCCGTGGATGCAAGGCGGGTGTTGTTCCGTACAGCGGCGAGCATAATGAATCGGTCTGTGTGCGTGCTGAAGAATTTTTGGTCCCAGACGGGGTGGTCGCGAGGATCTTTGCAACGCAACGTTACGGTGTGGCGCGAGAGAGGCTGCATGTGCAGTGCAGAAATGGCGATGTGGTCGCCGTTCGCTTCGGAGATGGCGGGGAATGGGCCCAGATCAGCGAAAAGAGGGTAGTATAAGACGATGCTCGCGATGTGGGAGCGTTTGGGGAGCAAAGCGCGATGGTCCTCTGTGTCTTCATTGTCGGCGAGAAGTTGAGGTGAAAGGTCGGTCGGTGGGATGGACGCGAGGCGAGAAATGGACGTGCAGAACTTGGTCATGGTTCGTCCGATCTATACCATCGAACGGGTTCGAGTACCCTTTAGAGTTGTCCTTTAGCTTGTAATGTCATGCATGTCAAGGCGGAATGATCGAACATGTTCTGTCCCACAGCAGGTGCATCAACCAAGATGGGGATGTCGTGACCAGACAATCCCGACGCTGGACCAACTCCCGAGAGCATGAGCAGTTGGAGCGTGCGCGTGAGACCCGCATGAGCTGGTGGTCGTGGACCAGGCACCGTCGCGACGATCAGGGCAGTGCGTTAGCAGTAGGAGGCTGACATCAGACGAATCATTCCGTCGGGGGAATTCAACTCTTCATTCCGCTGTTAACGATACGTTCAACGTCTCAAATGAAAGATTTTGCATGTTCAACGGTGATGTCTGGCCATTGACCTGATCGAGTCACTTCTGATTTCATTCCCGAGGAGTAACAGCGACAAATGATATTTGGCCTGATTTGCTTAAAGTATGAGACCGAGACAGCACTGAACTGTGAGCGTGAAAACACATGCATACTTCCGGTTGCCCGAAATGATATCTGCTGAATTCGAAAAAGCACTGCTCTATTGGTCGTAGTAAGATAACAAGGGTACTGCGCGAGAAGCATGAGATAAGCAACCCTCAGACATTCTGCAACTTACTATCTTCCACGTGCAGGCTCATACCTCTAACAACACTGCCCTTCCTCTGCGAAACCGACTCGATGTCTTCCTTTGAATCATTGCCATGCTCGTATGTAATCTGGTCGCGCAGGTTTCGGAAGTTCTTCTCAGCTTCCCAATTCCAGATACTGTCTGAAGCAAACAGCAGGTCGATCTCTTCCAATGTGCGCTGGTTGGTTTCAGGGTATAAGGCCCAGACCATGGGAATGGTGATTGCGTTGCAAGCTGCGAAAACGTAGAGCGTCTTCTCGCCAATCGCCTCAAACATAATTGGGCAGAGTAGTGTTAGCCAGCCGTTGCCGATGGACCAACCCACGACACCCCAAGCATTACCCTTGGCTCGGACTTCAAGCGGGAAGATCTCGGCCTATTTGTAGATTAGCGATCTGACATTGGACAGACACTGCTGGAAACTTACGGGATAGAGCCAAGGGACCGTCAACCAGGTCGCACCGAAGATAGCAGTAAAGATGAAGACCATAGACACCGCAGCATTACCATACGAGGCAGCCTTGCCGTCATCCGTTGCCTGCTGACCGAGGTAAGAGAACGCTCCAGCAAGGGCCATGGCGATCCCTTGGCCGACAGATCCCCAGTAAAGCGTCCAACGACGTCCAATGCGGTCAAGCGTGAAGACGCAGACCAGGGTCGCGAACATGTAGAAGATGTTGTTGAGACCTGAGATCCATTGTCGCTTTGCTGGACTCATACCTGCAATGCCGAAGATGGTGGGTGCGTAGATAGTGACGCCCGCAATACCGACCCATTCTTGCATGATCTGTAGCCAGATGACAAGCTGTACACGGCGACCAGTATGCAGCTTGCCAGAGCCAATACCGAATAGCATGTGGAAGTAGCTTTGTTTGCGGAAGTTTGATCGCTCGAGCTCGCAGGATGCGACGATGTCCTGGAACTCTGCTTCGGCCTTCTTCTTGTCTGCGCCTGTGTCACCACGGAGCCGCGCAAGCACATAGCGCCCTTCAGCCTCGCGACCAACCTTGATGAGCCAACCTGTGTTTTTGTTAGTCTCTTATGGGTCAGATGGTCTTAGAGGCACTTACGTGGAGATTCTGGGAAGAACAAAACGCCGGCCATAAGGATTATGAGCATAGGGATTTGGAATGCGATCGGGAAACGCCAGATGAATGAAGATGTGCCGTCGCCGTAGAAGGAGCACGCGTATTCAAGCCAGTACGCAATGACAACACCAAAAATGTTCAGCGTGAACTCTATGGCGATGAATTGACCACGCGAAGTGTGCTCGGCAGTCTCCGTGGCCCAGACGGGGATGATAGAGTTGAGGATGCCCGTGCCCCAGCCGTTCACTAGGCGCGCACAGATCATCCACTCGTGGTTCATGGCCGAGGTTTGCAGACACGCGCCAACAGTCGCGACTGCAGCTCCGACAAAGATGGTCTTGATACGTCCAAAACGATCACCGATGGATCCACCGATCAAACAGCCGACCAGAGTTCCAAGGTAGTAGACAGACACGATGCCGCCTTGAAGCAAGGCATTATCGACGACAGGCTCACCATCTGGACCTTTGTGACCGAAGCCCATAAGGGTGTAGTAGTCATACGCGGTGTTGACGCCGCCCATCATACCCTGGTCGTAACCGAAAAATAAGATCGAGAGACCGGCTATGCAATTGATCCTGAGAAGTGGTCAGATGGAAACAAAGTCGCCGCGTGCTTCAAGCTTACGCAATGAGGAGACTGCGCTTCTCATATCGATGCACAACGTTGAGCTTGTGGATCTGGTCCATACTGTAGATAGGCTGGTAGGCGCAGGAAAATGTATCGAAACGTGAGATGCTATCAAAACAGCAGAGCAGTCACTGCGAGGGAAGGGCAGATGTCGTGTCCGTTGAAGCAAGGCATGACGGTGACTTTATATGTGGATCTCATGCAAAGGCAGGTTCAGCGGGAACGAATCAAGTCATCGAAGGATCCGCATTTCCATGATTGTGGGGAAACTCCCCGTGGGACCCAACTGTGGAGGCCCCAGAGTCAGCCTCAATGTCGTTAAGCGAACCTCAGAACTTGACAAAGTTGCAGTAACATCCGTTAGCTTCCAAGACAACAAGCCGAATGGCCAACAAAGCGCACTACTCCGTCGATTTGAGCGGCTGCTCGGGGAGAACAGAGAGTGCGGAAAGAATCTCGTTTGTCTAAACTCGGTAATCCGCCGGGACGCCGTTGCAGGTTTCGGAGAGGCTCCGCGTGGGGAGCACGGCTGCAAGAGCTCCACACACCAAGCCGACACCACAGCGCACAAGACATGTTGGCAGAGGCTTTAAAGCACGACCGTCGATCGACTGAGGACGCTGTGTCAAGGCACGAGGTTTGCCTGGTGATACTGATCGCCTGAATTTGGATTTTAGATGTGCGAATAACCATCAGCACGTTCTAAAGTTGCGCGGAGATGGTGACGTATGATGGCTTCGGGCTGGGGCCGAGCAGCGATTGGTCGGGTGTATTCGGGGAGAGACGCGGCACTGTCGAGCCCCACTTGCATCAGGCCGCCCGTCGGCAAATGATGAAGCGAGGCTTCGATCGCCGCGCGTGTACCACTGGCCCAACGCAGCAACATTGATGGATGTAACAAGACGAGTGTAATTCAACTACATGGATTGCTACTCGCCTTTTAGTTGCACGAAGTCAGCAGGTACTCGTTCCTCGTGTCCTCGAGGCCTACGTGGTAACGCAGGTTTGCATGGCGAACGATTGGGAAGCCAGTTAAGAGGTACGCGAGAATGTGCGCTCATGTACTGACGTGACTCCACGAGCTGCGACTGAGATCTTCTAGGATCAGCCGAGAAGCCTTCAGATCAGGCGCCTCTGCCTCCCAGAAACGCAATGTGGAAAGTGTGTGCTGAACGCTTCGCTCACAACTCTCCTCATCTGCGATGACACCTGATCTCTGTGCTGCCAGTAGTAAAAGTGCTGCTGTGAAACTCTGCCTAACCATAAACCAAGTGCCATGATGGCGGTGGCGAACATCCCAGTGTTGTATAAGTTGAGCGCACGTTGAAGCATGTAATTGTACCAACGGACTCAAAGCACCTTGGTCCGTCATCGAGCCTCCCTTGTGGGCGATGCGGTATAGAAATGGACGATAGATCCGCTCTCTGATCTCCAGAAAGCGAGCCTGTAGATGGTAGGCGAGCTCTGAGTCCGCTGACAGCTCGACGTCGAAGGAGATGAGCTCAGGCAATGTGCGATGCCATTCCGTCAACTGGCGATCGAGCTCTGTTGCTGTCTGCAGTAGACTCTTGACAGGAACATCAAGCCAGCCTGACACACCGCCACTGTATGATGAGCTGATTACACGCTGCAGAATGCGTCGAGCGGCTATGTCTGCTAGGTAGTAGTACCAGCCTTCCTCAAACTCATTGTGAATTCTTGCTGGGCTGGTGGCATCGACAAAGTCACTGTGCATGCGGTAGAATTCTTCCGACGTTGTTACAGTCGCGATGGGGGGCGCTGGGAAATGGCTGGTGTAGTTGAGTTTCGTCAGGCCGGACGATGGAAAGCTGATCTCTATAGACGTCTCATGCTCTGACTTCAGGCAAGACCAATAGAGCCGGCTTGCGCGTGCTTTTCCCAGTTGATCTTCGGTAGCGTAATATTCCGAGCGCATCCAAGTCAGCTGCGAGCGATGGTCAGTTCAGGGTCTACACTTCACCGCAGCAACCTTACTGTTTGGAAAGCCACGCAAGCACGATTAAAGGATATTGCAGCTTGCAACGGACGGAGTGTGTACATTTCGTACACACCAGCTACAAAATGACACTCTGTCGCAACGAGAGTGTTCTTCAAAAGACCGATCCGCTTACATGCTGCTGTGTAGTACGATTCCGCTGTCTGATACGCTGGTGTATTGGACAAGCTGGTGTCGGCACGCGTCAAGATGCCGTCACCGCCAGGGGTCCAGGTGGATTGGCGACTGAAACGAGAGGATATCGAGGCGAGTGCGCACACCAGAAGCTTCAGATTTTAGCAAGATTCAAAATCGTACGCTGTTTTGAGGGCTTACCACCAGACAACTGCAAGCTTGCCAGCTGAAGCCATGCTCAGCCACATTCTTAGCCATACTGCGGAGATACTCAGGGTCGAAGATTGGATTTTTGACATGGACATTGACCAAGAAGGTCTCGACAAGGTGCAGCACATCGTCCTCACGTACGCCAACTCCTATCCCCGAGGTTTGTCGTGGATCCTTGTAAGTGTTGCGTATTGTGTCATCTGTGACTCGAGGCGAGGTACATGGTCCGGAGAGATCATCGCAAGGTAGAGTAGGGTCGAAGATCAATGCATCAATCCAACGACGGTCATACTTGCCTTCAAATACTGGCCAGTCGAGGACGTCTTGACCGGAGCCGAAATAGGTGTGCCTTGATGTCTCAGCCTCGTTGTCATCTGACGCAGTATCAGATCTGGGAGCTGCAGTGACATTGCTTGTTCGGTGTCCGTTGAAGCTGATCGAAGCATGTGCTTGATTGGCGAGAGAATTGTCATCAGTGTTGCAGCCGCCGTCGTGGCCATGCACGCTCACGCTTGCAGATGACTCCACTAGGCTGATCAGGTACTCAAGACGCTCAAGGATCTGATTTGATGGCGCAGCAGCCGCCGCAGAGGCATCGTCCTCCTCGTAGATGCACTGTGCATTCAGCGAAAGACACTGTGAACAGATTGGTCGATGATTGTTGCACTTTGTTTTGCGAGTGCGGCAAAGCTGACATGCGGTTGCGGAACGTTTTCGCGGAAATGTAGCACGCTGATTGAGACCTGTTGTAGGGAGTTTTCTCTTCCTGGACTTGGTGGCCGCTGAAATCAGATGTGCGGAAGCTTCCGATATTCCCGTCCGATGCGCGTCATCCTGTTGTTCTGCAAAGTCCATCGAGGTTTGATCAGGTCATAGTCAAGTCAGTTCGACCGTTGAATATGAGATTTTTGTGCCGTGCAAGAAGTCCATGTTGTTGTTCTGGTCACAGGATGTGGCAGGAGCGACCTCGGGCCAAAGCCCGCCAAGATCCACTAACTTGTGTTAGCGTGGTCTAGGCTCTGCGGAGCTAGCAGCGCTGATACCGCCAGCACTGTGTTCCGCGTCACATCCTCCTTCATCAGACTCATGTTCATTCTTCCCAACATCGGCCTGCAGATTGGTCGAATGGGGGCGGACAAGAAGCTAGAGCCGTCAAAGCAGCCTCGAAGACCTCACAGGAAAGTAAAGACTGGCTGCAAAACATGCCGTATACGACGCGTGAAATGCGACGAGACGCGACCCAGTTGCTCAAAGTATGTACAGCATTCATCTACGTCTCCTGCTATCTCTGACTCGGCCAGGTGCACAAGTACAGGGCGGAAATGCGATGGCTACACCCAGAATTACCTGGAACCTCAAAGACAGGTTGTCAGCTACACTCATATCAAGTCTGCGTGGCCCAGCAAGGCTTTGGCGACACTTCCTGATTTCGGAGACGACATGCGCTATCTGGAGTTCTACTATCACTGCGTCGGTCCAAGGCTTTCTGGTCAATTTGACACCGAGTTCTGGTCATGCACGATCTTGCAGATGGCACATGCTGAGCATGCTGTGCGCAGTGCTCTGATAGCTTTGGGTCACCTCAATAGGCACCAAAGTGGGACTCTGCAACATGCTCGCCGGTGTGCGCTCGACGAAAGGCAGTATGATCGCAGGCCGTTCTTCGCCAACTACAATAAGGCTATCAGACTACTTGTGGAACAGATGACAAAGCCGACGTTCTCGCCAGAGGTAGGTCTGGTGGTGTGTCTGCTATTCGCATGCATAGAATTTTTACAGGCTGATGCCAACGTTGCCTTCGCTCACATCAGAAGCGGATTGAATATCGTTCAGGAGCTGCGGCAACGAAAACTGATATGTTCAGCTATCCCTTCTGCCGAGCCTCATCAGACCAGCGTCAGCGCACGTTCAAACATGCTTGAGCAGATTTTGGTGCCGATTCTGACGCATGCCCTTGCGTCTGCACTTCCATACGGCGCAAGCCTTACCAAAGATTTCGTCTTTCTGGACTCGTGCCCTCGGTACTTCACCGGAGTCTCGTTTGCAAGTGTAGGCGACGCAAGATCTTCGTTCTTCGATCTGCGAAATGCAGCCTTCATGATCGCACGTGATATGGCGGTCAAGCTGTATGGATCGCTGCCTTTCACCGAAGGAGATCACCAACGTCAGAAAGACCTCCTAGAGCGTCATCACATGTGGCTACAGGCCCTTGAAGCATTCGAATGTTCGCGAGCAGTGTCTACGGCAGATAAGCTCTCACTCAGTGCACTCCGACTTGGCTATTGCGCAAGCTATAGTGCGTGCGCATGCATCATGGACAAGACGCAAATGATGTATGACTCCCATCTCGACAGCTATCGCAATCTTATCCGACATGCCCAAATCCTGATTGACTCAGATCATGTCGACACTTCTAGCAAGCCGATTGACGCGCCTGCACCTACTGCCAACTTCACGTTTGACACCACAGTCATACCCGCTTTGTTCTACACTGCAATACGCTGTCGTTGTCCTACTACTCGTCGTGATGCAATCAAGCTACTTGGAAGGAATATCGCCCGCGAAGGCCTTTGGGATCCAGACCAGCATCGCATTGTGGCCGAACGGGTAGTTGAGATCGAAGAGATGGATCTCGATACAAAAGGCTGGCCGCTTGAAAGCTCGAGACTGTGTCGAAGCAGTGTCGGCACTGAGGTCGACGAGGAGAATGGCTTTTCTGCAGATTTTCTCTACACAAAAGATCTTGATCTTGCAGCAAAAAGTGTCTGGAGTGAAAGACTCGTCCTGGGGGGAAGTTCACCGAAAACTCTTCCGCTGCGCTTACACAATGTCTCAATACCGAACGCGCAACAGCCATGTAGCCTGCTCTTTCCGTACAACTGAAGCTGCCCTTAGCAACAGCTCGATTGAACTCTCAACCGGCCATCTTCCGCTTGAGCAGTCACGTAATTGTACTTGACAGAGCCCAAGCATGGCAGAGTCGTACAGTCACTTCTCTATCATTCTGGCAGCCTCGGGCTGGGCACCAATCAACACCAATCCAGTCCCTCTTTTACTTCCTGACGAGTCGACTACAGACGCTGTCCAAATTGACGTCGAAATGGAAGACGCCCAAGAGTACTCTGATGAGGAGCATGGCGTTGACCAGGATCTGGCAGCGGACGGTGCCGCGCCAGGAAGGTACTTCGACTAAGTGTCTTACATCCAGTGCATCAATACGATAGATGCCGATTTGAAAGCTGTGCATGATCAATTCTATACGGCGAACCGCCTAACCACTCCCCGCAGTCACAGCCAACAGTTGAGTCCTCGAAAAAGACGCCTGACGCGAATGAGACTGAATCGCAAGAGCCAAAGGCGCAAGACACTGAAACTCTGCGGCCGCCCGAGCCACAAGATGTGGCAAGCGACATAGTTTCGGTCGTTGCGACAGCAGAGCGAAGCCTCCGCAAGCGCTCTCCCTCGCATACCACTTCTGAAGATGGACCGGCTGCAAAGAAGTACAAGCGCGTCAAGGGCGCCTTCCACCCAAAGAACATGCTTGGCTCGTCCTCCTCCACGAGAAGATCAAGTCAGTCGCTCAGACCGGCCGTCACATCAAGATATCTGGACCAGGACCTGTTACACACGCCTCCAATGCCTTCTTCGGAGGCCGTGTCCTCAAGGACGAGTCTAGTCAGGATCTTCCGCCTCGAGACGCTCGAGCGGAGCCGTCGATCAGGAACAAGATTATGAAGCCAAACAGCGAGATCTGAGAGCTGCGAGACGCAACGCGCATGATGCTACATGGGGAGCGTAGTGGTGAGATGTGTGTTCTTTAGGTCTCAGAGGAAGTGTCGCACAGATGAGATTGTGTCCTAGTACAGATCACCGTACCAAACCTGACACCAGTTTTCGCTTCTCAAGCACGATATTGTAGCTTGGACACGTGTATTTTACTTGCGAAATGAACATGTCATCAACTTGTACGCTCCGTGATGCACTTCAACTGTGCTGTTGTGATGAACGAGTTTTTCTCAGCGTTGTTGGCAAAGGAGTTGCGACAAAAGTCATCGTCAGAATTGCCGCCACACAGAGCGCGCATCATTACAGAATGAAGCTAATGTTAAAAAGATGCAACTGCATCTTATCCCACAGTAGATGCCGGGATTCTACCCGAGTGTCCTTTGCAAATATCTGTCTGTTACATGCTCTGCGCGAGAGACGACTTCTGCACAATGCCGCCAAATTCTCGTGACGTCATCTATGCAATCGAACCGCCGCCTGCTTCGAAGCACTCGCCCATCCGAGGAGAGGAGCTTTGACAACATTTTCACAGCGTCATGTACGAGGTACAGGGTGCAGACGATGTGCAACATGCCTGTCAAATGCGTGTGGCTGGTCTTTCCCCGCAAAGAGGATCCACTGCGCCTGCCTCGGCCCGCTTCCACCTGCCCTCTCGAACATTCCGCACATCGACACCTTCCTCGAAAGATCTTCACACGAAGCCCAACGGAGTCTCTATCGGTGCATCCATTTGAGTCTTTAGAGTAATATGCGCGAGATATGGTCACATGACCACCATTGATGCGCAAGAGCAATGGCAACAGTACCAGTGTTCACACGTCGCAGAAGCTTTATGGGCGAAGATGAACTTGCCTAGCGCGCAGCCTTGCCATTCTATGGTCATGCACGCCAGGGTCTTTCACCAGCCAGGCCTCGGTATCGCGGATCGTTCGAATCGTCTGTATGGCCGCAGCACGCCAGACCGGAACGCCATGCTTTCCAAAATATTGACGGCAGGACCTAGTTCGCCGAAGCGGCCTCGGTTCCCTACGCCTGCATGTATGATTGGTCATGCATGATGATGTTCGCTACACGGAATACTCATAGAAGAGACACCACAGATAACATCGCAGACTGAAATTCGCCCTCTCGACGACCTCTACGATGCGGTGCGATAGCGTTACATTCTCTCTGGCGCTGCCAGCTTTGGCTTCAGCTTTGAGCTACAATCCCACACCGACAGCGACCATCGACGCGGGACTTGTAGTAGGTACCGCAACTGCTCTTCCCAATGGTTTGGGACCTTCTGTCAATCAATTCCTCGGCATTCCGTTCGCTCAGTCGCCCCCGGAGAGGTTCTCTCCACCACGCAACGTCTCTGCTTTCAGCAAGCCTATCAATGCCACAGCGTTCAAGCCAGCATGCATCCAACAGTTCAGATGTGAGTCTTGTTGCGGGTCCTATCTACGAGCTCCTACTGATAATTGCCAGATCCTCTCGCAAGCCAGCAATTCGCGAAGGCGGTGTTCAACAATCCTGGGGGCCAGCCTCCTATTGAATCTGAAGATTGTTTGTATCTCAATGTTTACGCCCCGTCCGGATCGCCAGGCGGAAATGGCAGAGCTGTCATGTTTTGGATATATGGTGGTTCCCTACAGTTTGGGACTGCTGGTATGTGTATAATGATGCGCATTAACAATGACTAATGTGGACTCAGGCATCTCGACATATGATGGTAGTGCATTTGCCGATTATGAGGATGTCATCGTCGTGACCACGAACTACAGAACTAACGGTGACTATCAACAAGTCCATTGATTCCTCAGCACTGACCGGTCCAGTTTTCGGCTTCCCTGCGTCTCCCGAGCTGCCATTGAGTGCACAGAATCTGGGCTTCCTTGATCAGCGGTTTGCTCTTGATTGGGTCCAGCGCAACATCCACGCTTTTGGCGGCGACCCGACGAAGGTCACAATTTTCGGGGAGAGTGCTGGTGGTTTCTCCGTCGACGCGTTGTTGACCAGCTACCCCAAGAACAGCAAGCCTCCATTCCGCGCGGCGATCCTACAGAGTGGCCAATATAGCTACAGAGCTGCGCCGCCAACTTCGAGCGTTCCGGCATGGAACAACCTCACTGCCTCGCTGGGCTGCCCTGGTACCTACGGTAGCAATCTCACTTGTGTGCGTGCTTCAAATGCAACAGAGGTCAAACGAATCATCGAACTCAACTCTCTGATCTTCAACCCGGTCGCAGACAATGTGACTCTGGTTACAAACCCGGCGGCGCGCAGATTGAGCGGTAACATCTCGCACATCCCGGTATTGACAGGCTCCAACTCGCAAGAAGGACGGTAAGTCCACTGAATCGGCCGATCGGTGCCTCGCTGAAGATCGCAGGGTCTTTGCCGTCGGGCAAACCAATCTCACAGCTTTCCTGCAGACCACCTTTAGTGCTGCGCCTGCTTTGATACCAGCCATCGCAGCAGCCTACCCCATCGGCAGCCCCGGTATCACAGATGGCTACGACGCAATTTCTGCTGTGATCACAGATGTGACTTTCCAATGTGTAAGAAAACCCATGTCTATTATACATCAGGAATCGCTGACAACTTATAGCCAGCAGCATTCTGGGCCAACGCATCAGCATCCATTGGCATACCCACCTGGCGCTACTATTTCAACGCTTCTTTCACGAACACGCAGGCTTACCCACAGCTTGGCGCGTACCATGCCTCTGAGATTCCGCTCGTGTTTCGCACGTACCCCAAACCCAACACAACGACCCAGGAGTTCGCTCTTTCATCCTACATGCAGGGAGCATGGGCGCGCTTTGCGAAGAATCCCTTAGGCGGTCCCGGCTGGAATCCTGTCGGCACTGGCCAAGCAGGTACTGTGCTTTCTGGTGCCTACGACTCGGCTGTGGATGGCATCTATTACGGAGGCAGCGGAAATGCCACGATCGGTGAGTGGAACTTGGCCGTGCTCGGTGACGTTGGCAGAGTGAAGAGTGGAGGCGCTACCATCTTTCCGCAGAGACAGCTGGATCATCGCTGCAACTTGTACAAACCGATCTATCAGGCAGTCGTTGGCACCGCTGGTATCCCACCTCTGTAGCGTTATTTTAAAGACGAGGCTGGGACGGGAAGGTGCGGTTTCGGAGTGCGGGGTAGTAGGGCTCCTGCCAAATCTACCGAGCCCCCAACTGCCGCCGTTCCTGGATGACGACAGCCACGCAAAGCTCAAGGACAACGGCATCAGATCTCGGTACCATGCGGATGGCCTATGTATATCTAGTCAATGCGCTAGCACGATAGCTTTTAATCAGATAATCTCTCTCTAGCTTCACAATGCGCTTCTTCACGCCTCTCACTGCACTTGCTGCACTCACAACATACGTCATGGCGCAGAATTCAAGTGATCTGCAACCACCAACCATGAACTTGTTGTATCATATGGAAGTGCAGCTCGGTGAGCGCTTCTCCATGGGTCCTGTACCTAACGGACAAGAACGCATTGTTATCCCCATCGTAGGCGGCACATTCAAGGGTCCGAAGCTGCAAGGTAAAGCCCAATCATACCTTAGATACGCAATGATCTCACATCTTTCAGGCAAAGTCCTCAATCTAGGCGCAGACTGGCGGCTTACCGACAAAGACGGCAAGATCCGTCCGGACGCACGTTACAACATCCAGACAGACGACGGCACCTGGATATATGTGCAGACTGAGGGCCCGACGCAGGCAGATGGGAGGACCTTATTGAGGGGCAGGTTTGAGACGAGCACCAATGGGACGTATAATTGGTTGAATGATGTTGTTGCTGTGGGTGTGTTGACGAGGAGCGGGACGACGGGCGTTACGATTGATATGTGGGAGGCTGGCGCGCCTTGAAGTTGGTAGGTTGTAAGGTAAGAGCACTACACTGTTATCAGATTCAAGTGGGCTCATGAGATCGCAGATTTAAATTCGTCGAAATACGTTTGTAGTCAGATATTTTCGTTATCATCATCACCCTGAGCAGTCCTCAGCTCGTTTTCCTTTACGCCTTCCCCTGCAAACTGGACGTCTATACCTCTCCATCGATTCTCTTGAAGGAACTTGCATCCCTAAGAAGTAAGTTTCCCAGCTTGACATCCCTATTCATCCTCAAAGAGTGGAAGTCGATAGTCCCTTGTCTTAGCCTCCGTTCGCTGCAGCGCCGCAAACTATTGTATCCGCTTCAGACACCGTGGCGCACTACTAAGGCCTGCAGCTGAACCGGGGAGGCATATCTACTGGCCTTGGTCTTCTTCGCCACGCTGATGCGGACGAGGTTGTACATGTGTCTGAACTCCAACTGCTCATCTCCCGTGAGGCGGGCATTCATACGTACCAGGATCTTGGCCATCTTCCTGCCGTTGTAGCTGGAAGAGAGTCAGGGAAGTAAGGTTTAAGCGCAACATTGTCTGCAATTGATATGGTCATTACAGGGATGGCTGGGCTCGATAGAGGCGTAGAAAGCGTCTACTGCTATGGCCTTGGCGCTTGCAACTGATAGGGCCTGGGTGACCGCAGCTGCTCGGTGTGTTGATGCGGAGGGCACGGCTCATTCAACAGCAGGCGCTTGGTGGATCTTGCCGCTTGAAGAGCCACGCTCCTTTCCGTGCGATAAATTGCCTGGCTTCGAACGATAGAGCACGTGGTACAGCGCGAGCCTCCTTTCTTCGACTTCAATCTCCACTTCTACAATCTTGGTCTCCGTCTGCTCCAACGATGCAGTCTGACTTGGTAACCTCCTGCCCAGTAGAGCCAAGGCCAACTGTCCATCGGCCATGCTCAGCTTATTGGCTGCAAGCGCCCAATCGTATGCATTGTTGGCGGTCGTCTTCATAACAACCGAGGGTTTCTAGATGGGAAAAGAAGCTGGACTGGACTCGCCGACGACGGAGGCCAAAATTCCGTCACCCTTGGTACAAAGACTCTGCTTCTGATTGTGAAGATCAACGAGCTTGGGGGAAGGAACCGCTGCTCCCTGTCGAGCAGGTGCAGCCGATATATGGCCAGTGTATCCTCAATTAGCAATCTTGAACACGGATCTCGGAATCGACAATCTTCTCCTCCACTGCAAACAGCTCAGCAGGGTGCGTCTCTACCTCATCCCTCTCCAATCTTGCGACATCTAGCTCAGTCTCTGCGTGGCTTAATTCATTGGCTGCGATAGCGAGCTCGTACTGCTTGGCCGAAGGTATATCCTCGATTTGCTCAGATTTAGAGAGTCAAACTCTTGAAGTAGAGGGGGCACAAGTGAATCGCTCAAATTACGCAACCTGTCCCTCTGAACACCGAGAGCCTTGAACTTCGCCGTGAGATCTGCGTTTCTCGAATGACTAGACGCAGTGGCGGCGGGTCGTGGCTGCGATGGCGCAGAAGACTCGTCTGCGGGCACATTTTCGGAAGATGCAAGCACGTTCTCGCTATCTTGCCGGGTATCCACACGGGGTATAGGAGACGCTGTGCTTCCTTTGCGACCGGACTGGCGGAGAGCTTCAGGCCCGAGAATGTCGCTCAATGGAACATCGTCATCAGGATCTCTAGTCAAGTCGACGACTCCGCCTCCAATGTCTGTGCTATGGCCATGATTTTCGGTAGCCACCGGCGTAACTGATGGTGACGCTGACTTCGAGTTGGAGCGCACATACTTGGACGCCTGATCGACTGGCTGTGAGTCGCAGCGTACACGCTTCGATGACGGACCAGCGTCGATCTGATCTTCGTTGCTTGCTCCAATCGCGCCTCGCTTGCTCGTTCTTTCTGGGTAGTCGACTGTGCTGTTACACCAAGTTTCCACTTTCTGCTGCCCATTACACTTCGTTACCTACCGGTCATTCAAATCTTCCATGTGTCGCCGCGCGTAGGCCTCTGATGCTGGCACCTTCGTTACGTCTACCAAGCGCGCATTGTCCCGGTGCGGGGCATCATCGTCGAGGTCGTCTTCACCGAGCAACTCCAGCTGAAGCTTCATCGCTGGTGGGAAGCGAACGTAGCCAGCGTAGTCGGTGCGAACGTTGAAAGCTCTCAGGATCCATGGGTCGTCAATGATGATCTTGTGGTAAGCATAGTCATCAAGAAGGCGAGCTTCGGCGCTCAGGGTCTTGCCGGTAGCATCGTCCACGATCAAAGTGATGCGGTTAATGATCGAAGTAGGGACAAGGTCTTGGATGAGCAATTTTGGAAACCAGGCACAGCAGTGGATGTTTCGCGTTTGCGGAGCCTCATGCGCCGGAGCTGGAGGCTCGTCCGCCATTGTGACGTTGAACTCGACAGTGGGATTGATTGTTTCAGTTGGTGCTGTACGGGAATGGTGCGGAGTGATGCGCAGAGTTGGGGAGTCAAAATATCTCGCGATCGGTGTTTTCTTGCAACACTGTAATCCAACTTTCACTGCCAGCGTTGTAAGATGTTGTCAATGCGCCTTGACATCACAGCCTGCCAGGCTTTGGCATCTCGCCAGCCCTTACACCAACCGGAAACGGGCTTTTTGCAGGACAAGATGGACTCACGGAGCTGATGCATTACGACACTGTGCGGTACGGAGACCTATCGTAGGCCACACGACTGACAGCAAAGTTTTTTTACAGCCCTGAATCGTTCCGCAAAACAAAGACCGATGTTAGCTTCATAGTGGAGTGTCACTCTACATTTTTCAAAAGTGCTCTCCTCCAAGAGACTCTCGAACAGGTGTCGGATGAATGACGTGGAGCCGATACGTCTGTACGAACAATCACAGTCAAAGTGCGCGTCTGTGAGCCCCGAGTAATCTCTTGTGTGAGTTCACGTCTACTCGAAAGTCGAAAACCTTGCAAAGAGACTGAGAACGAGGTCTTAGAGACCGCGCTGCAACTGACTAGCTCTTGCACTGAACGCCCCGACTCAAAAGTCGACATCAGAAGCTTCGACAACAGGACGAGCACTGATGTCAAGATGCATTCTGTCAATCAGGAAAGTGTTCGACAAAGATTCATCAGACCTCACTCCTGAATGCGGGACTCAACTTCATAATCGACAGTCACCATCGGAGCAAATGGCTTCGTGTCCAATTATCCTTGAAGCGATCAAAGTTCTGACTACGGAGAGATTCGGCTGTAGCATGATCAGGCTTTCTAGTCTTCTACTCACGAGATCATAGGCATGATCAGCTCACTTTAGATGCTTGCGCCGCCCGCATGATGTTCGCACAATGCAGCGAAACATTTTGCACGCATCACCGAGATGCCGACGTTGCCGACGGCTTGCCGCAACTACATTCTGTGCGGCAAGCTTGCCGGCGCTGCCGACACACTGCCGCTCACTGGCATGCTACGTGTATGTTGCTCCAGTCGAGCTGATTACACAATCTCGAGTATGTGAGCTCCACACTTACAATCTATTTCCCCGTAAGTGCGCGTACATTCTGTTGCCGTGCAGACGAACCTCGTCAGAATCAGAGCATCAGGAGATACGACATGGGCAATCGGCAGGGGAGCAGCATGTAGCACAGGTCGTGCAATGGTGGGCGTGAGCAGACCACTGCCAAAGACTTTCCGTAATGACATCCGAGATGCGGGCACATACGAAGATTCGTGATACTTAAGCACGCGCTTTGGTCGTCCAGGAAATCATCACAAACACAACATCAATTTCACACTCGCCCACCACTCCAAGTTCTCTCCATTGGATTTCATCATGCCTCTCACCAAGTACAAGGCCGCCGCCGTGACCTCCGAGCCCTGCTGGTTCGACCTCGAGGCTGGTATCCAGAAGACCATCGCCTTCATCAACGAGGCTGGTGAAGCTGGCTGCAAGCTCATTGCTTTCCCTGAAGTCTGGATCCCAGGCTACCCCTACTGGATGTGGAAGGTCAACTACCAGCAGTCACTCCCTATGCTGAAGAAGTACCGCGAAAACTCCCTGCCAATTGATTCCGAGGAATTCCGACGCATTCGCCGCGCGGCCCGTGATAACCAGATGTACGTTGACCTTGGCTCAATTGGAGGGCAAAGTACTGATTGGACAGCTACGTCTCCCTTGGCTTCTCCGAGATCGATCATGCCACTCTCTATCTTACTCAGACTCTCATCGACCCCACTGGTGAAGTCATCAACCACCGCCGCAAGATCAAGCCTACTCACGTCGAGAAACTTGTCTACGGCGATGGCGCCGGCGACACCTTCAAGAGTGTCACTCAAACAGAGCTGGGTCGCCTCGGGCAGCTCAACTGCTGGGAGAACATGAACCCGTTCCTGAAGTCTCTCAACGTCTCCGAGGGCGAGCAGATCCACATCGCAGCATGGCCCATTTATCCTGGAAAAGAGACACTCAAGTACCCCGACCCCGCCACCAACGTTGCTGAACCGGCTTCTGACCTTGTCACTCCGGCGTACGCCATTGAGACTGGCACCTGGACCCTGGCACCTTTCCAGAGGCTAAGCAAAGAAGGTCTCAAGAAGACGACTCCTGAGGGCGTCGAGCCTGAGACCGATCCATCGACCTACAATGGTCATGCGCGCATCTACAAGCCTGACGGAACCCTTGTCGCCAAGCCTGACAAAGACTTCGATGGCCTTCTCTTCGTCGACGTAAGAAACACCGTGCCTGTTATCTGTCCACCTCACTAACCATTTCCAGATCGATCTAACTGAGTGTCATCTCACCAAGGCCCTTGCTGACTTCTCAGGCCACTACATGCGTCCTGACCTCATCCGTCTTCTTGTCGATACTCGTCGCAAGGAGCTTGTGACCGAGGCTGATCCGCAAGGCGGCATTGCGACTTACTCCACCCGCGAGCGTCTGGGTTTGAACGTGCCACTTGATGCTGAGGAGGGCAAGCAGAAGACGAGTGCTGTGGGCGCTGCTGGCTTGAAGGTCGAGGGCTCCAAGGCTTTGTAAATGCATCTGTCGTTGTTGGCTGGGACTGCACCGTAGATGACAGTTCGGCAAGTGCCACTTTGCATGTAATTAATCTCCCCTCTAGATTGTTCCGATACAGATTCAGTCTGCGCTTTGTGCGGGATACGTGCGGAATATGGTTTTGCCCAAAATGAATACATTGATCAATTCATCAAGTCTAAGCTATAGCGCATTCGCTCGCAGTGGATCGTAACATCTCATGAAGTCATGGCTGGCAGAAAAGGACAAGCGGCGCTTTTGCTCCTCAGTGCCGAGCTCTCATACTTAGTACACGAATCTCCATCCGCGCTCATTGCCGCTGTTCTCAGACCAGCCCTCGGCCTCATCCAGCTTCTTGTTAAGACTCTTCGCACGGAGCTTGACTAGGAACGCGCTGACACAAGTAGCCAAGCAGCCGAACAAGATCAAACCACCACCAAGGCGGTAGAACGGCTCCTGGCTAGTGGGGAAGAAGTACGGGCTGAACCAATGGCTGGACTGACTGATGCAGTTGGCGATAGCAATCAGAGCAGCCTTCTTGGACCTAGGCGCAGGCACCAGTGTCGTCTCCCAGGACAGTTGCAAGTTGAGACCAGAGTATGTGCCGCTGATAAGCAGGATGAGTCCGAAGTAGCGTGCGCCCACATTCAGGGTGCCGATCAGCATGCTGGCGCCCGCGGCACTAAAAAATATCGGGATCACGATGTGCCAGAAGGACTCCTGCCAGCGGCCGGATGTGTATGCGAGACCGCAGGCTACGGCGTAGGCGATGGCGTAAGGTGGGGCTTGGACGAGGTAGGTGGTGAGCTTGTCGAAACCGAAGGTCTCCATGATCTGTACCAACGGTTAGATGACAGTCTTTGTAGGTGTCGAGATGAGTTGACTTACGGAAGGCATGAAGTCCTTGAAGGACTGAGCAGTGACGAGTGCAAAGTGCATCAGGCAGAAGTACCACGTAAAGGGATCCTTGGCCGCTTCTTTCAGACCGTCCCAGGTGCCACCCGCGACCTCGTCGTGGCCACCGTTAGACACTTGGACGCGGTACTGAGCCATCTCAGTCTCCTCGGCGGAGAGCCACCTGGTGTTGTGGGGCCATGAAGGGAGGAGGAAGTAGCCGGCGCAGGCAACGACAATGGATGCGGCGCCCTCGATGATGAAGAACCACTGCCAAGAGTGGAGACCGAGCACTTCATCCATGTTGGTGAGAATACCAGCGGCGAGGAAACCAGAGAGAATGTTGGAGATGGTGTTACCCGCGTGCCAGATGGCCATGCGCATTGGGTTCTCCTCCTTGGTGTACCACGAAGAGGTCACTAGGGATCGTCAGTGATGTCAACTCAAGCCTTGGGGCGTCTGACTTACTCAGCGTGATACCGGGGAAGAAGGGAGCCTCAGCAAGACCGATGAAGAAGCGGCAGACGGCGAAGCCAGCGCCACTGGTCATAGCGGGCATGCAGATGGTGCCGATACTCCAGCCCATCATCATAGTGGGCAAGAGCCATCGGGGGTCGGCTTTGGCAAGCCACAAGTTACCCGGAAGCTGACCGATGAGGTAACCAATGTAGAACGTGGAAATACCAGTGTTCCAAACGGTGTCGCTCATGTGCAAGTCCTTCTGCAGACCTGCCAGACGCGCATTAGACACGTTGATGCGGTCGAGGTAGCTGCCAAGCATTAGTATAAAAATCATTGGAAGGGTGGCGAAGATCTTACTTCATAAGAAACATGAGAGTGATGCATGGCATCAGCCTCCAATCGAGCTTGCGGACGAGCGTCTTGTTCAGAGCTGCCATTTGCTCCTCACTCAGATCCCTGAGCGTGTCGAAGCGCGCCTGGATTTGCTGGGGGGTGATGTGGAAGTTACCCTCCGAGTACTCTTTGAGCTCGACGTCGGCCTTCTTCTCCTCGATCGTGATGTCCGCCATCGTGGTTTGAGTCATCTTGTCGGTCTGGAGATGGAGATGTAGAGGATTGTTCGAGTGCTGCTGATGAGCTGATCGATGCCTTCTTTCGACGGCTTCACCAGCTCATATATACCACGACAGCCTTCAGCTTCCATCTTTGAAGTTCTCGGTCGTCGGTAAGCGATAGCGTGCTGGGCACGAGGTTCAGGCAGAGCTAGAAACGCGGGGCCCCAGATTTGGACGAACCACCGCGAGGGCCTAACGCCACACCGTGCGCTAACGGTCTTGCTTGTCAAGGTAAATCTGCCGATGCCTCGACGCGGGTCTCTGGTGATGCTTGTCGACGATATAATCGTGGTGTTGTGATTTTGACGGACACGGAAACGGATGCGGATGCGGAACGGGTAGCTCTGTGCCTTCCGTCCACGCTTAGGCGGCAAGGACTTCACGGGCGCGGAAGGCTTTGAGTAGGGCTATTGAACGGAAACGCATCCTGCTAGCCGCATTGTTGAATAGCATTTCGTTCATGTCGTCGGTGACTTCGACAACAAATTCGAAGTCTGTCAAAACCGAGCTCGATGAGTGCATAGCTGCCGACCTGATCAAGTTGGAAGAAGCGAGTCCAGACTTGGTAAGTGGATACGCCACCATGGCAGCAAGCGCAGGTCCAGACCAATGACCTTAGCGGACTTTCCTTTGTCCGCTGCTGACTTCACAGCCAATCCGTCATCGTCCAATCTTCTAACAACAAACCGTCATTCGCCATCCTCAAACAGCCTTGTGGATACTCGAGTCCCATCTTAAGTAGGTTTGCTGCCACCAGCGCGCACGTTCGCAGAGCTTTCGACACTTGACGCAACATGGAGGTGTACAAAGATCTTTGTCAGCGCTAGTCTGCAGCATCAAGAGTGGGCCTCCCGCAGGCACAGACTCATGCTCCACTCATGGACAGATCGTAAAGATAGACACGACTTGTGACTCGGAAAGAAGGTGCTGCGAGCCAAAATGCAAGTCAGCTGTATCAATTACAAGCTGATAGACAACTACCGAATATTCAATTCAGCGCAGTCGCTGTGGAGAATTCGAAGGACCAAATGGGGACATACACACAATTTGAGACAGTCAACGCCAAGTCTCATCTTTACAAGGTATTCAGTCCACTGGAGAAAGAGACAGGGAGGTCAAAGTCGAACGAGAGCACAGCGCATTGGGGTCATTACATCGCTGTCGTCCATTGCTCTCACCCTCAAACGCATCTCGGGATGATCTCCTTAGCTTGTAGACGTTAATGGATCGACAGGAGATGTCGTTTGGCCTCTCTCAATCCTGCCGATATGCGACACCGCGCGATATCCAAACGAGGCTTCATCATGCGTCGTTGGGGGCGCACAGATCCCGATTGAGGCCATAGTGCGTATTCTTGGATCGTGCGTTGCTATTGTTATCGCTGCCAACCCTTCCACATGCAGAACCCCTCATCTGTAGCGTTCGAGAAGTAAATTAGACAGACACAGAGTGGAAGATTATTGGACGGGAAGCGGCTCCGGACTTTGAGTTTGAGGAGTCTCTTGACAGCCCCTTGTGACCGCTCTGATGTCGCTTCTCTTGCCTGCACGATCGACCTGCGTCGTCTTTACCGTACCACCAGAACCGGATACTCGAAGTGCACTTTGATCGCCTGTCAAAATGTTTCGAGTAAGTCTAGCGGGACCCTCCGATGACCCTCCGCTGGGTCAATAGTGCCACACTAAGGAGCGGCTAAACACACTAGCAACATCAAACCTCCGACTTCAATGCTTGACGGCGAGACTGAGAAGTGAGAAGGACATTTCTCGGGCTTCACTGAAAGGTGGAGCGCTGAATCGTTGGCGGTTGCAGACACCACAAAGTGAGTGAAGGGAAAGTGCAGCATCTCAAGAACTTGAACGATAGGTTGATCAAGAATTCGAACATCACTTCGCACTCGCAATCAGCATGCCTGAAAAGGTCTCACTGAATGGAAGACAAATGAATTCTCCCCGCAGATCTGATATATCTCAATCTCACTGTTTAGCAGGTGCATGCAGTTGCCTCTTACTTCGAGCCGCCACTGCATACATCTCATACCGTGCTGCACCTCCTCTGTCCCAACAACAATACGAATACGGTGCCGTAACCGTACACTGCAAACTGTAGGCTTATTTACAAAGCACGCTCAACGACACTCGTTGAAACAGCAGGAATGGGCCGACGAGTTCAGCGATTCAATGAACGATAACTAGATGTACTCAGTAACATAACTGATACTGTATTGGAAGATATCGTCTACTGCTCTAGTTCTATGAATCTTCCGGATGTGCACAGAAGAGACCCTTGCCTGCTATCACGGACAATTGTCGTGCCTGCACGACTTGCCAGTGCGAGCTCCTTCTCACCTCACCGAGCGCAGTCGCGTTGTGTGGTCACGACAAAGGCGCAAACCCCTTGACCTTCCTTTTGATCACCATCCGCCAATACTCTTCTTGCACACCAGTCATGACCTCTTCACTGCAACCCAACATGCCCTCATATGCTCATTCTATGCTCCACGACTTGACGTACACGGAATCACCTAGCTCTTGCTTGCAGTTCGCACTGCCCCACATGCCTTCACGACGGCTTGCTCAGTAAGGCAGCTACCTTCTCGTAGACAGTAAAGACGATGCCTCCACTGAAGACAAGTCGGCCAAGGCGCATGGTGCTGCCGCTCCAGAAACCTCTAACGCCAGCCTGCATCAATACACTGCGGAAGGCCTCGCCGGTACTCGCGCCGCGGGCACTCTGAGCTCGTGTCTTGATGGTGTCGAAGGGCTGTGTCGCATAGACGGTGATGGTGCCGGCAAGAGCGCCGATGGCGAAGGTGGTCGCGCTGTTCTGCGGCAGGCTGTTCTTCTTGGAGGCCTCCTTGAGTACGTTGTAGGAGCCCATGCGGACTGCCGACGTCGCTGACTGCTTCATAGTGGTCGAGACCAGACCCCGATACAGCCCGGGCAGGCCCTGAGCCGCCATGATGGACCTCGTCGCGTCGAAGCCTCCTCGGAACTGGCCGCGTCCACTTTTCGCGTCGTCGATCAGGGCCGTCTTGATGCGCTCGGTCGGCGTGACGGCAGCCACGCTCTCGACAGCGCCCGCCAGCATGCCCGCGAGGATGCCGCGCCCGGGCGACAGCACACCGCGCTCGTCGACGAGACGATTGCGGATGGCATCGAAGGACAGGAAGCGCACACCGGCCTTGAAGGCAGTACCCAGGATCAGCGTCGAGCAGCCGGTATAGATGGCGCCCACGCCGTCGGAGCGCGCTACCTGGGCGATGGCAGCGAACGGGTTCCTGGAGCCACTCCCGCCCGCAGCGCTATCAGCGAGCTGCGCGCGCGTCTTCGCAAACTCAAAGGGATAGGTCACGGTCGCCTCGACGCCGCCAGCGACAGCGCCTGCGAACAGGGAGACTGCTGCCGATGGGGTGTGCTTCTTCTGCGCCGTCGCTGAAACAGCGGGCTGGGTCCGGCGAGGCAGCTGCGGCACCACCAGGGCAGGTGTGGCGCTGACAGGCCTAATTTCAGATGTCGATGCGCTCATGGTCGTGAAGAGATTGAATGTGTGCTCGCACAAACAGTCCGCCGGCCGCCATGGCGCTGTATATACATTGCCGCATCGCGGCCGACAGTCGCGACGATGGCTCCTGATACTCGCAGCCCTGCGCTGGTGTTGCATACCAAGAGCGCTGACTGCCGCGAACTGATCGCCGCCCCGACACCTCACAAGGACTCTCTTCCGTCGGGTGCAATCTCCCGCGACAGTCCTTGCCGTCCCAGCAGCCTGTCACTGCACGCGTCCTATACCACCGGGCCTCTACGACGACGCACAACAGCCTTTGCCTATCCGTCTCGCGTGGCCATTCCGTCGCGCAGCCTGACATCAAGGGACTGCATCGCGCCTATCGAGACGGCATGAGCTCGAGGACATCCGTTTCCGCCCCGGGCGCGCCGGAGAGAGTGCGCAAACGCGTTGCCGAGGCGTGTGCCTTCTGCCGCCGGCGAAAGGTTCGTTCACCACCACCACCCATTCAGCTGCGATTGACATCCGCAGATCAAGTGCAGCGCGGAAAGACCCTCGTGCGCCGCATGCAAGACATACAACAAGATTTGCAGCTATGAGGGCGGCCGTGATAGCCCCAATGCCGCCCGCGCCCGCCAGCCCAGGCTACCCGTGTCCGTGACTGCCTCCAGCGCAGCACACACGACGCCTTCGTCTGCATCTGGCTCCGTGGAAGCCCTCCGCTCTTCTGCCGCAGGTGGTGAGCGCTCGGTCAGTGTGTCTCGCATTGTCACCGAGAAGGGCATGTCGAGCTACCACGGCCGCACGAGCACCTTGTTCGATGAGAATGCCAACCATGACCGTCCAGTCTCTGAGCCTCGCCCAAAGATGCCTGAGGCATGGATTGAGAATGGTCTTGTCGCTGAAGCTACTCGTCAGCGTCAACTAGAAGACTACAACTATCGGAGGGGCACCCTTGACTTCGATGGTGTTGATCCTGACCTGGGCATGCACCTGCTGAACCTGCACTGGAACCGCCAGCATCATGCCTTCCTGGTGACATACCGTCCAGCGTTCATGAGAGATATGGCCTGTGCTGGGCCTCACTTCTCCAAGCTGCTGCTCAACGCCATCTATTTTGGTGCTTCCAAGTTCTCTCCCAGAATTGAGGTTCGACGCGACCCTGATGATGCGCGCACTGCAGGTTGGCAATTTCGCAAACGTGTTCGTCAACTTCTTGGAGAAGCGCTCGATCGAAGTGAGATCACTACTATTCAAGCCTTGCTTGTCATGACCAACTCGCTGTTTGCTCTTGGTGACGAGCGCAGTGCAGCCTGGACGTATGCGGGCATTGCCTTCCGGATGATTGTTGATCTAGGATTACACGTTGATATACCCGATCTTGCGAGCACTTCCAACATCTCCGACGAGGACTTTGAGATTCGAAGGCGCGTCTTCTGGGCTGCTTTCGGTGAGTCTTGCATTGTACCCTTCTAATCGTCTTCAATGCTCACTGTCATCGCAGTCGTCGACAAGATTCAGAGTTTGTACCAGGGTCGACCTGTTAGCATCAAGGAGTCTGATACCCTCGTACCCATCAAATTTCTCGACACCTACGAAGAACTCGAACATTGGGCTCCGTTCGCCTACACAGCTCAGACCGACAGCTATCCAGGTTCGCCTGCGTTCAGCGTCTCCACCTTCAGACAGCTTTGCCTCCTCTCAGTCATCTTGGGCGACATTCTCACAAGCATCTACACCGAGAGGAGCACTAAGACAAGCCCTGCAGATCTCTCTACCAAGTTGCAGAGTATTCACGAGAAGCTCACAACGTGGAGGAAAGACCTGCCGGACCACCTGGTCTTCAATGCCGCAAAAGCTACCTTCATACCTCCGCCTCATGTCATGAGCTTGCAGTGAGTATTGGCCGCATATGACTGTCCTCAAGAGCTAACCGTCCGCAGTGCATTGTACAATGTTATGACCATACTTCTCCATCGTCCCTTCGTCACCGACGGCCACCTGTATAGCACTTCACGGGCTATTTCGGTGAGCTCGTTCAAGGCATGTGCGACAGCTGCAGATAACATTGTTGATCTTGTCCGGGCCTATGACAGGGCATTCAGCGTCCGGAAGGCGCCTTACCTCATCTCATACGCCACCTATGTAGCAGCGACGATACACGCGCGCATAGCCGCCAAACGAGGATCCGACTCCCACGCCCATTCCCACCTTGTCGCATGTCTGGCTATTTTTCGAGAAAACCAAGAAACGAACTGGGCGGTGCGGCGCGCGAATGGGGTCGTGCAGAACCTGATGAAGCGCCTCGGTCTCGAAGTGCCTGATCTAGAGAAGGCCAATCCTTCGACCAACAACAGCGCAGACACCGTATCAAGCCAATCGATAGAGCAAGAGGAAAGTCTGCAGACACCTGACATTGACGGCATCATCGAGAGCTTCATGCAGGAGCAAGCGAATGCCCAGATGCTGCAAGCGGGACAGCCCAACCACAACCGCAATTCGTCTTCTGAGATGGCTCCTACAGCTCCGATGCACCCCCCGTACGGACCGCCTCCAGACGCACAGGGAGCGTACACGGATGACCGCAACGGTATGCCCATGCAGGAGTATCCGTACGGAGCTCCTCAAGGCCAATACCCGCAACCGCAACAGATGGAAGGCGGGCCTATGACTGTCGATGACCTGCTTTACGGCCTCAACGGATCCGCTCTCGACAACTATGCCTTCCTAGACTGGGAGCCGATGTGAAGTCATCGCAGTGGATACTACTCCGCTGTATCCACCGGTCTACTGATGCTCCGTCCGTCCTGAGGATGTCCGCATCCACCACGAGATCACGCGGGTATGCATTACGCACCCGCATGCATACAGATGGATCATGGTCCTACCCGTCATGGTGTTGAGATGCGGATACGACTGTAGTGGCAAACATCCACACCATTACCGGTCACCCGTCCATCTCACAGGTCTCTCCCATCATCATTCCGTGTCGTATCAAGACATCCGCGTCGAACATGATGCCATCCGGTCATGCATCTCGCGTCCGAAGCCGCCAGCAAGCGGTAGTCGCATTGGATCCGTATCCTACCCGTGTGGTGTTGAGGATGCGGGTACGATGTAGTGGCGACACTACACAGCAGGACGATTCTACCCGTCGGAACAGCCATGCTTTGACGATATGCAGGGCAAACTCACTGAACTGCCGGCATTTCAACAGTATAATTACCGCATGCGGTAATTCTACTTCTGCATCGATGTCATCCGTGTAGAAGCCATCCGCGGCAGATCCTCGGTATTTGCCCTTTCTCTACACAATCGCTATCCGCGGATAGCTCATAGGGCGGGAGCAGCCAAGACCCCACAGAGCGGAGCGCGGCCGAGTCGCCGAGGCTCGTTACCTCCGGTAAGGCTGTCAGTAGCTGTCTGATGTTCGGTGTACGTTCCCTGTCTATATCACGACCATGGCTACGACATATGTGGGCCTTCTAGCCCCAACCTTGATCGCACTTCAAGATAGAAGACTCGTAGATGCTTCGTACACTTGCTCGAGTCTTAAGAACCCACCCTATTCATCATCCTACTGTCGAACCTTTCCACCCATTCATACCTCTACGCATGCCGTCAGAACTCATTGCAGACCCTGTTCGCAAGAACAAGAGGGTACGGTGCAGTCTACCGGCTGCTCTGATGCGAGCAGGTACCTCGAAAGGACTTTTCATCCACCGTCACCAGCTTCCTGCCTCTGAGTCGCAATGGGCTGGGCCACTACTTGCAGCTATGGGATCTCAGAACTCAGACGCAAGACAGATTGACGGCATTGGTGGTGCTACATCCACAACATCCAAGGTCGCAGTGGTCTCGCCGTCGTCGAGGTCAGACATTGATGTCGACTACACATTTGTCCAAGTCGCCGTTGGTCAGCAAGCTGTAGATTTCAGCGGAAACTGCGGAAACATGTGCGCTGGTGTTGGGCTGTTCGCCGTCCAGGAAGGTCTTGCCCGACCGGCCTCCGGCGAGCGAAGCGTACGTTTTCCACTCTTGCTGTACAGGGCACCGACTAACGCTTATACCTAGGTCGACGTTCGCATATTCAACACAAACACATCACGAGTCATCGTCGACACCGTACAAGTAGACGACGATGGCTTCCCACTCGAAGACGGCGACTATGTCATTCCGGGCGTCAAGGGCACAGGCAGCGAAATCAAGGTCGCCTTTGTCGACCCAGCTGGCAGCATGACGGGCAAGCTTTTCCCTACTAGCCGCAGGAACGAGACGATCACAGTCAAGGAGCGCAACGGCACAACCTTCTCAGTGAAGGCTTCCCTAATCGACGCCGCGAACCCCTTCGTTCTGGTCGACGCATCCACACTACCGGCTTACCTGCAGACCGCTAAGAGAGACTCATCTGGCTACCTGGAACACATGGAGTCTATTCGACGCGTTGGCGCCGTCGCAATGGGACTGGCAAGCAGCACAGAAGCCGCGGCGAAGGTTCGTGGAACACCAAAACTCGCACTCCTGTCCCCTGCACCAGCAGAATCGGCCCGGACAGAGGACGACGGTTTGAGCATCCAGGTGCTAGCGTTTAGCATGGGCAAGCCACACCCGAGTCTGCAGCTCACTGGCGCCGCGTGCCTCGCCGCTGCGGTCTGCATTGAGGGCACAGTCGCACACAGCATTTCATCACCATCGCACTCAACATCGAAGGATCGAGCTCTAGCGGACGCTCTCTCAAGACGCCTCACGACTTCAGAACACCTCCCAACACCGCCCAGCAGCTCAGGACAGCCCACCAGGGAGGGCAGCCCTGCCAGCGATGGCTCAGAGGATGGGACTAGCGTTGCATCCACACCGCCATCCGAGCTGCAAGCATCAGAGCGCAAAGTCAGGATCTTCCACGCGAGTGGAGGCATTGACGTTGGCGTCGTTGCAGCAAGCTCGGACGACTGGGCGGTTGTCGATCGCTGTAGCGTGAGTAGAACGGCAAGGAGGATATTCGATGGCGTAGTGTATTATTATCAGTAGGTGGACTGCAAATCCTAGGCTTGTCCTAGGCACGAATGACGAAGATTATGACCTGGCTATGAACGCATTTGGCATTTTTCGACCCTGTGCTTTGGGCAGTTTCAGCGACGTCTGCATGGACGCGACACAAATCTGGACCCGAGTGATACGCAAAAGCTCCATCTTTGGAGGGGCTGCGAGAGGGGCGCGCCGGATGGACGCTGCCAAATTAAGCCTGTGGCTCAGGTTTAGTGGGCTTGAGGCTGAACAGCTCGGGTTCTCGTTGGCTCAGACCATAGGGTGCGGTAATTGTGGGGCGGAGGTTTGCAAGTCCTAGACCACCTAAGATTTTCTGGAAGGTCCAAAGAAGTTTGGACAGACGGCGCGGGAAGTGGGCATGGTCTAGCATTTGATTTGGCAGGTACAGACGCGCCAGCAAGGCGCGATGCAGGTGCGGCATCTAAAACGTTAGCCCAGAAGCGAGTCGGGGCAAGTGAGGGCGGCAGATG
Source organism: Didymella pomorum (assembly GCA_022225945.1). NCBI lineage: Eukaryota > Fungi > Ascomycota > Dothideomycetes > Pleosporales > Didymellaceae > Didymella > Didymella pomorum. The sequence goes on along the minus strand of JAKJXN010000015.1, from coordinate 560,859 downwards.
GTTTTGCCAAAACACTGAGCCGCCAGGTTCATAGGACTTGAGCAGATTGTTCACGTTTGGCGCTCGTCCATGACTCGAGGGTAATTTGGAAACGTTCAACAATTGACGCCGCACTGCGACTCGACGGCGCATCTGTCGTGCGAGACCTGCCCCGTGACTTGTTCAGGGGTTTCTGCAGGTCCTCGTTAAGTCGTCAGAGATGCGACCAGGGCAGCTCCTCGGTTTTGCAAGAGCCCGGCAACGCAATTGGCAAGTCTTCCCTCGTATCAATCCTCGCTTCCCAGTCAGAGGCCCACGTCATTATCCATCTCCAAAGCTTGACATTGAAGCCCTTGGTCGCCATTCTGAGAGATAAGGAGAACAAGGGCTACGCGGCGAATGACGTGTGCTGCTCCCCGTTGGAGGCTGTGGCTTGGGTTTCTCGTGTTCCTTGGCTGATCGTTGTTTGCTTCGTGCGTGTGTCGTCCTTGTGCTGGTGCGCTCGTACATGGCGGACATCGCGGGACGCGATCCAGGAACCAGGAACGCGACAATATCAAGACGGCCCTGCTTATATTACATTCTCCGAGAGAAGCGTCCAGCTTTGCGGGGGAATTGCGTGTGTATATATAGACTCGGCGAAATGCCCGAGGCTCTACTGCGGATGGTTGAAGTGCAGGCTAATATCTGGGTATTTCGTACTGTCCGTGCAAGGCTGCGAGTGCAGGGCTGCAACCATCATCGGCGGATCTCAGGTGCGGATCTGATAAGCGGCGATCACATCACGAGCAGTGTGTGAAGCACAGGATGAAGTTCATATAAGCTTTGTGGGGTGTCAGCGGGTTGCATACGCGTGGAGCCGAGCCGACGTATAATGTCAAAACTGCGCCAACGACTCCAGGGCCTCTCCGCGCGAATGAGGTGCGTTCCGTGTGGGCTCTATGAGGCTTTCCGTGCCGGATAGAGCCTTGAACGGTGTACGCAGTGCGGGTAGCGGGGACTACACGTGCTTGGGTGAGTGTGGGTCCGGAGGACTCCTGTGGCCGGAGTGCTCCAGAGGTAAGCTGAGGTCTGGCGACTACAACGTTGCGACCACGTAGACGTTGTTTCCTAGACGCACATGATTCTGCGCGAGAATCATGTGCGTCTTCACCCGTCTCAGAGTCGAGCTAACCCTTCCATGGAGAATACGCAGGGCAAAAGGCAGTGACTGAGCTAGTCGAGGATTTCCTGGGAGGAAGCCAGCGTGTGCTGAGATCACAAAGGTAGTACTGAGAGCGGCAGATTTGTGTACAAGCATTTCATTGGCAAACATCTATCCTATCTGTATCGTCGTGGAGTAACTCAGTCCAGCTGCTTACACGAGTCCAGACATGTAATCGTGTATCCAGGTTTCTAACATCAAGAACCCCTCACTTCCTGCCCTTCTTCGTTCCCTTGGCCTGCGACACCGTCTTCGGCACAACACCCTTAGAGTACATGTCTCCAAAGCGCTCAACCTCCTTAGTCAGACTAGAGTGGCTCCTCTCCGGTCTCGCCGCACTACAACCATTCAAAGTCTTGCCCTCAAACTCTCTGTTGAAAGCGTTCACGAACTTCTTCCAGCCATTTGTCGGCTTACCGTCGGTGAGATGGGCCAGAATCCACTCCCTCTCATCCTTGACGTACGGCTCGACCACCCCCCTGAATCTGACGCTGGTGTTGCGGCGAATCTGCTGAACAGTGCGCTTATTGAGCGCAGTAATAGCGTCCTGGTTATTCCAGTCGCGCGGCGGAGGGTTGAGGAAGATGCGCTGGCGGTGTTGTTTGTCGGTGAGCTTGATGATGAGCTTCTTCTTCTGGTCTGATGCGGTGCCGTCGGGTAGGAGCTCGAAGCGGCCGGGGACGAACTGGGAGCTGCATAGGTCAGGGACATGGCTCGAGGCAGGTGAGTGAGAACTTACAACTCCGGCTCGGCCATAAAGTCTCCGGAGTTGGAGTAGTCAGTTGCAAGAGAGCCCCACTTCACGTTGCGGAAGAGGTGTGGCCTGTTCGTCCCTTTTACGTTGCCGGGCAGCTCGTCAGCATCGCTATCGTAGTACTCTGAGCCATCTTTGGTTGCAGCGGCCATTAATTTTGCATGATCAGGGTTCCCGGGATCAAGAATGCGCTCAGCACGCTTGAGAACGTTGCTGGAGAGTATGAGGTTGCTGTCGGGCGAGCTATTGGGTGAGCTCTGTTCGTCACCAGCGTCGAAGATAGCATCGTCCTCGTCGTCGCTGTCTTCGTGGACTGTCTTGACATTCTTGGCCTTGCGTAAAGTGGTGCGCTTTGCGGGCTGCTCGAAAGTTGGCCTGATAACCTTCCTGATTGGGGGCATGAAGTCAAACTCTGAGTCAGTATCAAAGTCATCTTCGAGTTCAGCCTCAAACGAGGTGCGCTTCTGGTTTAGAGAGGTATCATAAGGAGCGAAAGAGCTGTCAGTGGTGTGAAGTGACTCATTAATAGCAGCTTGGATGCCGCAAATCTTCAGCTTGAGGCCGGAGCTCGAAGAGCTCGACGGAGAGGAGCGGGTGCCGTCGTCTGATGAGGAGGTTGAGCACGCGCTATCTGGCTTAGTGGAGGCTACCTTGGTCGCTGCGCGCTCTACTCCTGGATGCGTGAGCCGCAACTTCAGGCGTGGCGCACGTGACGGTGACTGAGTTAGCGAAGATATGGCTGAGAAGATAGTGTCTAGACCGTGCTCGACTATGACGAATCAGCTGTGCGACCTCTATGATTGTAATGGTCCACTTGCGCGCTGGAGGAGCATTGAAGACGCCATGACCGTCACCAACAAGACTTGCTTGCGCGACTGAGGGAACGCTCGAATGAGAGGATTTAAGGGGACGCACAGGCGGCGATGTAGACTCGCGCTTGATGGGAGTAGGAAACATAGGTGAGCTATCGATGGCGCGGGCGCTCAACATCGGAGCCTGCGCGCTCATGGTGCTTTTCGGCGCGATTGCGCGACGAGAGGTGGTAGGCATGCTGTAACGATGAGACGAAACTTTGGGGTGACTGTGCAGCAAGGAGCTGTTGAAACAGGTGCCGTAGCGTTCAGGAGGGCGCGTAAGGTGCGTGATCGTCTTATAGAGGTGTGGAAGTTTGGTGTCAAGTTGAAGGTTGAACTGAACGAGGTGTAGGTAAAATCAGGTGGCTGGATGTGGATGTGGGCGCCGGCGATGAGGTTCTTCCGGTAGGCCTCTTGTGCGTAGTCCAAGCAGCTTTCGACAATAAAGACAGTTCACGGTGAGAAAAGGTCAGTACGAGGCGACCTTTGAAGAGGTGAAAGCAGAGTCACCAGAGACCGCCATCGTACGTTTGTGCACCCATATCCGCCGGCAGAGGGAACGGATCTCGGCGCATACGCATTCACACCGCTCCTGATACTTGAAAGCTCAAAAAGTGAGTTTGGCCCTCCTCTTTTGACATGGGTAGAGGTGAGGGGCCATTCCGCCCCGCAGCAGTACCTCAGTATGTCCAGGCTTCAATTTGCGAATCAACGAGGGTGTGAGTCAGACACTCGTGATGTATGGATCGGCTTCTGTCGCATCGCAATCAACTTGATGTGTACTGGATCTGGGAGTACAAAAGAGTGAAAGGAACAAAGACGCATTGAGCGTAACAAGGCAACGCGGTAGTAAAGGGTGGTGGCGTGACATTCGACGAACAGCAAGAGTGACCACATTGCACATGTATTGGCCCTGAACAAAAGTAGCAATACCGTGATTGATACGGGAAGAACTATTCAGCTATTCCAGAACCTCAAGACCAACAAAGTCAGGCGCCCAGCTTGTCGTATTGCCAAAGCCACCGAAAACAACTGTGTTGTTTGCACCTTGTACAAAGCCGTCAGCCTCAATGACCAAACGACCGCTCTCCTCCCAATTTCCACCGGACAATGGGAAAGCCCATCGCTTTGCTTCGCCGCCGTTGACAGCGATAGTTGCATTCCTAGCGTTGTCACCCCAATCCCACGCTGTGGTGAATGCATAGTCGTAGTTGACAAAGTCCACTCCGAGTGTCTTCCTGCCAAGTGATGATGCAGAGATACCTTGGAATGTAATACCAGAGCCGAGAGCAATGTTGCCCACTTTCGAGCCGACAGGCAGGCACGTGCCGGATGAGCAGGCGGCGACCTTTGCTGAGCCGTGGAGAGTGGCGTTGAAGGCAGCGTGATAGCCTGTGGATTCGAGTGGTGCAGCGACTGTCGCATTCGAGACCAGCCAGAGACGAAGTTCGTGACCGGCAAGATCAAGCTTCTGGGTGCCTTGTACAAGTCCGAGGTCTGTCGCCGCCCATAGGTCACGGACATGCGCTGATGCAATACCGAGCGATGCCAAATCGACCTCGACACTTTGTGAGCCGTTCTTCCAGTTTGCGAAACCGATGATCTGGCGAGAGCCAGAAAGCTCGCCCAGCCAGATGTCGTACTCTTCCTCGGTGTAGCGGCGGATAAGCTGTGCTTGCTTGGCGAGAGGGTCCTGATTGAGCGCGATCACTTCAGTGTTCGATATGATGTCCAAAGAATGCTTGTTTAGCTTTTCCGGGTCGACCGCTGCGCCAATGATCAGAGGCGACTTGTTGATAGCCCACATGCCAAAATGGAAACGCTCCTCTTCATCTGACAGGGCATTGAGACCGACTATGAGCATGTCCATGTCAGCGAATGCACCCACAGTCGTGTGTCTGTAGGCAGGCACGACTTGGTTTGTGATACGCCAGATGCTGCGCCATGCGTTATAGATGTCGTTGCTGATTCTCCAGGAGTTTCCAATCTTGGACGCCCACTCTCCAGTGTCGACACCGACGCCCCACTGACAGACGAAGTACTGGATGCCGCGGTCGACAGCTTCGAGCTCTGCGGCCATATGCTGGAATCGCGCTGGCGATTGTGACTCAGCCGAAGATGAGTCGACCATGGTCTTGTTCGAAGTGGAGTAGCAATTGTCGTATCTGTAGGACGGTCAATTGACACTGTGAGTTGTTTGTAGGAGTAGGCGTACTTCAGACTGTCACCACCCCATTCAGCGAAGCTCTCAGCGTCAAGCTGCTCGTAGCCAAGACTGGCTGGCAAGTCTGTGCTGCCGCACTGCAGATATCCAGCACCAGAATAGAGACCGAAATCAAGCCCGAGGTCGTGGATGTAGTCGCCCAGGGCCTTGCCACCAGAAGGGAACAATGTCTCATTCCACTGCAGCTTGCCTTCTGGGCTGCGGTCTCGTGATGGCCAGCCGCAGTCCACCGTGATGAAATTGTAGCCGAGCTTGTCAAGGCCTAAGGCTATTAGACCGTCGGTACTATGCTTGATTTTCTCCTCGGACGGGGAACAGCTGTAACTGTTATATGAGTTCCATCCCATGGGGGGTGTTGGCGAGCGGACGGTCTTCGCAAAAGCTGGTGCCACGAAGGCTGCGGTGAGTAGAAGCGCCACAGCCATCTCAAAAGCGTCTTTGGATTGGTATTCCGCAGAAGGCAGCTGGCGTGGCTTCTGGACTTATACAACGAGTGACCTTTAGCAGGATTCCCCCACTCCTGCGTGGATGACATTGCGGGCGACGGGCAAAGTGGCTACAGTGACATTGGAAAGTTTAGACCCGTCTCTCCTCGATAAAATGCCCCGAGTGCTCTTGAATGGTGATCCCACCCGGGCTAAGCCAGGCACATGGGGAAGGTGATGCCCATCCTGCACGAAGAGACTGCCCTGATGGGCTGGAGGAGTGTTGAAGGTCCGCGTATAGCGGAGATCTTCCCCGCATCGGAGGAAATATAGTGCGATGAAACGATGGCAATTGTTCCGTTCGCTGGTGGTGTTGATGGAAAACACGTGCAGCCGGTGGGCAGCCGAGAAGAGGGGTTGACGTCATCGGCGACTTTGCCGAAACGAGAAAAGGCAGACGTATCGCAAGCTTGGGGTTTCAGAGCGACCTTGCTCTTCTGCCTTATCAGGCAAATATTCTGGCCCGTACTCCTTTCTCGACTCAATGCTGCTCTGCCCCTACGTCCTGGTCATGATCATCGCCGTCAGCTGCCAGGAGCTTGTCTCTCCATCTTGAGGAGTTTGATGCCTCGTCTACTACACTCTTCGTCATGATGTCATCAACGGATTGTTCATCTTACACAGCAGATCGGATGTTGTTGCGGTGAGTGTGGAAACGATCGTGGAAAAAAGTCGAGAATGCTAGGGCGCATCCAATAATCACGGCTGGACCGAAAGTCAGCGAGCATCACGTACGTACTGGACACTTACGTACCCATCGATGTTTCTATGACCGTCCACATTTGCAGCCATTTTGGATCTGGTATATCGGGAACTCCCCCCTTGGTCCCAACCTGCACCACTCGCAAAGTGGAGAACAGCTGGGTACATGTGTCAGTACAAGCGTACGACGGTCAGGAAGTGGAGGCGTACAATGTATATCCAGCCGAGGCCGAAAAGCGCAAACACACCAAGCTATTCACCCTTCCCCATCTGAAGCCTGGAAGTCATGCGAAGTCAGGAACATCACTATCGTTGTCAGTAGGCGATGTGTCTAGGCGAAGGAGCAGCTTGCCTGCAAGATCAGTTGCGACATCGACCGCATATGCGAACCAGAGGCTGAATCACATGATGGTGAACTTGGCTGGTGTCTGCTTCAGCAGCTGTCCAAGGCCAGCAACGAGAGTTTGACCAAGGTAAGCGACGAGTTAAACAACAGCTGGGCGGCGGTCAGCCATCTGTATACCATTCCAGCATCGTGGACCGCTGATTCTTTAGCAATTGCATTGCGCGCTCAACAAGACATGCTTACGGATTCCCGCATATACAGGACTTTCACCCCTCTGTACCCTTTCTGCACGATATAGCGGACTGTTTCTTTGATGTACATGATGTACATGGCCACGACGCTGATGAACGCTGCACCACAGAAGAAGTCGTGCGGTTTGAACGGTTTGCGCTTGCGATACTGAACCAGGAGACGAGCGATATAGGCCAATGAAGCGAGAATGAGCATCGTCTTGTTCACTCCTTCGAGACGGCGCCGGCTCATGGTGGCCGGTCTTGAGTCCGTCCCACGACACCTCTGACAACTTATCGGTGCTCATGGAGTGCCTCGTTGATGCTATAAAGTCCTGTAAGCGTGTTATTCGCAAGATGATAACATGAGTGTCTTATTTTATCATGTGAAATCTCGAGCAAGGGCTTGCCAAAATGTATGCAACGGCTGCCTCAAGGCAGTCGCGATCAACGGCTGCGGCGCAAGCAAGGCGCTCCTGGCAAGGTCCGTCAGCGCAACTCTTGCATACGCCACAACAGAAGTTTGAGCATGCCCAGAATTGGAGTACAGAGCAGACGCGTTACACTAGACCTCGTGGGGTCTTGAATATCGCGGTGCATGGGTGTTGCAGCAAGCGAGCCGCGTAGGATTCGAGGCAATGTTGTGCGACCCAACGAACTGGTCACTGCGGCAGAAGTCGGTGCAGAGAGGCGGGTGCTCTGGTGTAACGGACCGATTGATTCCCCTCTTCAAAGGTATGTCTTCGTCAGTAACCGCTCGTTGCTGACATCCAACAACAACAGCAACAACGATGAAAACACCAGCGCTGATCCTGTTGGCTCTTTTCACGGGATGCGCAACAGCACTGACTAGCGGCGCTAATTTCGAACTGGAGGATGTCAGCGTCACCGAGGCTCTCGAGGACATTGGTGTTTCCGTCACTAGGCTTCCAGCGCCTAAGCCCAATTTGGCCGCCCAGGGTGAAGGCTACACCCCGACTTCTTGTACACTCGCGGTAAGTGCCGAGACCAACAAGAGGCGCGGATTCACCGACCTGATACAACATTTAGTGCAAGTCTCTGCAGATCCTATATCACGGCGACCAAGTCTTGCCCGGGAACTCTACAGCATACGAATCTTTCACTGCAGCTTACTGGTCCGGTCAGCAAGGCGCGCTGAACCCAACATGCGTTTTCAGGCCTAAGAAGACGCTTGATGTGTCCGCTGTGGTTCTGATATCCAGGCTTTATCAGTGTCCATTTGCTGTCAAAGGCGGTGGCCACGGCGCATGGGCAGGAGTGTCGAGCATCGATAATGGGATCACAATCTCCTTGGAGAACTTAAACCAGACTTTAGTGTCTGCTGACAAACAGACGATCGATATTGGACCAGGTCTTAGGTGGGTAGACATCTACACCGCAGCTGAGGAGCATGGTCTCAGTGTGGTTGGCGGGCGGGTAAATCCTTATGTGCCATCCTAAAGCCTCTCGCTGATGATCCTGCAGGTAGCATCTGTTGGAGTGGCCGGTCTTACTCTTGGAGGAGGCATATCCCACTTCAGCAACAAACTTGGGTGGGCATGTGATAACGTCGAGAGCTACGAGCTGGTCACTGCCTCTGGTCGCGCCATCAACGTTACAGCCAACTCCTACCCTGATCTGTACTGGGCACTGAGAGGGGGCGGCAACAACTTTGGAATCGTGACGAATTTCAAACTCGCCGCTTTTCCTCTTGGGCAGATGTGGGGAGGATCAAGATACTATCTCGAGGATCAGTTCTCCGGCGTTCTGGATTCGATCTACAACTTCGCGGTCACAGAATCGGACAAGGATCCGGACGCCGCTGAATTTATTGTAAGTTTACTATCAAGATAGAGACCTGGCCTTGCCTGACTCTCTTCAGGTCATCGCACCTTCTCCCGGCATTGGGAAGGTCATGGTTAGCACTCTCAACTACGCGAAGCCCGTAGCCAACGCTCCCGTTTTCGATGACTGGAACAAAGTGATCCCACTCAATGGCTCCGACACTACAGGCTTCCGAACCATGTCGGGTATGGCGACTCACCTCGGTGAAGGCGGGCCACCAGCCGGAACGTTTGAGACGTTCTGGGGCATTACTCTGAAGATGAATAGGGGTCTTTTGGACTTCATCGTTGATGCCTTCTTCACCGAAGTAGCTACAATCGCGGATGTTGAACAGGTCCTTCAAGTCATGGCAATCCAACCAATCACCAAGGGTGCGATGCAGGCGATGCAGAAGAACGGAGGTAATGCACTGGGCTTCGACCCTGAAAATGGTCCCTACTTCGTTCTCAATTTCAACTCTGCTTGGACGAGAGCTGAGGATGAGCCTAAGTTTTTCGGAGTCATATCGAACGTCATCAAAGCTGTGAAGGCCGAGGCTCAGAAACATGGTCTGGACAACGATCTCATATACCTGAACTATGCTTCAGAGTATCAAGACCCTATTGGCAGCTATGGGACAGTCAACAAGCAGCGGTTGATCGATATCTCGAAGAAGTACGACCCGGCGCAGGTGTTCCAGTACCTCCAACCTGGAGGTTTCAAGCTAGTCAAGGGTGCGCCAAAATCTGGATATCTTTGAAAGACACTGATCGGAAGCCATCTGGATTTTGTAAATGGTGAAGAACAGAGAATGCCGGGGATGTATACAGATCTCTACCTTTCACGTTTCCTGCACGTGCTAGCATTCGTCTCCATGAGCTCGCAAACTTGAGTCCATCCTCTATGATCACTGCCTGCTTCAAATCTGTCCGCCGCTCGGTCTAAGCTGTCGAACACCATGCCATATTTTCCGTCCAGATGTTTGTAATCGAACATTCGCCGGCATGAAAACCGCTCCCTTAATCTCTGAATCCGTTTCTCGCCGTCGTGTCGCCAGGACGTCTCTACTCCGGGGTTCCATTGCTCCACGTCACTCGTGGAAATGCGGAACTCAAGGAGAGCTTTCGGTTTTTTTGCAGCAACGCCAAAGAAGAAGTCTCCCCAAGTGATATAGTCGTTTTCAGGCCACATTGAGTAGCAGTTGGTGAATGCTATCGTCTCGAGCGTCTCCCCGTGGGCAGCGATGAAAGCCGCTAAATCGCCAGTGATGAAGACATACTCAAGCGATAGGCTCCGCAGCTTTGGCATGTGCTGGACAAGAAGCGGTAGGCCCTCTGCCGGGCCATCGACGGTAGCAGCGAAGCTGAAGTCCTTGATGTTGGAGAGATGTTTAAAGAAATAGGTGTCGAGTTGGGAAACGAAGTCAAGGTAGCCTTCGAGCTTGTTGATCTGCCAGCCAGCCCCATTCTCACCTCCGCGGAGGTTGATCGTGAATGACTCGAGGCCTCCGAGCAGAGCCCGAAACCCCTCGAGCCACCACGCCGAGCACTGCTTGGCTACCACATTCTTTAGCTCGAGATGTTTGAAGTCGATCGCCGTGTTGCGTGACAAAGCTGCGTAGGACCGTTTCATCAGGGATCGAAGCGCCTCATCGTTGTCCGCCTCCCGCACCATCTGCATGTCTTCAGGCTCTTCGAAGAGATAGTAGCTGGCTTGATAGTTCGAATGATCTTCCTCCCATGTTTTGTCGCAAGCAAAGTGTATGGTGACTTTGTCCAAGTCTGGAAAATTCGATAAACTGGAAAGAACGCTGTCCACGGAATCGGGAAAGTCATCTGGGGATGGGCCCTCCAGCGGTTCTCCCTCGTCTGACATGGGCTTGATTCCAACGTAATGCAATGTCTTCACATGCCTCGCATCAGCGCTGCAAAGAATGGTGGAGACAGAGGAGCCGCTCTTCTCATCATTGAGCAAGACGATGTCCCGGAATCGGGTTGGTGCTGTCAAGGCACGGAAAACTCTGCATACTCAACTGAGGCTGATGCCATCTCTGGGTGATGCATAGACGAGAGCATAGGTGTCTGAATCATGGTCGATTCGCTCAATGTCATTGAACTTGGGCTGCTCGATATTTTCGGGTCTGAGTTGCTCGATAATGCTGAGCGTGAGCTCAGGAGAGAGGGAGAGGAGAGACGCCATGGCATTAGGGGTGATGAGAACGCAGCGATGTCAAGGTTGAACAGAGACAGTTCCGTCAAAGTCTGCTCGGGAACGAACTATTGAAGCATTGGCAGGCCCCACACTAGGCCAGGCAACTGCATTGGATGCCTGACACAGAAATGCGTGCTCACGAATCGCCCATCGCGCGACCATAGAAGCGAAAACATGTCAGTTAAGAAACATGCCATGTTGCGGGCAGGCATTTACTGAGTGACAAATGAATCGCCTAGAGAGGCAGACGAAATTGGAGAACGGAAGGCATGCACTAGCCGAAAGCGGGGCGATGACGTCATACAATGCTTTTGAATGAAGAAGAGTGCGCATACGTTCATGCAACGATACTACGTTTCTCGGTCAGGAAGATTCCCAGCCACTCACCAAAACTTGTGGCGCACGCGGCCGGCTTGATTTTTGGATGCGTCCTCCCAAAAATTGCTCTTGTGTCATCGCTGCAAAATGCGACTGCCCGTTCTGCAAAGCAATGGCTTGCAGGGTGCGACCCTGAGCCTCGCGATCGACTTTCGCTCCAAGATTCACGAAGAATATCAGTAGATTCCAGTCCCCTGTGCGTGCAGCCAGACACAATACTGAACTGTAATAGGCTGTGAGGTCCCAAATACCTCCAGCTGTGAATGTGTCAGTCAGGTTACCCCACTGCTTTGCTACGTGCCGTCTCTGCCCAGGTTCCTCACAAGAGTCCAGTTGGGTCCACAGTCGAAATTCTGCGGCTTGTATATTGAGGAAATCAGGCCCATGTCTTTGGAGATAGAAAGGCATCGGCACGCCATAGTCTTCGATATATGTCTCCAGATGTGGCATGCTCATCAATGCTCGAGTCCAGTCCCTTTGTCTGAGACGAACAATGAAGCTGAAGTCATCCGCATCCACATAGAAGGGATGCGGTTTACCGCAAACTGCGTTGAGAAGACCAGCACCTGTTTGTTGAAGTTTCCAGGACGGTCGGGGTGAAACAAATATCTCTCCTTCGATCAGCCAATAAAGATCTTTTGCCGTTTCATCTTTTGTAGGCAACGGTGTATTCGGATCCAAGACCTCCCAATCTAGCTCCGCCAGGACTTTTTCGAGAATCTCTGGGGCTTGCACAAACAACGGGAATGCACTCAAGCGTTCGTACCATGGTTGTTTCATGGAGCTGAACTCATCTTCGTCATCCTCGGATGTCCATTTCTTGATCAAGGCTTCCACTCTAGCCTCTCTGATCTCAACCATGAGTCTCCCCCAGTAAGGCTGAGCCTTGGTAAACTTACGTGATACAGCAACCACATCATCGATCTTGGCGTCGTGGTCGCACGCAGCTCTGTTCCGTTGTTGAGCACGATGTGCTATTGTTCGACGCAGCAGGTAACTTTGCCAAGCTCGCCAAATTTTTTTGGCCTGTAGATTCCGGCTCGGAAATGCAATATCGACACCTTCGAAAAGGTTCCCTGCCCGATGTCTCCCATGCAATCGCTCTCCAGGATCACCTGATTGTCTGTCTGGCCCGTCTGGCAAGACTTGGAGATCTATGCGGTAGTGTCAAACCCCATATGAGCCAAAGACATCCTCGAGCTGGGTTTTTAGATGACGCCAACGGCTTATGTTCTCGTCGACGTAGGGATCGTAGTCTATGCTCAACATGCAATCCGCTTCGATTGTACCATCTTCTTCGATCCAACTACGCAACCACAAGCAGCCATTGACACCCCTTATGGCAGAGATGGATGTCTCGAGAGTCCACTCAAAGTCAAGAGCCGGTCTGACTACTTCCTTTCGTTCGGGCTTCCCTGCTTCTGCTCTTTGGTCAATGTCAGGATCGAATGGTGCGCTTGTGAGCCCGGGCTGCAGCAGTGACGCGCAAAATACTTGGATGTCAACATCGAGCACATTCGCGACAACGTTCGAGAGTGATGATGAGGACACATTCGCTACGGTCTTCCGTGTTGCCCGCAGTTGATCATCGTCCCAGTGCAATTGCAAAACAATTACCAGCAGCACTTCGTACGGGCCGACTGATCCTTCTGAGATCGTAGGGGTTTTGTGCAACTTGGAAACTTTGTCAACCAGCAACGCAATCAGACGCGTATCGCGATACGCACAGTCTACTGCACCATCAAGTATGTATTGGATCATATACCTGATGCCGGTGCTGAAGGTCGATATCGGGGCAGCCAGAGCCTTACTCTTTGCGACAAGAGTCAACGATTGATTTACGCTTGTTAATGAAGGTAAACTTACCTGAGATCCCGTAAAGAATGTATCCAAACTGTTTGCAAGCGGCTTGCCACCTGTAAGTCTTGGGTACACGCGAACCAAGTCTCTAAGGTGACGATTGCTTAGAGTGAGGAGCCACTTCATAGTTGCTTCCAATGACAGTTCGTCACAAGACGTGTTCGTGAAAGTGCTCTCAAGCTGTTCGATGGAGGCGCGTAAGTCAGGTACGTCTGTCGAATCTGACGTCTGCCCGTTTTGGACTAAGTATACCAGGCTTCTAGTAAGCCAGGCTGGGCAAGCTGTGCCGACGAATGCTCTCTCAATGATCGATATCAATGACGCATCAAACGTCCGAAGACAAGCGTTGATGCGATCGTAAGCGTCTGCACTCCTGCCGATCAAGAATCGACTCAAGAAGATCCACCAATACCTTGAGTGTTGTGACACAGTCAACCACTTCCGGAGGCACAAAGCATCACTGCTCCAGGGGCCAAGCATTACGGCCTCAGAGAGAAATTTGAAGCTGTCGCTCAGACTGAACGGGCGCAGTATTGAAGATACTGATACCATTGACCGAACATAGCGAACGTCTTCTATGTCGAGACGAGGCAGAATGTGCGTGATGTAGTGTTGGAGTGTTGTCTTGGTTCCCATTGATGCTTTTCGAAGGATCTGCGCACAATGCGGGAGGTCTATAGCTCGACCTTCTGCGACGTTGAGTGGTAGGTCATCAGCGGACATGAGGCTCTGTCGCATGATTTCTTCGTCTGATCCAGTATGACTTCCAGCTGCAGCAACTTCGCTGACGGCGGCCGAATCGGCGCCTAGCTCGTCCCGTTCAAGATACCCCCTTGGTATAGCGAACAAGGCTAAGCTCTGCAAATGATGACCAACGTGATGTCTGAACTGAACTGGGGTCACAGATATGCATTCTGCATCGAGACCCGGGTTTGCTGATCGCAAAGAAGTATGCCACTCATTGCAGAAAGGGCAATCAGATGCCAAGATGGCGCTCACTGGCCGAGCGCTGGCCTGTGCAATTGCTTCGAGCTGAGCATTGCTAACAATGGGTAAATGCACTTGCTGAGCGTCACGAATCTTGGGTTTCAAGCGAAGCGCTTGAAGTTTGGGTTCAAAGGGCGTCCAAGGGAGAAGTTGTTTGACAAACTGCAAGAAGCGAATGATCGTATGCGCAATCTCCTCGAAAGTAACGATCGTATAGTCGCGGCTCGTCGGCAACGATATACAATCAGGTCTGCCCCTCGTAGAATTGGCGACTTCTGGCGACACGCACGACGCCTACATACCGCATTGTCTAAAGCCTGGCAATGTGGATGTCTTAGCCACGTTGCCAATCTTGGCTTAGAACATCGCACATCTGAAAAAGTCGAGTTCGATGTGTTCTTCGACCTGACGGCCGCTGGTCTGATATTTAGAAAAGTCAAAGTGATCGAAAGACGTGATGGCGTCGATCAACGTACCGCGCAGCGAGATGTTCTACCTAATCCAAATTCCCAGCGACAAGTTCGATTTCAACCACCGGCGCCGGTACCTATACCTGATCCATCGCAGAGGCTCACGCCAATCCAAGATCTATGCGCATCGTTGGCGTCGTATCGTGCAGACTGCTGGGGCTTCTTGGAGGAGGACGAGCACCGTTTCATGGTGTACCCAGACACGAAAGTCCCGACTGAGATGCGCACACCAACAAAGACCTTAGGAGATCTTTTGGAAAGTGCGGAACTGCTCACACGACGGAAACGATACAGTCTTGCGTTGACTCTTGCATCTTCGTATCTGCAGCTCGGTGCCACGCCATGGCTCAACACTCAACTTCACACTGACAACATTGTGTTCCTACAAGATCCTGCTGATCCTGCGGTCACCGTTGTAGACCATCCGTACATCAGGCGAGAATTATCCAGAAGCAACATTGGCCAGTCGACAGACGGCTTACCGACTCTTGGTATCAGACTACTTGAACTGTGTTTTGGCAGATCATTGGAAGCGACGACCTTTCGTAAACAGCTTCCCGCTGGTGACTCGATCTCCGCTCCCATACTTGACTACGCAGCAGCTATCCAATGGAGCAAAGAGGCTGTTGAAGAAGCTGGACCGGAGTTTGCTGAAGCGATTGACTGGTGCTTGCATGCCAAGGAGCGCATTGATGGCAGCTGGAGGAACGAATTGCTCCAACTTGTGGTTTTGCCTTTGGACTCTTGCCACAAGCAGATGTCGCAAAAGCCTACTTCTTCCTGAGCACCATTACGCTCTTATCGTCGAGGACCCGCTTCATTCCAGACGAGGCTAGAGTTGACGTCACTCGGCTAACCTTCCGTTTGTTTACACCGCGAAAAGTTGAAGGACCGACGCGACACGGAGTCACCGCAGCAGACCAAATCCAAGTGACAGGAAATACACGCGTGTCTGCAACAGATCCATAGACCTCAAATCGTCACCTCACAGCCAAGCCGCCCTCACCGGCCGGGAACCGCAGCTGCACAAGGTGACTCAACACCCCACCAAAACCAAACGACCATCGCCAAGCAGCGACATCAACATCAACATGCCTCCCAGAATTCATATCATTCGACATGCGCAAGGCGAGCACAATGCGACTGTAAGTTGCAGGTCCAGAAGCCCTGTACCGTGAAGATCTCACACGACTGCAGCGCAACTACTCGATCCGTGATGCGGTTCTAACCCCAAAAGGGAAAGGGCAATGCAGCACTCTCCAATCCGTCTTCAAGTACCACAATGACATTGACATTGTGTTCTCATCACCTCTGCGACGAACCATTCAAACTGCATCGTTGAGTCTAGGCCCAGCTTTAGCTCGAAAAGAGGTACCATTTGTGCTGTTGCCGCCGTTGCAAGAGGTCAGCAACGTTGGATGCGACGTTGGTCTCGCGGACACTGCAGATGATGTGAAGCGGATACTACCGACGCTCTTCGCGAAGGGCGAGCTGCCTTTTGATTACAACAAGATCGATGCTTCGCACGTGACTAAAGGGTGGAACAGCAAGGTATGTTGAGACACCACAGCAACGGTCACATGACAGCTAAGAGCCGAGCAGACGGGATACTGGGCCTACGAGCGAGATGCGATATCAAAAAGAGCATCAGACTTGAGAAGTTTCTTGTTGCAACGACCAGAGAAGCAGGTGCGTGGGAGATCAGTAGCTGTTGGTCAACCTGGCTAACCAATTAGGTCATTCTTGTCACCCACGGAGCGTTTGCCCACTTCCTTACCGAAGACTGGGACGTTGAAGACCCCATGACCGGTACAGCATGGTTGAACTGTATGTAGACGTGCTGGATTTGTATGAACCAAAAGCTGACTATCGCTAGGTGAACACCGGATATTCGACTTCACATCTGCCTCCACTGCAACAAATGCTCATTTGCAAGAGACTGTCGAGAGTCGGTCATCAAGAGGCGCTGAAGAGAGGGAACACGATCCTCACGTACTCGAAGAGCTGATACAGGTATCATCGAACGAAAGTCAGAGCTAGGCAAGGCTCTGGACTCGCCATAATCAATCGCTCAACATCTCAGCAAGCTCCAGAATTTCGTGCTCGACATCCGAGCCCAGGGTATATTTGCTCAATTAGATAAGCTGGTTCTGGAAGAGTAAGGAACGGAGCAAGTCTCTGCTGCAGCATTGACTATTGTCGGACGCAGCTTCATAGTATTACAACTCTTTCAACCACCAACTCGACGGTGATCACCGATTGTTTCTCCAGACAACTTGACCGGGTTTTACCCCACACTTTAGTCCCAATTCTTGCGTCGGCGACTCGCAACCTCAAAGAGTCCGTCGATTTGAAGCCTCCAGAATGTCGTGAGAGTCCTCCACTCAAGTCTAGCCAACCAATCGCTCACATTACCAACACGGAACGTCAATCCGCGTAACGGCCGGATGGATTGTGTATCTCTCAACAAGCAGTCCGTTCCGAGAACTTACAAACGGTCCGTCTGGGGTGCAGAAGGTTGTGCGATACGCGCCCCTATCACACCCATTTGCACTCGTTGTGATTGGTTCATGTCTGGACCTTCGACGACCCCAGCATGCACTCCAGGATGCGCATGGGACGGAGATAAGATCGCAGGTGTCAAGGGCGTTGCTTGGTCATTCTATTACCTCTCGCACAGCTGTGGAACCATTCCATTACCCTTCCAGAATTCACGCATGGCACGAGCATCACGAACAGGATGTCAGGAATTACTGCATGAGGCCTAGGCTTCGGTAGCAGTCGGGTTGTGCCTGACTAACTAGCGCGCCGGCATCTACTCGGCTAAGATTGCTAAGACCCGCCACTGGCCGGGATGGCGCGCTGATCGAAGGCTTGAGTGATCCCCCCGAAGCCGAAGGCTGCGGGTAGGGCTGCATCGCTCGCGTCGGTGGCGTTCTGTTCCTATCGTCACTGCGTGTCGCTGCTATCTGCGTCCGTCAAGGCATCCAACGAACTCAGCCGCATGTGTTGCAAAGGGTGTGTACTGATGTCACTTATCTCTTCATGCACTCGAAACAGACGCTCCCACGCGTGTGAACAGCACGTCCCTCATGTGCAGGTGTGCGCAACGTAAAATTTTCGAAATTTTACGTCAACTGCAGCGCGCCAAGTGGAGCGCATCATCCATCGCCGCCGCAGGGGCACAGGATGCACGCTGGGAAGCCTGAGCCGCGCACGCCAGTGCAACGACAAAGCGCCTTCACGATGTTGCCTGCTGCCACGCCGAAGGGGGTGTCGTCCCCAGACTACGCTGTCAGAACGCGCTCAGACCTGTGATCTGGAGAACGTGGAGTTGAACACTGTGTTTTGAAACGTTTGGACGCCATGGAAAGCCAATGAAGTCTCTTCAAATTGGTATTTCTGCAAGGTTCAGCCTCCCGCTTGGCGCAAGGCTTGTCGAGATGCAACCTTAACGGTGGGCCTATAGCTGCCGCTGTGAATGGCCACCTGGATATGCCCGTTGACAGCGTGCAGCCCCGAGATTGACCCCGACTCGAGTTGCTCACTGCGGCGCCCGGTCAATTTCGGTCACAGCGTCTTGGAGCGCGGAGCGGAGTCCAGATAGCCATCATTCTATTACACATCTGGGGAAGGTGGCAGATAAGCTGGAAGGGTACATAACACATCGTGTTGCCCATGAGGCATGAGAAAATCATCGCCGCGACTCCAACCGCCAATCGCCCAACTAACAACGGTACGTCGCTATCGTCAACCGCTTCATCCGCCATCCGTTCCAAGGTTTGGGTGTGACCTGCACTGCGACTTCTGCTTTGAGCCTCGACTTGGCCTAGCTCGCCGCTCAGAACCGAACCTCAAAACAAGGCCTCTCCCCGCCATTTCAACTTCAACCTCATCCTCATCGGTATTTCAACAGCACTTAGAGGCGCATCTTCAACATGCAGGAAGCTCAAAGATCTTACCCGGAACGTGGCTTCGAAACAGCTCCCCCCAACTACAACGTCGGTGACGACATTTCCTCCGAGGGCAAGAAGAGCGACCCGGAACTCAACATGCCTCTCGACAAGACTGCCACCGTCCAGGAGGGCTCCGAGCGATTCAACAAGCTGGGCTGGAAGCGCCTCACCATTTGCTTGATCGTTGAAGCCATTGCCCTTGGTTCCCTCAGTATTCCCAGCGCGTTCGCGAAGCTGGGAATGATTGCGGGTGTCATCATGTGCGTGGGTCTTGGTCTGATTGCCATCTATACGTCATACGTCGTGGGTCAGGTCAAGATGCGGTACCCACACGTCAATCATTACTCAGACGCTGTGCAACTTATCTGGGGTCGCTTCGGATACGAGCTGGTCGGTGTCATGTTCGCGCTATTCCTGATTCTGCTTGTTGGATCCCACGCTCTAACAGGAACGATCGCCTTCATCAACATCATCGGCAACTACGACATCTGCGCGCTGGCATGGAGTGTGGTCTCATTGATCATTCTGCTGCTGCTTGCGCTGCCTCCCTCGTTCGCCGAGTTCGCCATCCTGGGATACATCGATTTCGTTAGTATCATCATTGCCATCCTGGTCACCATTATTGCAACCGGTATTCAGGCGCACAATGCACCTGGTGGTCTTGCCGCAGTTCCCTGGTCCGCATACCCTCCCGAGGGCACCACATTCTACGAGGCGTTCCTGGCGACCACCAATATCGTCTTCGCCTACTCCTTCGCTGTGTGCCAGTTCTCCTTCATGTCTGAGATGCACACTCCCACCGACTACGTCAAGTCCATCTGGGCCCTTGGTCTGATCGAGATCTTCATCTACACCCTGACTGGAGCTCTCGTCTACGCCTTTGTTGGTGTTGATGTCAAGTCCCCTGCTCTACTCTCGGCCGGTGACACTGTTTCCCGCATTGCCTTCGGTATCGCCCTTCCCGTTATCTTCATCTCCGGATCAATCAACGGAACCGTCGTCGGCAGGTACATCATGGACCGCGCATTCCCCAACTCGCCCATTCGATATGTCAAGGGCGTTCGTGGCTGGGCTGTGTGGTTCTGCTTGATCACCATCATTACCATCATCGGCTGGATCATCGCTGAGGCAATCCCCTTCTTCAACGCGCTTCTCGGTCTGATCTCGTCCCTATTCATCTCGGGCTTTACCTTCTACTTCCCCGCGTTGTTTTGGTTCCAGCTTGTCCGCGAAGGCGGCTGCTTCTCGACTACCAGGAACATCATGTTGTCTTTGCTCAACGGTGGTGTTCTGATCATCGGTATCGTTATTCTTGGTGCTGGTACGTATGCCTCCGTTGAGGACATCATTCACCAGTACACCAGCGGCGATGTGCGTAGCGCGTTTACCTGCTCTGCTGTGTCGTACACATAAGCGTGCTTTTGTGCATTTAGCAAGGCGTTCGTTGTTTACATAACAGTCCAAGAGGGCGAGTTGATGCATATGGGTCTTGCATGAGCGGCGTGATACCAATGTATATTATTAGCTACGTTTACGCGAAATGTACATCCCACCGACATCATGGTCCAGGGCTTTTCTTACGATGTAGAAGTGCATTTGACTTCGCAACTCGATTGTGCTCAACGTCATGCAATGTGCTCAGCCACAGATTGACTTGAGTGGCTGTGCGAGCGAGCAGGCTGCAGGACAAATCTCGTGGCCAAATTCGTCAGCCATACACCAGGCAAAGCGAGATCATCCAGCTGAGTGCAGTCACAGCCCCAAGCTGAGCCTGTAGCTGCATCACAATCGTAGTACGGCGGGTTCTTAACATGGCTTGTTGTCAGATGGGCGTGTCCTACCGTCGCCAAAACCAACTCTTAGCATCGCAGCAACGCACCAGAAATGTCTCAACTAGGCGCAGAACCCTCAGACCGTGCTCAGGTAAGTATATCGAGCTCTGGAATCAGTCCCGACTAATAAGAGTACAGATGCATCGGGAGTTTGATATCAGAGATCGCGTCCGGATGAAAGTTACAACTTTAAACAATGTGGGCACAGTAGGGATGGTGTTGCGAACTTTCTTCATTGCAAAGCATCGCTACGAAACGACGTAGAATTCATTGAAATATCGGTTGAATGAGACTGTACGACCGTTTGTACCTGTGAGTCAGGGGAGTTGGTTCACTACTAGAGATCTACGGGGATTGACGAAGTATCAGTGGAAAAGTATCCGGCCGGATATCCACGTCTAGCTGCCTTTGTGGCGAGCGAACCCAATCTCATGCAATTCCGAGGATTCAGAACAGTACGCGCACGGCTTCTATTGCATCTACAGACCGAGATACAGGCCCTTGAGGACAAACTCTTCGATCTTGATCGAGCCCATAGCGGCGACGCCCGACTGCGTTCAGACGGGAAAGATAAAGTAGAATGAGCATCCAACCTCCGCAATCGTACGAAGATCTTTCGGATCTTCATCACAAAATCGAGAAATCCGGTGGGCTCATCCTTTGATTGCGGCCGGACCCAAATTGACCTTTGTCTAGACACACTCATGCTCGATTCCCATCAGATCAACGGCCTCCAGAAGCCACCTAATCTTGACTACTATAGTTTGCGAGTGTACTTCTTTAACAATGCACCGCTCTGTAAACGCGAGGCTGATTCGTCACCTGGAAATGGGATATACACTCGCTCAGCCACGCTCCAGAGGGAACAGCCATCGAGTCTGCCATAAGTGGATGGCTGCGTAGACATGATTTTCTACCTCTACACGTACCTTTTCAATCAGTGCGAAGCGACGCATGACTGATCTACCGAGTGGTTTTATCGCCCAACAGAGCTAAAGTACACACTGACGACCCTAACATCTTCCACTACAACTCGTCGAGAATCAGGAAAACGGTCAAACTTCTCATTGCATTGATTGTCCTTGCCCTATTGGCAGCACCGATTTTCAGCATGTACAAGCTGTCAAGCATGGGTACCGAGAGGACAACTCACTGGGCGCTTGGTATGCTGATGGTGTTTAGTCTGGTCTTCGCTGGTACCATGTCCCTACTGGCAACAGCCAAGCGACACGAGGTCTTTGCAGCGACGGCGGCCTACTGTGCGGTTTTAATGGTGTGTATTGAGTCTCAAACAGATCGAGAATGTGTCAGTACGTTGGTGTCGCAGGACGTTAGTGAGAACAATGCCGTTGCTAAGCTCCCATTCATGAAGAAGTGATGCAGAAGGTGCGGTGCGCATCGATGTAGAGAAGGGAGCTGAGGAAAGAGTCACACTGAACACACGCCCGCAACTCAACGTGTCGTGCCTATCTGACTCGCGGAGCGATTTCCGCAACTTTGAAGTGGCTCGACGATCGATCGCTCCTGCACGCCGGATCCGCACCATGACGCGGGGCCACGCCGAGAAAATCAACAACATATCAACGGGCGATGGCCATGTGCACATGCACCTACTCTAAGATATCACACAGGGAGTTGCGAAGCATCGACGCGACAATGACGCAGCAAGAGCAGGAACCGAGTTTGCTGATCGTTGGCGCGGGTACATTCGGCACATCTCTCGCCGTGCACGCATCGAAGGCCTACAGCGACGCGTCAAAGATCACAATAGTAGACAGCTGGTCGCCAGATGGACCCGTGCAGGACAAAACCGCAGCCGCAATCGACATCAATCGCATCATCCGGACGGACTACACGTCGCCGTTGTACTGCAACCTTGCCAATGAAGCAATTCACTTCTGGTTCTGGGGTATGGAGGTGCAGGGTCACTTTCATAAAGCAGGATGGACGGTCTTCGATGGACCAGATCAGAGCGAAAAGTTCAGGTCAGGCGTGCGCGCGACCTTCGAAGGGCGTGGGTCCAATGTGATCAAGGAAGTCGAAGCGAAAGATGTGATCAAGGAGCACGATCTTCTGCGAGGCATAGACGGCGACAAACTTGGGAAAGGCTATTTCAACCCTGAGGCTGGGTGGGTCGATGCAGCAAGTGCGACCAAGGCCTACTTGAGGATTGCAGAAAGTCGTGGCGTAAAGAGAGTGACTGGCGAGGTCGACGAGCTCCTACTGCGAGATGATGGCAAAGGCCTAGCGGGCGTGAGGCTGCATGACGGAACGATGTTGAAAGCAAATAAAGTCCTCCTTGCAGCTGGTGCTTGGACAAGTAGCCTGCTATCGCCACTCGAGGACAAACTCAACATCGCAGACAAGGACCAGATCGAGCGCCAAGTTACAGCTGTCGGGCGGCTCTCAGCATACTATGATCTCAGCCAGGAAGAGGCTACACACATGATGGACACCAAACTACCTATTGTGGTTATTGGCGGCGAAGTTGACATCATTCCCCCTTACTATCACCTGCCTTCTCTCAAGGTCAACGATATCAAGACCGAGTTCACCAATACCATCACGACTACATCTGGGCGGCGCATCACTGCGCCAAGTAAAAGGAATCAAATGCAGGTCCCCGCAAAGCTCATCCAGGAAAGCGAGAAGGTCATCAAGAGCAACATGCCAGAGTGGACTAAGAATCGAAGCCCGGACCGATGGCGCATATGCTACGACGCTGTCACACCCACCGAAGACTGGGTACTGTCAAGACATCCCGATGAGAAGCTCAGCAACACATACATCGCAGTTGGTGGAAGCTTCCACTCGTACAAGTTCATGCCGAATGCTGGCAAGTACATATTCAATGTACTGAATGGGAAAAGCAATGGCGAAGAGAAGGATCGAGCATGGAAGTGGAAGAACGAAGAGGAGTTGAGGGAAAAGGGAGCGAAAGAGTTTGGGAATAGTCCACGAAACGGGGACAGGAGAGAGCTGCAAGAGTTCGATGCCGAGAAGGCCAAGCTTTGAAGATTTAGTCATCAGATGACCAGGGCTCATGGTTGAAAACCATGCGCCGTGTTGTCACAAGGATCATGCGATCGAATGTGTTCGCTTGCAGACGGGTGATCTGCGAGTGACATACCGCAAGCGGATCGCAAAGCTTGCGCTCCAAGCTTTGATCGGACGTATCTTGATCTCTATTGATGACGCCTTAGGAGAGACTGCGGAGCTTCAACAGCAATTACAACTCCGCATATGGCGCCCATCAGTAAAGAGGATTCCCCGGTCTGATGTTGAGTGGCAGATCATCTATGCTGGCATCAACGAGTGGTGTAGGGACAAGGGCCTGCACAAGTTACTCTTAAGGGGGGCCTCAGGCACGCAAGAATTCGTTCCAGAGCATCACCGGCAGTGTCAATCACGAGCATGAGCGAGACAATTTGAGCACACGCAGGACCATTGGCCGTGGAATTCCAAATGGATCGCGATCCTCTTCTAAAGAAGATCAAATAGAGGGAGCCCATCAGATGAATGCAGACATCAAGGAAGGGATCAACATCCCCAGCCATGAGATGTTCCCTACCGAAATCATCAGCAGCATTGCTGAGGCTCAGGATAACGGCAAAACTGGCAGAAACAGCGTGAAAGCTGTGGATACTGATACAGAAGAGGATGGCGAGCTCGATGAGTAATTGATTTACCGGCGTTTTTTCAGCGCTGCTGTATTTGTGTCGTGATTAGGAAAGTGTTCGTAATTCTTATCTGAAGCACTGCCAATATGGGAGACATTTCCAGCTGTCGTTCGTAATCACAGCGGCCAAGCACCACTTCCAGCGAAGACCACACATACCTACTGCGCCCTCTAGTGTGCATGCCAGCATTCTACGTGACTCCATGCGCCGTACTCTCGGGTATCGTACTTTCGAAGCACTTGCAGAAACCCTTTGTCAAACAGTACAGGCACGTCGATTCGGAGCTCGGCGTTCGGAGTACGAACAATATCGGTCGTATACTCCGGCGTGACTGCACATCAGGCCCTGCGCTTGCTTGCTGTACAAACACAGTGCTGATGAGCTTGTCTTATGAAAGACAAAGCCCGGAGATGATGTCAAGATGCAATCTGATTTCGCTGCAACTCTATACGGCTCTCATTCATGTCGCTGACAGCTACGCCTGAGTGCGGGCATCAAGATGACTGACGCGCCACAGTACTACATCTGACCACATCCAAACAAGTCCATGATACTTGCGAACCAACCGCAAATGCGCTGGATAAAACGCTGACCTCATGCGCGAGGCGGTTCGTGAAGTTTTGTCCGAGCTCGACGGCATGGAGGTCTGTAATCAAGAAAATACATCGGTGAGGTTCACTGTAGGCAATTGCGTTGGATGTTGGACGGCGCAATCTCTGTGAGCATTAGATCAATGATGTCTGTGGAAGTGAGTGGATTCTGCGGGACTTGACGTTGGATTGCCGTTGCTGGCGGTGTGGAATGGCTGCCCTCAGCATGTAGCATGGGGACGACAGTGTCTGAGTCGTGGTACTTGATAGCAGAGATTTCAATGTTCGAACAGTCCCATCATCAATGCAAAATTGGAAACCATGGATTAGCATGTGGGCATCTCTGGTTTAGTGAATGCACCTTCAATTGCGTGATCTGACCGCGCAGCCGTCTCGGATGAGCTTGTGCGCGAATAGGTCCACTCATTGTGCCTTGTAGCCACCTAAGTAGATGAGCAGATTCTCAAAAACGAATACAGTATGAGCATGGAACCGCGGCTGCTACTAAGCACATTGGACGATGGCAGGAAGAACACTCAGATGCCTAGGTCCTCGATGCGTCTACCCAAGTAGGCCATAGGAGTTTCTCTTGTGGGTCTCGGCTTTTGAACCGATTGAGCAACTATGCTCCTTGATTCGCAAACAGGTGTGGACGAGGGTTGGCTGCAGGCTTTGGGGACATCGTGCGCGAGGTGCGCGCGCTGCGGTAGGTTTTGAACACGCCGTCGCGCATATTCGAGGCACGAAAGCCGTCGAGACTCATGTCGAGATGCGGATCCGTTCCGTACCTGTCGTAGACTTCGGGAGGAATCCTGCCGTGTCATCCGAGATGGCTTCTCAACTTCTGACCCAGCGATTCTGCAGCCCGAGTATCCGCCACGAAGCACTCCCCTACAACTGCAGTCTCGCCGCTCAAACAGATAGTAGGAACCGCGACGGCAGAGATAGAATGCTTGGTCGCATTCTTGCTGCTGATGCTTGGTTGGATAGCTGAAGACATCCTGGGCGTTGCTAGCAAGGTTCCGACTGAGCGTCAGCAAGCATATCAACCTGCGCCGCACCTTGGCATGCAGCGACCGAGCGTCGAATAGCTACTCATTGGGAGATGTTCTGATGAGGAACGATCCAAATCCATCCCCTGGTAATGGATGTCGCGAACAGTGTGAAGTCTGATTTGGGCGGGAGCAAGGCGTGCAAGCGTGGCGCTAAAATCTCCGTCCTGCGCCCCCGCGCACATCCTTCCCCACCATTCTCCTGAGGATCACGACCAGCGAGAGCGTGTCGGACGCGGCCGATACAGTAGACCTCCATCAATCCTCAGACTGGGAACTCTTACTTTTGATCTCCAATACGGCATATGTCGCTGTGCTGGCAGGATGCCTTGCTGAGGTTTTCAACCTTGTGGCACCTCCCTTAAACCGTTCAAGATCCGTGCTTATGACAGGACTCTGACTTGCGGCTTGCAGCTGTCATCATCACAACAACACAGATAGCGAAGATTCCGAGTGCCCAGCATGAGGCTGCTGACTCCAATTACTAGACACGCTACTGTTCCGAAGTAGTGCTTACCTAGCCCGGCAGTTCAGCCAACGACAATGTCCATACACGCAGCACGACGTTCCAAGGAGATTTTGACAGGCTTTGTGTTACTAAATCCGCACAATGCAGCATCCTAGGCCTTACATCAGGCCGGCTTCGCCCCAACGCCTCTAACTTTACGCTGCATTTGTTGGTGGAGGATTCACGGTGCACGTCTCGATATGGCTTGCACGCAATCAGCATCAGACAAGAGCGCGAGACCACTATTAGCGATGGCTTCTGTACGACGCCTCGCTCGAGGCTGCAGTTGCACTGCCAAAGTACAAGAAGCACGGCGTCCGTCAGCGTAAGGAAGCTGTGCACCGGCAGCTCACCTGTGTTCGTGTGCTACGCTCTTTTGTTACACACTGCTGTTCTGTTGTCTGTCGCAATGCTGTCACTTCTCACCATATGTCTGTCCCTTGCAGCTGTAGCTTTTGCTGGCCAATGCCACTTCAAGCTCGAGCTGACCTGGGGAACCGGATCTCCAGATGGCTACACAAGGGACATGATCTTCGTCAACGGCGAATACCCGGGTCCTCTCTTAGAGATCCAGCAAGGTGATTGGGTCGAGATCGAGGTCTTGAATAGCATGCCGTTCAACTCAAGTATCCATTACCATGGTAAGTCTTCCACAATACCAATATGATGTGCACGACTGACAAGCTCAGGTATTCACCAAACGAACACACCCTGGGCCGATGGTGTGCCTGGATTCACACAACGACCGATCCAGCCCGGCGAGTCCTTCACGTACAGGTGGTATGCGGATCAGTGTGGCAGCTACTTCTATCACGCACACAGCCGAGGTCAGATCGATGATGGCGCATATGGACCCATAATCATCAAGTCCAAGGCTGGTACAGTGAAGCCTTTCGACAAGGTCGATCCTGTGGCAGTCCATTTGCTCGAAGAGGCTGAGGCTGATGTAGTACCCTTGCTGCTATCCGACTGGCGCCATCGCACGTCAGAGCAGACCTGGGGTGATCAGCTTGCATCTGGACTCGAGAGTTCTATCTGCATGGACTCGCTGCTTGTCAATGGGAAAGGTGCTGTTGACTGTTGGTCACGGGCTGAGCTCATTCAATTCACAAGCCCCGGAATTGCGCCGCTCCTGGCTGCAGGTAACTTTGAGCTCACCGACAAAGGCTGCTTCCCGCCTGCGCTCTTCCAGATTCTGCTAGGCAACAGCTCGGTGCTGAATCCATCAGTATTGCCCCCTTCAGTCTTCGAGGTGTGCACTCCAACCCAAGGTAGTCGCGAAGTCATAAAAGCCCCGAGTGGCAGGAAATGGCTTGCCCTCAATGTCATCTCATCCGCTGGCATCGACACCTTCGCATTCAGCATCGACGAGCACCCATTGTGGGTCTTCGCTGTCGATGGACACTACATTGAGCCTGTCAAAGTTGATGTTCTCACCGTGGCCAACGGCGACCGGTACTCGGTGTTCGTTGAGCTCACCAACCCTGGCAAGAAGAACAACTTCGGCATCCGCGTTGCATCGCTCGCTCTTGCTCAGCTTATCGACACGACAGCCATCTTCTCATACTCCACAGGTCATGGCGGGTATGACACGTCTCACGGACCGTACACGAACTCCACTGGCTTGCAACTCACATCTGCACCCTTCACCAACCGCGCCGGGAACCCAGTTTCCACCAATGTGACCGTGCTAGACCATGCAACGACAACTCCCTTCCCACCGCAGTTCCCACAGCCTGCACCTGAGCCAGCACAAACCTTCTTCCTCACAACCGGTAACGTAGGCAACAGCTACACCTGGGCACTCAACGCCACGCCATTCTCGCACATGGACTTAGATAACGCAGCACCACTTCTGTACACTCTTCCCACACTCGAGAATGGAGACGGCAATATCACGATCGTGACGCAGAACAACACCTGGGTGGACCTGATCTTCATCGTCCCAAATCTGCAGCAGCCACCCCACCCAATTCACAAGCATGGTAACAAAGCATTCATTCTGGGCGCTGGCGCCGGTCCGTTTCCTGGGAAGACGGTCGCTGAGGCTGCTGCTGCGCAGCCAGAGCTGTTCAACCTAGTGAACCCAAGTTACAGGGATGGTTTCGTCACGCCGCCGTCTGCCGATCAGCCTACCTGGCTGGCTGTGAGGTACAAGGTCGAGAACCCAGGAGCCTGGATGTTGCATTGTCATATTCAGAGTCATCTGAATGGTGGTATGGCTGTCATCATACTGGATGGGACGGATGAGTGGCCGTTTGTGCCTGATGAGTATAAGAACTGAGGAGCAAGCATCGAGGAGTGTAATGTGTAATGAGGTACCTTGATGTGCATATTGTTACTATGGAATCACCATCTGTAGGTTGCAGTCTACTCCTTGACCTTGATGACGACTTTTCCAAAGTGACCGCCGCTGAACAAGTACTGCAGCGCCTTATCCGCCTCCTCAAACTTCCAAATCTTATCAACAACAGGACGAATCTGCTTCTCCTCATAGAAATGCAACATGCGCGCGAACTCATCTCTCGGACCGTTGATGATCCCCTTGAGCGTGACGTTCCTCTTCAGGCAAAGCAAATTGGTGTTCGTCCTATCACCCTCCTCATCCTGCTTGCCTGACAAATACCCAATGCACGCAATCAGCCCACCAAAGCGCACAGCCTCGAAAGATTTGCGCAGTGTCTGTGCACCGCCAACCTCAATAACGACATCTGCGCCGCGGTCGTTCGTCATCTTGAGCACCTCGTCGTCCCAGGCCGGTGTGTTGCGGTAGTTGATCGTCTTCTGTGCGCCCAACTTCTTCGCCTTCTCCAGCTTCTCGTCCGAGCTGGACGTGACGATTACCTCTGCGCCGGCCGCGCTGGCAATCTGCGCTGCGGAAATAGAAACTCCGCCTGTGCCCTGGCAAACAACTGTCTCGCCCGCACCAATGATCTCGCCTTTAGGACGCATGCAGTTCAGGCTCATCCACGCAGTAACCGCTGCAATGGGCAAGCACGCCGCCTCGTCGAAAGACAGGTATTGAGGTATCTTGAGTAGCCCGTGAGTTGGGAAGACACGATACTGTGTGAGCACGCCGGGCAGCGGGTTGCCGAGGCCGTTGGACATGTCGCGCGCTTGGACTTGGCCGGTGATGTGTGTTTGTGCGAAGGTAGAGACGACGCGATCGCCCTCACTCAGGGCAAAGTCGGGGGACTTGTAGGGGTCGCTGGTGTTGTTTGACGAGGGGCCGACGGCGACGACGACGCCGCACATGTCGCTGCCTGGGACAACGGCGGGAGGCTGCTCGACTTGTTTGTGGTGGTTGTATAGGCCCATACATACTGCGCGGTGTCAGAACATGTCACAATAGGGGCGCGCAATTTTTATGTACCTTCTGTGTCTCTGTAGTTCAGCGAGACTGAGTGGATCTCTACCAGCACTTCATCTTCGCCTGGTGTTGGAATCTCTGCCTCTTCCATGTACAGCTTGTCCAAGCCATCTTGGCCGGACTTCCACTGCTTGATCTTCTGGGGTGCCATAATGGAACT
Source organism: Didymella pomorum (assembly GCA_022225945.1). NCBI lineage: Eukaryota > Fungi > Ascomycota > Dothideomycetes > Pleosporales > Didymellaceae > Didymella > Didymella pomorum. The sequence goes on along the minus strand of JAKJXN010000015.1, from coordinate 531,203 downwards.
TCGAAGGCTTTTCGCGTGGGCTTCTTCACTTGCGCAGGTTGCCAATGATCGAATAGGTCGATGTGGACCTGAATGAGCTCGAGGAGGAAGTCGTGAGTGCAAGTGAGTTTGTGCTCTTCAGTTGATTCTTTGCAATTGGCTTCTTTTTGCTAGCGAACAATCCAGAAACCTCGCTGAGCCAGTCCCGGCGATCCTGCGAAAACGGCGGTGTCGGCATCTTAAGTCTTCAGCTCTTTCATTCAATGAAACGTTTGTAAGCGTTTTCGGGTGCAAGTCGCCGAACCAAGAAGACGACCTCAAAACGATCCTGACAGCGGGTGTAAAGCCCCCGCGAGTGGGGAAACCCATGACATATATACCCTATCATGACGATACGGGTAGTCAATTGTGGTGTTGGCAAGCATCGGGTCTAGACGTCACTGGCCGGTATAGCCCGAAGCGGCCGAGGTCGAGATAACCACTCGGGTGCCATCATCCGTGGGAAACCGCTTCTGGAGTTGAGAGCAGCACACCACAAACTTTACAAAGCTCAGCTGCGCGGCCGGTTTCGAACGCGATAGGACGGCGGTGACTAACGATATCGAAGTAGGCTATGCTGCCCGAGAGCTGCGATCGAAAGAGACGGGCTGCGAGAGGCGCGCGATAAAAAGTCGCGTCGCGTGATGACGACTGGTGCTTGCGGGGAAATTCAAAGTCGCGCGCACGTCAGAGACAATATTGCCAGCACCGTATCGTCGACACATAATCTATGCATCGAAGGATGATACGATAGACCGAGGCCAAGCATCGCGAGCCAAGGGAGGCGCCTAAGCTGGGCTGTGTTGATCTTTATGAGCGAGGAAGAAAGGCATGTACCGTGTTGGACGCGTCATGCCCTCAGACCAAGCAGCTTTGCAATCAGAACGCGTTCAGAAGGACATGACAAAAATGCCTTGGTATTGGAGCTAATCCTCGCTCTGCTCGCAGCCGGCTTGTGAGGCGTTGCGAGCTGTGACAAAGGTGCTCATATCGGCAGGTAGGTTCTATCTAGGTACCAGTCTGCGTCCAGGTCAGCGCAAGGAAGACCGCACCTCGCATGTACTCAACGGCACATTATCCGCTTCTACACGGGGTGACGACGATGATTTTTGGGCGACGACCCGTGGGCATTTTGGCTTGACGATGCGAGTGATGTGAAGAATGTGGAAGCCGCGGTGCCAGCACGCCAAGACCATAACAGGGGACTAAGGTTGTGTGAGGCAGTCACGTCAACAGTAGCAAGCAGACCTCTCAAAATTGGAATATACCTGTCTTTCTCCGGAATCTCCTCTGGCGCAGTAGTCGCTTCTAATACCCAACAAGCCCCAAATTGTGCGCCATGCACCCCGCCGTTCACAACTCAAGACTGAAACCCTAAGTCGTAGTCGCCGAACGTGGTCTAACCAGAGTGGTCTTGAGACGTTGCACCAGCCGCCCCAGCAGTTGCTGCTGATAAGTTGAATATCAGCACCAACAGCATTCTCTTCGTCCCTTCTGCCGCCTTTCGATCATCCTCCAACTTCTTCGATAAGTCGGCAAAGGTATCGCTATCGATGCGTATCTCGATACTACTCGTTTTCGTCAGCTCCTGAGACATGGCTTCGAGCCTCCAGGCCTCGTCGTTTGATACATCGACAGTCCTTCGCAGCGCCAGCATGTTAAGCTCGATCTCCGTTTTGCGATACCCGGACAGCTTCAGAGTCTGGAGGGAAGCATGCCTAAATCCAGAGTAACGTGTAATCAGCCACGACTCTCCAGGGTCAGAAAGAGCAATGAAAGACTTACAATGTTGCAGATCCGGTCACGGATGTGATCGCGAGATTGCAGTCACGCAGCTTTTATGACACGATATTGATCTGCGTCTGTTGGACAGCGATTCTGACCTTGTCTTGTCGCGCCATTCTTGCTCGGTCGAGTGTCTAGTCCACCTCTGAAGCTTCTCGCAAAACCAAATGCAAGTGTTTGAGCATAACTTGACTGTGTCCTGGACCTGGTTAGCGACCTTTGGGGCAAGGCCCTCCCAGACTTGCTGGTGGATGCATGTGAGCGACCCCGAGGCTCTTTCGATGGCCCAAACCTCGTACCGGAGTGTCTGGATTGTGGCAGGGGCGTCTTTGAATCTTTGCAGGTCCTAGAACAGCAGCTTCCCGCCGTTAAGGCCTGCAGCCCCGACGCCTTCGACGCCTGCAGTGACGCTCGATGGATTCGCCATCTCTTTCGCGGTCTATACAAAGAAATGTTGTGAAGACTTGGGGATAGAATCTAGCGATTGACCTTTGCGCAGGACCAACGTGGTCGATCTTGCGCTTGCCAGCCAAACCCTGGAGGTGGTAATGCAACAGATGGCAACCACTCGCTGGGCTCCCGTAGTGGGCTCATGTGTCTGATCATAGCCATAGACGAATGATTGTTATTGGTAGTCGTACGTGCGGGTTCCCATGATCAGACGGGTGCAAGCATCTGATTATCGACGTATGGTCTCCCCAAATAATTTTACAAGTCAGAGGATGCAGTCAGATCGTTTCATCGAAGACCTGCCGAATGTCCATGACAGCATATCTATGGAGCCTCGACTGTCTTGCTTCCAACGCTGAAACCGACTCTCGATGTCAATCAACTTCGGCGATCACTACCAAGGCTTCCAAGCCATGAATGTGAATGGTCCAGTACAGAACACTTTCCATGCTGCCCCTGGTTAGTACATCCTCCTCAGTGATTAACGACCGTCGACGTCTCCTTAGAAAGACCCGAGACGCTGCCGGAACTCTTCGTTGTAACACCTTTCTCTCGTGACAAAGAATTTGTGGTCCTAGAGAGCTTACTTGAGTGTTTGATTGTGCTGCGGGCCAGGCTCAGGAGCAGCGCTCGTTGGACTGGGAGGTGTTCGGTAAGTGCCAGTAGGTTTGGAGACCCCATACTGACGTTCGACAGGAGGTCGCAACTTGCGATATGACATGCATACTGAATCCATGCAGATTGTCCCGACAACTGGGTCTTCTGGGTTCACGCCAGCGATGCTCAACGCTTCGAGCAAGGCTTCCGCAAAATTGCTGCAGCAGCCAAGATACGCGGTCGACAAGACAGCAACGTCAATATTCTTCAGCTTATTTATGACTGGCTACTGCACACCAAGCATCGATGGTTGCTCATCCTCGATAATTTGGACGATGCGCACTTCCTCTACGCACAGATGTGCATGACCCGACTTTGTTCGACTATCCGCCACAGTGCGAACGTAAGCCCATTCCCGTCACGACAAGAGATCAGCAGGCCGCCCTTGGAGTTGTCGACCATACCCATGTCATTGATGTAGGTGCAATGGATGCGCCACAATCAATCACATTCCTGAAAACTAAATTGAGGCCGCAGGCAGACACGGATACTATAGCCAGGGCTCACAGACAAGCTAGGGCACATCCCGCTCGTCCTCACATAAGCTGCAGGTTTCATCAACAGCCGCGCTCCAAGATGCACGGTAGCTGGCTACCTCGACCGGTTTCACCAATCTAGCAACGAAGATACTCATCCTTTGGGCATTGAATCGCCACAGGTATGCAGGGATAGAGCCCCGAGCAATTCGGTCTTTCTCACATGACAGATCTCGTTCGAATTCATCAAAGAAAAGCGATCCCTGGCTGCTGGCCTCCTCTGTCTCATGAGCTTGTTCAACGCGCACGATATTCCTAACAAGTCATTGCGAATCGGCACAAGCAGCGACAAGACTACGTCTTTCCCGCTCATGAATGCTTTTGTTGCTCTCAAAATCCTGGAGACAACGAGCGGGCGTGTTCTATTGCTAATCGTGCTCAAGACCCAGATGAGGATATACATATATAGAAGAGCCTTTCTCTCATTACACTGAGTCCCAACGATTCGTCTGTCGATATGCACAATCTCGTTCAAGCGTCGACACGCAAGTGGCTCAGGCCTAGAGATGATGCTGAGTTCGATCTTTGGGCCTTCACCACCGTGATCAATATGCTAAACAGTTTCCCAAGGAGTCTAACATTGGAGGAAGCTAAAGTGGCGCGGTCGCTTTTTGGACACGTGAGCGCTGTCCACCAAAGTGTCTTGAACCTGAACCTTGCAAACACCGGATGGCTGAAAATGTTAAAGGAAGCAGCATTGTTTGCTGACGATTGTAATAGCGACTTTGCTTTGGGCATTGCGCTCTTGAACAAGGCTCTTCAGCTCCTAATGGAGAGACCCGAAGATGTTATGGAGGTCTTGTATCGCAAGTCGATACTGCGGGAACATCTCAGGCGCCTCGGGGGTTAGGAGGGCGCCGAGATTGCTGCAAAAGGCATCTGGATATCCTTCTCGAAGAGTTCGCACCATGGTAGGGTCCATGTCCTAACCTTGCAAGCTAATCTTGCGCTGGCTTGGCTCTACGAGAACATTGGCGAGCAGCAGAAAGTGCGAGCTCTACTAAATCCGATCGTAGAGTGTCTCAGCGATCGGAGAAGTAGACTCGAGGGCCCAGAACGTCGGATGCTCCGCGCAAAAATATGCAGCCGATCTCCACATCACTTGGGGGGTGCTCTTCAAGAACCCAAAAGATCGCGAAGGCGCACTGTCGAATGCCATCCGTTCACGAGTGAAAGACTTTGGTAGCGAGTGTTTCCTAACGAAACTACTGATGACAACCCTGTGTGGGGGATCTTCTCATGGTCCCCATCGAGCCTGTCTGCTGGAGTCACCGTTGCTTCGCCTCCTTACGGAGTTCATTCTCCTACTGATGCGGTGGAGCAGACTCAAATCGTGGAGATGCCCGAGAATGTTGGTGCAGTCATACACCCCAAGACTACTCAGGTGGCTGACGAGCCTCTGTCTGATATCATCATGGACACCCAACCAGCCACGCTCGCTCAGACAAATCTCATCGAGACTCAGACGACTGTTGTGACTGAGGTTGCATCCGAGTCCTCGCAACTCGAGGTTGCACCAGTTGTTCAACAGCCGTTGGAGCCAGCTCAATCAGTCGTAACACAGGTCGTTGCCGAGGAAGAATTCGTTGAGAAGCCCGCGCGGGACATGGAGATCGACGAGAACTATGAGGAAGGCGATCTCAATGGTGTCTTCTAGGTACAGATCTTGGCTTTCACTTGGTGACCCATTTTAGTGCATCGCAGTACTTTTAGAGAATCAAGCATTCTATCAAGTTCCACTTATAACCTGCTGTCGATGCTTGGGTCCGTGATGGTTCTATAGGTAACATGTTCGCTCTGCTTGGAGTACCACGTGCTCGAGGTCGTCCAGCCTGCAGGTGGGTCGATGATTCGAGATGCTCAGGTGACGTCATCGTATGAGAACCTCTTATGAACCTCACAGGTTCGTCGAATGGCGAGACTAGAGCAATTGAACCACTCTACCGCCGTCCAGCTGTCGCTTGTGTCATGAGCAAAGTCGGAGGCAAGGGAGTGGTGGCTACAAGAGCTGGGCGCGGCCTTCTCGGGTGCTTTGTTCCTTCCCTACGGCGCTAATGCACACTGCTTATAGCGCCGGCTGTACCCTGCTTACGGCCTCTACACACGATTGCCTCATTGAGCAATTTTGGCAGCGACTCTGCTTGCATAAATGTGTCCGGACGAGCACTGGAACACTGTCGCACATTCTCGCAGCTAAAATTTGAAGCATAAATAGTGATGATGACCCCGTCCTGTTCTGAATGAATCCAGCATTGTCTGTTCTTTGTCTTCATCTTCTCCTCCAACATGAGCCCTTCCTTTCTCGTTGTCGGTGCAACAGGCAACACCGGTCGCGGCGTTGTCGAGATTCTGTCCAGGACCCTTGACTCTAGCCATGCCTTCTCCAAGTACCACATCCTTGCCCAAACTCGCTCGGCCAGCAGTGATACCGCCAAGGAGCTCGCGAAGCTACCTCACGTTGAGATCGTCGAAACGAAATGGCCCGAGATCACTGCCGAGTGGCTGCGCGAGCATCAAGTTGCAAGAGCCTTCATAGCCTCACACAACCAACCCAACCAGTTTGCGGAAGAATCCACCTTCCACGTAGCAGCGCTGCGAGCCGGTGTCGAGTACGTGGTGCGTATCTCCACGACAGCAGCGAATGTGCGTCCAGACTGCGATGCATACTATCCGCGCACACATTGGGCTATCGAGACTTTGCTTGAGTCGCCGCCTTTCAAGAAGCTGCACTGGACATCGCTGCAGCCCAACGTCTTCTCGCCCTTGGTGTTGAGCACGGCCGCCGAGATGATCAAGAGGATACGAGCCGGCGAGAAGCAGGGCACGCTGCGACTGTTTGCGAGTGCGGATGCTCCTGTTGGCATCATTCATCCTTATGATGTCAGCCGCGTCGCAGCAAAGCTTCTGTTGCAGGAAGATACCTCCGCACACAACAAAGCGAAGTACAGCCTGAATGGTCCAGTGGATGTCACTGGTGAGCAGATCGTAGCTATGGTGGAAGAACGCATCGGCGCAAAGGTTGAGGATGTCAGATTCGAGGACATGACGTTTTTGGATGAGATGGTCGCTGCTACGACAGAGTCGAAAAATGTGATAGCGTCGATCAAGCATGCACCCGAGACGGCGTGGGCGGGTATGTGTACGGCTGAGTCGACCAGCAAGGCGATCCTTCAACTTGCGGTGGCTGAAAAAACGCCCGCTGATGTCTTGGAAATGTTGTTGCAGTAATGCCAGGCCTTGCCTTACTTCTTGAGGAACGCGGTCCACTTCCTCGTATTACATTCCTGTAGCCTCTGAAAAAGTTCCTCCCCTATGAGGGCCAGTCGGGGTAGGAAGCTTCGGTGTATGTGCCAGCCCTATACGATATCAAAAACATCGTTCCACGTGCAAGGCTTAGGTCTTCTCTGAGGAGCAACGACGCTATTACAGTATCGCTTCAATTTTCCAGTAGCCTCTTAAGCGCTTCCTCATAACGAGTTGACCAGTGCTTGCCACATATCTTGTTGAAACACCCTGCAACAATTTCAAGGTCGGCCGTTTGCCAAACACGTTCGTCTCTTTCTTCATAATTCCTGAATTTCAAGTTAGATTTAGTCAAACTTGCGGCTCGATTCCACTGACGCACACAATCTGTGTCGCTCAGTCCGGTCCTGATAAGTGGATCGTACAGTCTTCCTTTGCGACAGACAGATAGCTCATGGCTGTCAGCATGGAGTTTGTAGATCACACCGACAGGCCGCTACTCTTAAAAGCCACACTTGCCTTTGTGTGATGTATTTGACGCTTTTGTGTGTCTTATGAATTTGGTCCGAAGAAAGGAGCTGCACATACAAGGCATGCAGTGGTATTTTGAAAGGCGGATCCAGCAGACATAAGACGTTTAGATGAGCTTTCCAAAGGATGAAAGGGTGCAGCGATGTGGAAGAGTGCAGTGGTGGAGATTTATATAGACAGGTGTACGGAATGCGAAATGTCGAGCTTCGAAGCCGAGCTGCGCCAACATCACCCACGGTTTTGTAACCAAGAGCCAAATCAACATAATGAATGGTCGCTTTTGCAGCCCTAAGACAGCTTGAACATAGCCACTAATCCATATTTTTTTCAACACAGCAGCACAGCTAGCAAAGCATCACTTCTTTCATTCGGGCTTAGAACATATAATCAACACTAGTCTTTCTTTTAGACTCAGTCGCAGCAGCGGCAAAGAACATGTGTCGTACGGCGAGGTGTTCGCACAACAGACAAGCAGACATAAGGTTGTCGCAAACGTAATTCTGTTTCGGCCTGGAGGCAGACATACATGCAGAGACTTTTCCCAGTATTTAGGCAGAAAACATCGGGCGTGGCTACGGATGTTTTCGAGTGCGCTGAATCATGCCATATACGCTTCATGTATACATACAGGCGTCTACAGAGCAGAGGACACATGAGTATCTAGATCCGAACTTTTGAACCAGACAGGTAGATATAACTCTGTCGCCTTTTGCATTTAGAGACGAAGGGAAGCAGAATATCATCTCTCCGACCATGGGGGTTGGACATCGTAGCGCAGAATTGTGTAGAGAAGATTGCTCTTATTCAGCGAACAAAGGATTCATATACCTAGTCAGGCGTGTCTTGGATAGCGGCGCGCAGACACGCAACGGCAGTCAGTGCTTCATAGTTCAGAAGCAGAGAGACTTTCTGTCTTGACGTTGTGATTTTGAGACCGACAGACCTCCAGGCATGCTTGGAGAGCATCGATAATTTGGAGAAGACGGACAGACAGACATGGTGGTGCTTGGAGATGGATTTCTGTCGGAAGAGAGGAGGAAAGACATCAGTCTTCCTTGTTTGGAATTTCGCAGAAAGAGGACAGATCATGACTCCAGAGAGGATGGAATCCTAACAGAGGAGAAGTCAGGACACGGCGCCGACACCCATGGATTTTTGATGAATGGCAGACAGGTGATGAGGAAGTCAGTCTTGCGCGGTGCGTGAGAGGTTTACATAGACATCTCTGGCAGTGAGTCCGTGATGCAGCAAGCTGGACTGGGAGCATGTTTTCGAAAGCGCAAAGATTCATTACATGTCTAACTCATCTCATCATCGTACACCGCACACCCTACTCTCCAGCCATCTTATAAGCACGGCAGCAGCGCTCAACCACTGCCCTCCTTCCACCTCCCATCATTCCTGCCCCCTCCATAGCCTCCTCCATATCCACCACCGCCATTATACCCTCCCCTCCCGCGTCCGCCACCGCGATCATTCCTCGGTGGACGATCACCATACCCGTTGTTGCCCTGATACCCTCCACCCCTCCCACCTCCACCCTGGTAGCTATCCCTGCCGCCGCCTCCGTAATTGTCCCGTCCACCACCATACCCTCCTCCTCCTCCGCCACTGTAACCATCTCTGTTAGCGCCACCATACCCATTCCCACCCGCATGACTCGGCGGCGGGCCTCTAGGCTGCGGCTGACCCATCCACGCAGGCCTCTGGGCATTCTGCTGACCCTGCGGCGCAAAGCCAGGCGAACCAGCTTGAAACCCACCCGGGGCAACGAAACCCGGTGGGGGAACCCAGCCCGGCGGCGGCGGCGGGATGCCATTCGCTGGTGTTGGGGGCCAGGAGTTTGCGCCGGGCACGAAGGGGGCGGGGAAGCCTGGGGGACCGGAGGGCGGTGCGTAGCCTCCGTTGCTGTGGCCTCCGTTGTAGCCGCCACCATTGTTGTTGTTGTAGCCTCCACGACCGCCGTTGTAGCCTCCGCCGTTGCGGTCGTTGTTGTATCCGCCTCGGCCGCCGCGTCCACGGTCGTTGAAGCCGCCACGTCCTCGGTAGCCGCCGCGGCCGCCGCGGTCCTGGTTGCGCTTTGTGGCTGCGATGTCGCCTTCGGTGAGGGTGGGCTTGGGTAGGCTGACACCCTTGAGGAGGACGGATTTGTGTGCGTTTGCTGCGGTGAGGGGGGGCATTTCATAGTAGACCCTGTGCAAAGTTAGCATTCTCCTCTCAGAAGGTGTTGTGCTAATGTGAAGACGTACCTCATAGACCCGTCCTGGACAATTTCAAAGTCCGTTTCGCCGTCTGCGTCGAAGGGGGGCACAAGCTGCGAATCTGGTACGAAGAGATCGTGGGGCTCGATTTCGCCGTGCAGGGCGCCGGACTTTTCGTGGTCGATGGCCCATTTCTTGACGGCGGTGCGGTAGAGCGCTGTATTGGCGTCATTGAAGAGCTGGCCTTCTTGCGAGAACATCAGAGTCTCCTTGCCAAACTCGTTGCGCTGCTTCTCGTCGGGCGAAAGCTCGGGGTACTTCGTGGCCATGGCGTCAAGAAGGCGCTTCTCGTCGATGAAGGGCAGGACTGCGACACCCTGCCAGGCAAACTTCTTGCCGTTGAGATCGATGGGAAAGTCGACAGGATAGAAGTCGTAGATCGGAGACTCCGGATCTTCCATCAGTACGCGGAAGGGTTCGGGAATGGCGTGGTTGGACGCGGCGGGCAGCACACCCATAAGCTGCTCGTAGGGGTGGAAGGGCTGGCCCTCCTCGAAGAGCTCACGCGGGTTCATGTCTTCGAGACCAACGAAGTCGGCGGCGAACGGAGCGTAGTGGTGGGGGAAGTACCAGGTCCATGAGGGGCAACCTTGCATATAGTATGCCAGCACCCAGCAAAGACCCTCAGCGTACTGGCGAGCGACCTTGTTGCGGAAGGCAATGTCATCGGGCGCAACGTGGAACTTCTGCTGGTAGTAGCGCTCCTCATAGCCAGGCTCCCAGAGCATGATTGTGTCCTCAGGGGGTGCATCAGGGTCCTTCTTCTCGGCTTGGACTGGGTCATCTGGCACGACGGGAGTGCTGCGTCCAGGTGTGCCGTTGTCCGCATCCTCGATCTCGTCCGCTTTGCGCTTGCCGAGCTGGACGGGTGTCTCTGCGCCAGAGGCCGACTCGGAGGCAGGTGTTGACTCGTCTGTTGGAGGGGCCGTGCCATCAGCCTTAGCCTTCATCATCTCCTTGAGGCGTGCAGCAGCGCTCTTGTTCGTCTGAAGGTCGCGGTTGTGTAGCACGTCCTTGTGGGCGTCGCGTACCTCGCTTGACTGAGCATCCTGCGGAGCAAAGAAGAGTACGCCGGAGTTCATGTAGGTGCTGGTGTCTTCCTTGACGCGCTTGAATGGCGGCGCGCCGTTGTCATGCCCACCACGACCTCCACCACGGCCGCCTCGGCCTCCTCGGTTGTTGTGTGCCTCACGCTGAGCGCGCTTGGCTGCCTGGCGGTCAGAAACTTCTTTACGCTTCTTAAAAATGTCAGCTTCCTTGCCGGCCAGAGCAGTCAGGATCTGCTGCACGCGGCGCATGTCGGGGAAGCCATCCTTGGTCACGTAGTCGTCCATCTCTGCAGCAAGGTCACGCCAGATGCTGATGAGCAGGTCGATACCCTGGTCACGGATCTCCAGACTGGGCAAGTGAGGCAGGAAATCGTTACCAACGAAAAAACACATGAAGACCCAATCGTCGAGGGCGCGCTCTAGGTCGTACTTGAAGGTCCTCTTAGGAGTGTCCATCTCGACTGCTAGGTACTCGCGGAGGATGCCAGTGTGCAGCCAGATGTATGGCTTGAGCTGGTGCTCAGACGAAGCCCACTCTTCGGCTGCCTCCTCTTCTGTGAGCTTCTTTCCGTCGTCTGGAAACTCGCAGTTGTTGCGGATGTGACCCTTGCGGCCACAGCGCGTGCATACCTTGTCCTTACCGGAATCGAAGAAGACGTCTTCTCGGAGTACACGGAAACGAGGTTCATGGGTTGCAAGACTCAACATGATCAAATCGGCGTCCAAACCGTAGATGACGTGAGAGGTGTTTGGGTCATGAGTGGGCATGGCGCGCTGGGAGCGCACAAAGTTCATGATCTTGTGCTCGCCCTCACCAGGCACAGAGGCATCGGAGATGATGACCTTCATGTCCTTCCACGACGGATCGGTTGTGAACTTGTAGGCACACCAGTATTGCAGGGACTCAGCAAGAAGATGCATGAAGGGTGTACCGGGCGTGATAGCGTTAGAGTCCCAGGTCTTCTCGACGACCTCTTCAATGCTGTTGATGTCTTCACCACGACTGGCTTTCTGCGAGTTGAGCATCTTGACAAACTCAGCACGCTCTGCATCCTTCTCAGCGGCCTCTTTGGCGGAGCGGAAACGACGAGAGCGCTGCTGATTCATCTTTGCACGTGGGGCGACACCGTCAACGGCCATGTAGAGCAGCTTGCGAGGGCGCACCATACCGACGACACGGTCAGTGTACTCAAAGATGGCGACCATCATGTCAGCCTCAGTCTTGGGCGCAGGCTTGTCTTCAGGATGCGAACATGGGTGAACGATGCCGTTCATGTCGAGATACAAGTTGTCGAACTCCTCGCCGTTGGGGTTCGGGGTGGTGCGGTCGACCGGGATGACCTGGTCGCCGACCTTCTTCGGCTGCTCCTCTATCACAGTGGACACAATCTTGGGGTATTTCTGGCTGAGCCAGCGAAACATAGCGGGAACACCCATGTTGGCGGGCGACGCGCGGTGGCGGGTAGTGTGCGGGTGTGGTAGGGGCGACTGGTGCGAGTGGAGGCACGGCAGAGAGCGAAAGCGCGTATACTGAGGCTCGAAGTCCTGCTATGTATTGCGGCACACTACACGAAGATGGAACGCTGCGTCGATGGCAGCCGGGAAGAAAAGGCGCAGCAGGCGCAAGAGGTGAGAGAGTGGAAAAGGGACTCGGACGCTGCTCGGGAGCGACCACTGTGGAAATCCGGGATGTTTGTCACGCCAGTGCAAAGTCGCGATCCTGTGCCCTGCTACACGGCGACGCGACGAGAGATGGGCGATGGGTGAGGTGGATGAAGAATCAGCGCAGGGAGACGGCGAGCAAGACAACGGCAGCAGATTATTCTGGGGAGCCGGGGTTTTGCCGGCGGACAGGGGAGCTGCGGCTGCTAACGAACATTTGTCTACTGTCGTGTCGTCGAGGGTCAACACACCACGGTCGTCTTCTTCATGCATTTTCTCTGGTAGCGTTGTATTCTTCTGGCCATCCTGCCGGGTATTTCAGATTCAGCCTCATAGATGCACGATTTCCTTACGACCCTTCATACGCATGACTGCATAGCTTCCTCCTAGCTGTCTTCACATAGAACACCGCGAAGATGATGCGCGTATTGGAAGCCAACGCCCCGCCCAAGCAGACGGCCACCGACACCATCAGTACCCTCAGCAGCCGTCTGTCGAGCGCGACCCTCCTCGAAGACCGCCGCGCCGCCATCCTCGGCCTGCGCAGCTTCGCCAAAGAGTACCCGGCCTCGGTCGCATCGGGCGCCCTGCGCGGGCTGATCGCGTCGCTCACCAAGGATGCTGACGACGTGGACACGCTCAAGGTCGTGCTGGAGACGCTGCTGGCCCTCTTCCACCCGAACGAGGACAGCCCCGAGGCAGCGGACGAGATCCACATGTGGCTGGCGGATGAGTTCACCATGGTACATACAGACCCTACTCTTCGCATAGCAAGCCATACACAACCTATGCTTCACATACCAAAACTGAGCTTATTAGCGCCAAGATAACATGACGGTCCTGCTCGACCTGCTCGACACGCCCGACCTCTACTCGCGCCTGTACCCGCTGCAGCTGATCCGCGCCTGCGCCCAAGCCCGCCCCGAACGCACCCAGGAATGCATCCAGACCGCACCCATGGGCACCAGCCGCCTGGCCGCCATGCTCGACGACCCGCGCGACATGATCCGCAACGAAGCCCTCGTCGTCCTCTCCGACCTGACGCGATCGTCGACCGAGCTGCAGAAGGTCTTCGTCTTCGAGGACGTCTTCGCCAAGGTCTTCAACATGGTCCATGGCGACGGCGGGCTGACACAGGGCGGCATCGTGGTTCAGGACTGCCTGTCACTGCTGGCGAACCTGATCCGTTTCAATCCGTCGAACCAGATGTACTTCATGAAGATGGAGTACCCGGGCCAATTCGTCAGGCTGCTGCCGGGTGGGAAGAAGGCAAAGAAGGCGCGCAGCCCGGCCGAGGACGACGACGACTGGGTCAGTCCACAGAGCGACAAGAATGTCTGGGGCCTGCTCATCATCATGCGCATGTTCCTGGTCAAGGGCAGCGCTGTGACACCGCAGAACCAAGCCGCTTTCGTTCAGTACGGGCTCGTCAGGCAGCTGCTGAACATTGCCTTTGACCCCGCGACAGCCATGCTGATTAAGGTCGAGGCTCTGAGCACCTGTGCGGACTTGATCAGAGGAAACCCCCGGATGCAGGAAGGCTTCGCGGCCGAGCAAGTGCGCCCCTTTATACAATCCACGACCAACGGCACAGCCACCCCCAACGGTGTCGCAAACGTCTACGTCATCGAAGCCCTCCTAAACCTCGTTTTGACGCCAGCCTCGAACGACCTCTTCGACCTTCGCAGTGCAGGCGCTGATGTCATCAAGGCCTACTTCTACAACCACCCTCAGATCCGCGACCACTTCCTCAAGCGCGCCATTGGCGGCCACGAGGAGGGGGATGATACACAGAATGCACTGACTATCTTGATGGAAGGATCGCAAGCCTCGCCTGGTGACCCATACCGGATATGGTTTGCAGCGACGTTGATATTCGACCTGATCTTCGACAACCTGCCAGCGAAGCGCCTATTGATGGAGGTCAAGGAGGGTGATGCAGACAGCGGCGAAGAGGTCGTCACATGTATACAGACCTTGACTGCGAATCTGATGGCCAGTCTACAGCTGGAGGAAGACGAGCGGATATCGATAGGCTATCTGATGTTGTTGCTCGGATGGCTGTTCGAAGATGCTGCGGCTGTCGACGACTTCCTCGGGGAAGCCAGCAGCCTGCAGAGCCTTGTGCAAGCCGTCTTGAGGCCTGGGAGCGACCAGACGATCAATCGTGGCCTCTGCGCGGCGCTGTTGGGTACCATTTACGAGTTCTCGACAAAAGACTCGCCAATACCACGTCGCCAATTGCAGAACACGCTGACCAGCAAACTTGGCCGCGAGAAATACCTCAATGCCATCACCGAACTGCGCAACCACCCCCTCATCCGTGATTTTGAGGTTCTTCCTCAACGGGCAGGGGGCGAGGGTAGCCTTCCTGATGTGTTCTTTGTCGATACGTGCGTTGATTTCCTCAAAGACAACTTCAGCCGCCTCACCCGGGCGATTGACCGCAACCCGAACATTGAGCAACACCAGTCCAACGAAGGGGTGGACCGCAATGTAGTAGACGATCTACGGAGCGAACTCGACGGAAAGGACCGCAGTATACAGGAGCTCAAAGCTCAATTAATGACGCTTGAGCAAAAGCTGGACCAGGAGCACGCTGACCACCGCAAGACACAGCAAGCGGCAGATGAGCAGCGTAACACGCTCAAGCGCATCAATGATAAGTTACACAATGACCTCGACACAGAGGTCAAGGCCAAGGACCGTGATCACAAGAAGGCAATGCTGGAGTCGGAGAACAAGTTCAATCTGCAGATTGCAGCTCTCAACAACAAGCTCCTGCAGGCAGCGAAAGAATCGACGCTTGCTGTATCGCGAACGAAACAAGAGTATGACGAGAAGCTGCACGAGGCCCATAGGTCATCGACTGACCTGCAACGCCGCCTTGAGTCTGCGGAGAAGGCACGCTCGGACGCGTTCGAGAAGATTCAGCAGCTTGAGAAGGCTCACCAGCAGGCTCGCAACGAGCTCTCCTCCGTCAATGAAGCGCTGCGCAAGGCACAAGCGCAATTCCAGCAACATGACGCACAGATTCAGCACCTCACAGAAGAGAATCAGACATTACAGTCTACCATCGACAATCTGACATCGGAACACCAAGCAGCGATTGAGAAACTCAAGTCAGAACAACAAGCACAGATCCTCGAGCTCGAAGCAGCAAACGAGGCTGCCTCCCAGAGTGCCCTCGACAAGCTGAAAGTCACTCACCAGAGTGCAACGGACAAACTCACATCCTCACATAAGTCGGACCTCGACAAACTCAAGGCCGAGCACAAAGTAGCAACCGACGCATCTACAAAGCAATCCACCGCCCACAAATCCTCCGTCGATAAGCTCACATCCGAAATCACCGCGCTCAAAACACAGCTGCAAGACCAGACCTGGAAAGCCACAGAGGCCAGCCAGAAGCTGGCAAAAGCGGAGTCCGCGACCAAAGACGCGCAGGAGAAGCTCAAGAAAGCCGAAGCCGCGGCCAAAGACGCAGGCAAAAAGGACACCAAGAAGGACGACAAGGCGGCCGAGGTCAGCAAGAAGCTGATCAAGGACCTGCAGGACAAGGTCAAGGGTGCGGAAGAGAAGCTCAAGAAGGCTGAGGAGGCAGAGAAGGAGAAGCAGACGGAGCTTGATGATCTCTTTGTTATGCTTCAGGAGCTCGAGGAGAAGAGGAATGCAGATAAGGTATGTTCTAACGCGTGGGCGAGGGATGGGATGGTGCTAATAAGTCGTAGAAACGGCTCAAGGAGCTTGGTGAGGAGGTCAGCGAGGGCGAGGAGGATGATGATGACGAAGATGAGGATGAGGATGAGGATGAGGATGAGGATGATGAGGCATAGAACGTCGTGCCACCTGCTCCCCGAGCCGCAAGTAGCCACGAAAGATCCACGTCTGGCAACTTGTTCTGTGTTACTCAGGACTGCCTTCTCAAGCATCGAGGTCTTCGGCTTCATGCGGAAAATGATCTCATGCTTGGGGTACATCGCACAGAGCTCAAATAACATTCAGCATTACAAGCCACTTACACGCCCGCCGATCGCTGCAAGCTGTAATCGTGCGACCAAAAACTTGGCAGGACCACACGCATGCTGCTCAAACCGGTAAGGCGCCGCTGACGCGACGCAGGAACGCCTACTAACGATCTGCACCACACCTTCCATCCCCTGCCCACGTGCATGCTAGCTTGCCAAGTATCTTGATAACAACTTCCGGTTTGCTCGCAATTGTTTGATACCATATCTTCTTCTTTCTTCGCACGTTGGACACAGATCTCAGATCAGGCCACCACCAGCGCTGGCTACCTGCCACCTCAGCGTCCAGTGTCAACTATCGCAACTATCTGTCCTCGCGGGGAAACCCATAAGCCTTCACCGAATTACATTCATCCCAGCTGCCCAAACATACGCCTAAAACCGTGCCCCTCATGCCAGACTTCACCCTCGAAACCGACCATGGAGTCATCTGTATCACAGACACCGGGTTGAAAAACGATGCACCGGCAATACTTCTGATACACGGCAACTCTTCGTCGTCCAAGATCTTCAGACACATGTTCGAGTCCCCAAACCTTACCTCGAAGTACCGGCTCATCACGTTCGACCTCCCTGGCCACGGTGCGAGCAGCAACGCCCCCAATCCAGGGAGGAGTTATACGATGTCCGGCTATGCCGACCTAGCCGTACACATCCTCTCACATCTCAACATCCGCTCCGTCGTGGTGTTTGGATGGAGTCTCGGCGGGCACATCGCGCTCGAGATGGTGGATAAGCTTGAACGACTTCGACGTGCCGACGAAGGAGGCAACAAAGGAGCTAGAGAATCAGGAAAGGGAGGAATCGAGCTCAAAGGCCTCATACTCACCGGTACCCCGCCCTCACTTGGATTAGATCAGGTTGTGAAGGCGTTCAAGATCCCTATCGACATCAAGCAGGGGGAGGGGGAGGAGAATCTCATGGCAAAAGTACACTGGACGTATGAGCAGGCTGAGCGTATCGCACGCAGCTCCGCGCCGGGCGGACACGCACAACTCTTCGAGCAGTGGATGCTGGATGATGCAATTCGGACCGATGGGCGGGCGAGGATGGTCATGTTTGATGCGTTTGTGGGGGGGAGGGGTGTCGATCAGGTTGGAGTTGTGGAGGGGAGCGAAGTGTCCATTGCGGTCATAAATGGCAGTGAGGAGCCGTTTGTGGATTTGGAGTATGTTGATGGGCTGGAGTGGGGGAGGTTGTGGAAGGGGGAGTGTGTGAAGATGGAAGGGTTGAAGCATACGCCGTTTTGGGAGGATCCGGTGGGTTTCGAGCGGTTGTTGCTGGAATTTTTGGGGGACTGTGAGAAGGAGGGTTGAGATTGGTGTAGCAGTCTTCTGTGTTGCAGAACAGACTTGTCGTTGACCTGAGGGGGTTTTCGCCTGCAGAGCGATTGTCATGTTATGAAATGATGCACAGCCGGACTGTGACTTCCTCCGACGATTTCTCATCACCCACGCCATTAACCGTTTTCCCGTGCAAGCCCAAGGGCAGTGAAACAGCAACATCAAAGAAACACGTGTCAGTCACTCTCAGGACCCATCGATCCGCGCCCCGGTTGTCAACACCTTCCCTCCCTTCATCGCAGCTCTTCTATTCACTCCAAAAATGAGATTGAGCGCTTCCAATGTTCTGTGCGTCTGCTCCACAAAAGACGCAGCACTCTTTGCGATGTCCCTGCTGCTCCTCTCCCGCTCAAAATCCTCCGAATGGAGATGGATGTCTGCGTCTGTCTTGTGTTCGAAGTTTCACACTTGACTACGACTGTGCGGAAAGTCATCATCGAAACAGCCCAGCTACGGTGTCACATGTGGCCTTCTGCTGCCCCAAAAGCCCGCGGGGGCTTTAAAATGTCTGCTCTATTCTCTCTAGGCTGGCCAAAATCACCTGCGAGACTCTTTCTCTGCATTCCAATCAGAGAGCCCTACGCGTACTTGAAGTTCGCCAAAGGACAGTCTGAGAAGCCACACGTGTGGGTGCGCTGTTTCTCAAAACTGCACTACCACATTCGCATGTCCGCCTTCAATAAATTAGCGAGCTTCATCTATTGGGAAGTGTGCAAACGGCTATATCACCGTTCGTCACAATTTGGACTTCTAGGAAAGATTGACGATGCGGTACCACCCTTTGCACTTTCGCGGTACCTGCGATATAAGCTAAAGTTCCGGTTCAAGGCACGTATGTTACGGCGACTCTTCCACACCCCACTTCGAGGTCTTCGATGTCGTTTCAGCTGTTCTTCTCTCCAAATCAAAGCATCAGACAATAGTTTGATGTCTGCTTCCTCTGCCTGGGCTGGATTCTAAAAAATAAGCGTGGTACTTGGGCATGTCGGCTGCGTGTGCGTTTTCTTGCACGACGACCACGCACGCATGGGAGGCTGGTGCTTCTGCTCTCTTGGAGACACTCACGAGTAGAGATCATGTCTGCTGTGCCGGTCACATACTTACAATATCATCAATATGATTTTGCGTCCACTAAAAGTATTTTAACAGCACACTCATGATTTCTGTGGCGAGCGAGCGCCTACTATTTGCATATAAGCTCGTGTGCAAATTTCTGTTCAGCGCTTGCGAAGCTTCTCATGCACGCCGCAGGCTAGCGCAGTCAAGCAAGCTGTTGTGCAAGGGAGACAGAAGTATGCGTGCCAGCGAACAAGATCATATTACCCTCGGATCCCGATCTCCGGACAGAAGGTATGGTCTTCGTCTCGGAATTTTGAGCCAGCACAAAGCTCGTTGAAATGAGGACAGTAGATCTGGGAGGAAAGACATATGGCCCCAGTTCCGAACTTTTGGAGACACAGCCATGTCTCGTTGCAAAGTCTCCTTCAGTCAAATGATCGGACAGAGAGCAGAACATAACACATGCGGTGGTGCTAGAACTTTCTTGAGGTCAGAGAACGGCACACTCCATGCTACAGCCGTCACAAGCTTTTGATACCTGAAGACAAGTCCGTAAGAAGTTGGGAGAAAGCCCGCGGAGTGAGCACTGGAATAAATACACATATATATGCCTCGTCACGTGTGCAGTGTAGGTCAAACCTGGTGAATGTTTCATGTATGTAACGCGCGCAGCTCAGCTCACAGCGCATGACTACAATGGCACCGCCGCACCATCACCGCGCAGATCACTGCCACCGCTCCATACGGTCATGCCATCATCCGTATGTCTCCTGATGATCTGACCACGACCGAACATGCCACGTCCGTACCCGCTCAGCTGCTGCACGTTGTGGCCAAGCGCCCTCAGTTCTTCAACGACCTTGGGGTCGATACCCTCCTCCAGGTACACTGTTGCATCTGTCATCTTGCCATCGGCGCTGGGCATACCCGCACCAATGCAGAAGCGGGGCGAGTCGAGAGCGGCTTGTGGGTTCAGCTTGAAGACCTCCTGGTTCAGCAGGACCTGAACGTGGCCTTGTGGCTGCATGAAGCCACCCATCACGCCGTAAACGGAATGCAGGCTCCCATCGCTGTAAGTTGTGAGACCAGGGATGATGGTGTGGTACGGTCGTTTCCTCGGTGCGAGCTCGTTGGGGTGGCCCTTGGCGAGATTGAAGTTCGCACCGCGATTCTGGAGGGTGAAGCCGCAGCCCTTGGGAATGATGGCTGTACCGAATCCACCGTAGTTGCTGTTGATGAAGGAGATGCCGTTGCCGTCTTTGTCGGTGCAGCAGAAATAGACGGTATCACTGCGGAGGTGGGCTGGCGAACCGTGTACTGGGGCATCGGCGGCCTTCTTGGGGTCGAACAGCTTGGCGCGCTCGGCGAGGTACTTTTGTGAGATAAGCTCCGCAGATGGTACCTTGACGACGTTGGGGTCTGTGACAAACCAGTGCGCATCCGCGAAGGCGATACGAAGGGCGTCGATGGTCGCGTGCAGGTGCTGCGCCGTGTTGTGGTCCTTCAGACCCCACTTCGAGATCTTGCCTTCCTTCTCCAGCTCTTGGATTATGCCCAAAGCCATCAGCGCGACAATACCTTGACCGTTGGGAGGGTGCTCCCAGAGCTCGATACCTCCATTCGTCGACTCACCCACACCTTGCCCGGTGTACTTGAGCGAAATGGGGTCGACGGGTTCGGAGCCAGTTTCGGCGTGGTGCTTCAAGTCATCCAAGGTGATGTAGCCACCGAGATCAGATACAACCTTGACGAGCTGCTCGGCAACTTCGCCCTCATAGAAGCCCTTCTTGCCGTGCTTTGCAAGTAGCTTGAACGTGTTGGCGATGGTGGGGTTCTTCATGATCTCTCCGGCCTTCGGTGCTCGGCAACCGTCTTTGGCTGAGGAATCCTTCTTGAGCATCTCATGCCCGTTTGGTGAAGCTTTTCTTAGTGCTGACTCGCTTTGCGCCCACTATGGAGTGATTAGCTTCGGTCTTCGCATGAGAGTCACAGCTACTAACGAATGTGGCAGAAAGTTCGGACACGGGGAATCCGTTCTCGGCGAGATCGATAGCTGGTGCGAGAATCTCCTCCATGCTCAGTTTGCCACTGCCAAAGCGCTCGTGACAGTCAACCCAACCTGCAGCTGCGCCAGGTACTGTGGCTGCATGTACGCTATCCATGGGGATCTGGCCATTCTCTCCATCAGGAATCTTGAGATCCTTCTTTATCTGTTCGAGCGTGACCTTCGAGCCAGAACGCCCAGATCCGTTCATCGCAGACACCTTCTTAGTCTTGGCATCGTAGAAAAGACAGAACATGTCACCACCGATACCGGTGGACCCAGGTTCTGTGACATTGATGGCGGCTGCGACAGCTACTGCTGCATCCTGACCACTATCAGCGTGTTCACTTCGACAGAGTGTGCATTACGTCATACCGCGGCGTTACCACCTTTCCTCAGGATGTCGATACCAGCAGCAGTGGCGAGAGGCTGCGTACATGATACAATGCCCTTCGTGCTATGTACTACCGAACGTCGACTGGGAAAGTGGACAAACTGGGGTTCCGGGTGGGGGTAGACGTTGGACATGGCTGGTCAATGCTCGTTCGAGACGTCAAGCTTTGGTCTTTCGGTATGTTCGATGGTTGCAGTTCCACCAACGGTGACTCGAGCGCTTCGAAGACGTGGTGTTTGGAATTGGATCTATCTATGCGGGGTGTGGTTCATATGAGGTCAACGGCTACCCTTGTATATCCGGAGATACGCCAAACCGACGGGCAAGAGCGAAATCGGCAGTTCGCTCGCAGTTGCTCCATGTTGCCTCGGACTTTCTGAAGTGGATCCATTGGTGCGCCCACTGTTGATAGAGTATCGCAGTCAGAATTAGGAAGGTCGCAAGGTGACGTGAGAGTTGTTGTGATTAAAGTTTCCGTCGCGCAACGACATTGTAGGCTGTCACGTGCGAGCGTTCCGAGCGCTCCTGCAGGTTCGGAAAGCGCGTCTGGCACTTTTTTGTCACGCTTCAACGCCAGCTATGCTCACAACAGCTTGGGTCTGTCGCAGCTGCCTATCGCGCGCTGCACGACCGCTGATTAGACGGCAGTTACGTCATCAGTCCTCGAGTATGTTTTGCATCGTGCTTTCCACAAATGGTGTTCTAATACTGGCAGTAGCCGCCTCCGACTCGATACCACCTGCCTTACTTGCTCGAGCACGCAACATCGCCGTCGAACACAAAACTCTCACCGAGAAACTCGCAGATGGCTTCGATACCAAGTCGGCGAAGAAGCTGGGCGAATACGGCCCCATCGTGAGCGCCTTGGAGAAGTGGGACAAGGCCAACGAGGTGCGTGGGATGTCTGATATGTGTGGCTTGCGGTCGCTGATCTGGGCTAAAGTCTGTTACAGAACTCGTTGCGATGATCCACGACTCGAAAACCGACCCCGAACTACGCGAGTTAGCAGCGGATGACCTAGACGAAACGCGCGGTGACCTCGTCAATGCCTCCTCGAGCTTGGTGACCTCACTGGTACCGGTGCATCCGTTCGCACACCTGCCATGTCTGATCGAGATCCGGCCAGGAGCTGGTGGATCAGAAGCTGCCATCTTTGCAGGCGATCTCTTCCGCATGTATCAGGCATTCTGTAACCACAACAGCCTTCGTACAAACGTGCTGAAGTACGAGAACATCAATGGCACATCTGAGGCTGGCATACCGCTTTCAGAAGCCATCTTCGAGGTCGAGAACGAAAATGCATATGGCATCTTCAGATGTGAAGCTGGTGTGCACCGCGTCCAGCGTGTGCCAGCCACCGAAACCAAGGGCAGAACACATACAAGTGCAGCTTCAGTACACGTCCTGCCCAGCTTGCAAGAGAACTCAGCGGCCCAGGAAGACTTCGACGATCCTGAGAGCGATTACTACATCGACATCAAGGAGGTGAAACAGGAAGTCATGCGGGCCAGTGGAGCCGGAGGCCAGCACGTCAACAAGACTGAATCAGCCGTACGACTCACTCACATCCCCACCGGCACGGTAGTCGCAATGCAGGACTCTCGGTCGCAATCGAAGAACAAGGAGAAAGCCTGGACACTGCTTCGCTCACGCATTGCGCAAGCACGCCGCGAGAAACGCGAAGACGAGATCGTAGAGATGCGCCGAAGCGTGATTGGCGTGGCCAAGATGGGTCGAGGTGATAAGGTCCGAACATACAATTGGGGACAACAGCGCGTTACAGACCATAGGAGCGGGTTCACGGTCAACAACCTTGACGATGTGATGGCAGGCGGACAGACGCTGGAAACGGTCATGGACAGCGTGCGTACCTGGCTCATGGAACAAGACGTCAAAGGCCTGATCGCTGAAGAGGGCGAGAGCAAGTGATCGACAGTACAGCGGCTGCTATTCGTGCCTGCCACGTGTAGACGTGAAAGCGAACCAACGCTGGCTCTGCTCTCGCGATTTGGTCGCATTAGCTCCGAAAACAAGCAATGAGGCTGAAGCGTCTTGAAGCACGACCGCACCTGAGTCCGCCGAAGATTGCCGTCGAGGCTGAAGCTGAAGCAGCGTGACTTACTATTTTCACTCTGGTGGACTTTTGCGCTCCAAATTTGAAGGTCGAGGCACCCTGAAGTCATGCACACACGACTTAGCATTCCTCATCAAGCGATCACGTTCTGGTAGCAGGACACAATACAACAAGGATGGGTTGAGGTCCGCCAGCGATCGTTTGAGAACTCTGCTACGTTCAATTATTAGAATGGAGGATCCTACGACCGCCTGGACGGATCCAGCTCGAGCAGCGACAAGGGAACCATTTCTCGGCCAGCGCCCAAATGGATACAATAAGCGATCTTGTACAGGACAGTGACTTTTCTCTTTTTCGCAAACATGTTGCCGCTCCTCTCGCGGATCACGGCAGTTCCAGCTGAATTATTCTGATTGGCCATCATGACCCGTGACCACCCCCTCTTTCAAACAAGCAATCCGCCACAACTTACCACATCCACTCCTGATCCATGGTGGCGGTACTTCAACGCCTACACGATTCATGCTCAAACCTCGTTGCGGGGTCGAGTGATGGATTTACCGAAAAGCCCCAGTCCTCATCGCGGTCAGGCTGGATATCGTTCAAGCCGAGTCAGTCTCAGTAAGGACATCCAGATTTCACAAGAAAGTCGAGGCCATTAACAGTGGGTCAACAACGGCTTCCCCGCAAAGCCCAGAGCCACTACCCCGGATTATTGCTCTGTTTGACATCTAAAGTGGGCCCGTCATGGTGGGTAGCGGTACGCTACCCAACATTGATGGCACACTGAGCGCATGTTTGGTCGTCTAGATCGGCAGGAGGACATCCTCTTAGCATTGGAGGGGGGCATCGCCAGTAATAAAGTCTACTGTGATGAGATCGCCCCCAATGCAGCTCTCCCTCGAAGGGTCTTCCAGCTGTTGCTCACAACCTGCCTTCCTCACAATCACACCAGACTTGAAAATCTTACGTTCGGCGGCCTACCATGGCAAACTCAAGTCTCGACAATGAGAAGCAGGAGGTTAACTACGTCGAACATGTGGAGACCACAGACTCGACCATGAATCTCCACAAGGAGCAGACTCTTTCAGGGGTCGACATGAAAAACACTTCAGCCGTGAAAGGCGACGATTCTGACGGCAAAGTCATTTGGAGCGTTCGCAGTATGTTCTCGGCTGTCTTCCTGGCGGCTCTGTATACAGGTGAGTGGTTTGTCTTTTTCATAATCACTATCCGCTGACTCCTCAGGCTCGCAGGTCATTCTGTACTTCACCGGTGGCTCCTTGTCATTCATTGGGGCCGATCTGAACATCACTCGTGGCATTGTCTGGCTACCAACCGCCAATATTCTAGCCATTGCCGCTACGTGCCCATATGCTGGTTACCTTCAAGATCTGTTTGGCAAACGCTATATTGCTCTGTTCGGCTCCTTCTCTATTTGCCTTGGATGTGCGCTGGTTGGATCAGCACAAGGCTTCGGTCAAGCCATTGTCGGCATGGCACTCTCTGGTGTTGGTGCCGCAATCGGGGAGCTCACAGGTCTCGCTGGGTAGGCACACAACGAACGCCTTTATAATCCGTGCTAATACACATACAGCCTTGCAGAAGTCGTGCCTGTCAAGTATCGCGGCTACTCACTGGCACTGGTCACTGCATTCGTTCTGCCCTTCTGCCCCTACCTTTTGTACGTTGAGTTATGGTCCCACCGTGACTTGACAGTTGGCTGGCGCTGGGGCCCGTGGGTCTCTTTGATTTACAACGGTATTGTCGGCCTTGGTCTGCTGTTCACGTACTTCCCAAAGGCACACACTCGAGCAGACGGCTTCTCCAGACGTGCGATTTTGAAAAAGATAGACTACATGGGTGGCTTCTTGTCGATCACCGGTCTGACTTTGTTGTAAGTCGAGCTACACTAAGATGTTGCTCCCGGTACTAACTCAGAGCAGCCTTGTCGCGCTCAACTCAGGCGGATACACACATGGGTGGGGCAGCGCCTACATCTTGTGCACCCTCCTCTTTGGTCTTGCATTGATTGCTGCGTGGATCGTGTGGGAGTGGAAATTTGCACCCTATCCTATGGTCCCTGGCGAGTTGTTCAAGGGTCAGCGAATCGTCGGCCTTGCATATGTCGTTGCTTTTGCGGCGGGCATGAACTTCTTCTCGTAAGTCTTCCAGTACTTCACACCTTGCTCGTGACACTGAAGATTATGACAGCATCCTCAACTTCTTCCCTATCACATTCACATCCGTTTACGACCCTGACCCAGTCAAGATCGGGCTTCGTGCAATGGGCCCGGCGTTCACAACAGCAATCGGCGCAATCCTGTTCAATGCAGCTCTTTCCGTCTTCCCTGGCCGAGCCCGCGAGGTTTTGCTTGTTGCAGTACTCCTGATGACCAGCTTCGCTGGCTCCCTCGCCGTTATGACACCAGAGAACGAGCATCTGGTCGTGGGTCTAGGTTCAATCGCTTCACTAGGTATCGGCGGCGTCCTGGTACCAGCTGCTACCGTGGCCATGATCGTCTGCCCCGATGCTCTCATCACTACTGCGGCAGCACTTTCGCTCAGCATCCGTACCGTGGGCGGCAGTATCGGCTATTCTATCTATTATAATGTCTTCGCTACCAAGCTGGAGCAAAATTTGCCGAAGTATGCTGCTGAGTACGCAATCAAAGCTGGTCTGCCTGTCACCAGCGCTGTGGAGTTCGTCACAGTGTTCTTGACTGCGCCAGCAGAGCTTGCAACGACTCAAATTGAGGGCGTGACACCCGCGGTCATCGCTGGCGCTACAAAGGGCGTACAGTGGGCCTATAGTCAGAGCTTGAAATATGTATGGGTGAGCTTGACTTCAATTCGCTGCAAGAAGAATTCCGCTGACCTTAAGAAGTTCACGTCCATTGCGTTTGGCAGCATCGCCATCATTTGCACTATCTTGCTACCGAGCACGAAGAAGTATCAGACGAACCGAGTCGCTGTCCAGATCTGAGATCGCTCTTTCACAGGAAGAAGGCGCATGTCGCCAAGCTATACTTCAATCGAATGAAGCTGCTGGCGGCGTATGTCGCTGGGACAACTGACCAGTTGGACTTGTTCTGCTAGGCAGTCAATGTTACACAACAATACAATGCTCAGCGCTCAATGCACCGATGTGCGACCAGTGAGGCGACAACAGCTCTGTTGACGAAATGTGACTGCATGTGTGCGTCTCAAGCCCAGATGGCTGGAAACTTCGGGTGCCACGAGCTCACCGGTCAAGGTGCGGGGCGACTGGAGCGGCTCCACAATTGGCTCGCATCGGTAGGACGCAAGAGAGGAGCTGCCCCCAACCGAATGCCTCGCGATAGCATGCACGAAAGCTTACTCTGCATTTATAGGGCGTCATTTTACACGTTCTCGGATGTCTCGACAGCTAATGGCGGTCGCTGCCTTGTTTTGGCGTGCGGCAGCCTGCGTGCTACGTGCTTCCAATGAATCGGTCCATTCACACAGCGACACGGGTTGGCTTATAAGATACCATTCACTTTCGACTTGCCTCTCTTCCGCAGAGCAGATCAATCGCGCTCGACTTTGGCGCCATGACACCCATGACCACCGCGCCGCCATTGCGCGAAGTCGCTGAGCTCAAGGTAGAGCAGTTCAACCAACTCAAGGAGGACTTCAAGTCTCGATATGGCATTGGGTCCCCACCTGCTGCCGCCAGTGATAAACTCCACGCGAGGCTCACGACACTTATCAGGGATATCAGGCAGTTCGAGACGTACCTGGAAGATGATGACGACCTCTCAATCATTGCACGCCACGTCGAGAACCTCCACGACAGCTCCATGTCGCACGAGAAGCTTCTGAGCCTCGAGAAGCAGATCATGGAGAAACTTCACAAGCAATTTAACCGCTACGAGAGTACCTCCCTTCATCTCGACCTCATGAAGGAAGTGATGAATTCTGATAAGACTGATGATTCGCCAACGTCCTGTCTGTCACTGGAAGACGACTTTGACTTTGTCGAGGAAGGGCTTGAGGCTTTATGGGAGAAGTTTGAGGCCGAGACGTTCACAGCTAAGGACGTCGACGTCGAGGCGTTGGAAGCCTACCTCGCCGGTCTCATGAAGGGCAATGGCTATTCAGCAGACCTGGACGAACTCCGAGACGATATGCGTCGATACGGCGAGGAGATCCTTGATGGCGAGATTGAGATTGAGGAAGCTGAACTGGAATGGTGTATTATGGACCTTCTCAAGAACGACCTCATAGCCGAAGACAAAAGGGAGACTCTAGAGGGATACCTTCAGAACCAGGTTGCGATCAAGGAGCTCTTAGGTGTGCTCAATATGAAGTCCATCCGCCAGTGGAAGTGGAAGCGTACAGGTAAGGGACTACCTGTCCTTGCTCGTCAAGATATTGAGGGTCAGTACCACATCACTGTCGAGGAAGAGCTCGTTGACACACTTTTCCTACACTGTGTGGCCATTGGCTGGGGACAAAAGCTCAAGACATGTCTTTCGGACTACGTGCGGTATCTGGGTCGAAGCATCGGGCGCGAAATGTCCTTCGCCGACCGCAAGGAGCAAGAGTTCTTCCTTGAGATGATGCCATACGAGCCTCCTCCACCACCAGAGCCAGCACCATATCCAGAAGTGCTGTGTTGCACACCTCTACCCCCGCCTCCTCTGCCACCGGGTATGAACTTTCCACCAGGTGTTGTGGTAATGCCGTCATCTCTAAAGAAGAAGGCTAAGAAGAAAATCCCCAAGGCCTACCCAGGGCCCATGTGCATTGCACCGCCACCACCTCCACCGCCTTTCTCGGTGGTCATGCCGCCTCCCCCGCCTCCTCCACCCGGTGGAATGTCCATGTACTCCACCGCGTCAGACACCCTGGACAATGAAAGGCACAGGATGTACAAGCGAGACTTCTTCATGTCTCGTCTACCAGCCGTGGACGGTTGCAGGCCCAAGATTGTGCCATCTGAAATTGTCCAAGCCAACCTGATCAAGGTCCTAGCAGCAGAGATCAAGCTGCGTGCAACCTTTGATCCTCAAGCGACATGCTCGGCTGTCGACTTCCACTCTGTCGCATCTGCACTCCCGCACGAGACCGTTCTGACAGTTTTGAGGTTCTTGGGAGTTCCGGAGGTCTTCACTGACTTCTTTTCACGCTACCTCTCAGCGGACCTGAACATTGGTCCTTCAGTCCGTGGCACGCGAGACCGTATTCTCACCCGAGCTTGCGGCGTTTCGGACCGGCATGGATTGGAGCTTCTCTTCACCGAGGCAGTGATGTTCTTTGCCGAGCTGGCTGTTCTGAAGAAGACAGGCCTTCCCATGTACCGTCTTGGGTCTAGGTGCTATTTCGTGGGCACTGAAGAGCAGAGCGATGCAGTCGCACAAGAGCTGGCCGACTTCTCGCAGCACACTAAGCTCGATTTCGACGATGTTACTGTCCAGCCTGAGCGCCTTAACATCGGCTTTCTAGAGCTCTCAAAAAATGCACCGACCATTACGCAATCCTCAGTGGAGGCCTACGCTCGGCATGTCAAGAAGCAGCTCTCAGCACAGACTACTCTGTTCAGTTGGGTCCGCGTTTGGAACAGCACTGCAGGTACATACGCCGCGCATCTATTCGGCCCCCTCGTCGATCTGTTCGGAAAGGATCACCTGCAGTCAGTTCAAGCTGCATACCGCGATATGTTCAACATCATCTTTGGAGGTGGATCAGGTCTCACCTCCCATGTGCAAGGCATGCTACGCGCACGTTCCAACTTCGCTCGAACAAGCTCACCGCTCGTACTCGAGGCGATTATCTATCTCCCACAGTCATTCGGTGGTTTAGGCGTCAAGAGCCCCTTCGTCGCTCTCAATCTCGCCCGCAACATCGATTGCGACCCCGAAGACATGATCAAGGACTATTTCGACACGGAGAACAAGTATTATGATGCTGCGCTCGAGAACTGGTCTGCTCTCACCCCAGACAATATCGCCAAGAAGCGCCGCGCCGTCTTCCCTGATGGCAACGATCAGGCCATTGCCGGTTCGCGTGACACAGACTTGGATTCAACCGCTTTCATGACCTACGAAGCTCTCACCCGCCACCGCGAATATGCCATCTTCTCCCACCTACCCCTCAGGCTTCTACACGACTACACCTACTCCATCTCAGCCCCTCCACCTCGGTTCGTGCATCTCCCAAATCTCTTGGGCCTTTACAGAGCACTCCTTAACGAGTCCGTCGATGACGTCTTCGCCAGCGAGCGTATCAAAGACAAAGTGAGGGAGTCCGGTCCCTGTAAGCGCTGGGAAAAGCTCAGTAAGGAGGATCAGTGGGTGCTGATGATGTACGGAGATGAGTGTCTGGAGAGGTTTGGCGGGCTAGATATTTGGTGTGAGAGATATGTGCCCAGAATTGCGATGGCGATATGCAGGGGCGTGGAAGTGTTGGGGGATGCGGATGAGAGCACGAGTTACGTCAGTGATATGACGAGTGTTGCTTGAAGTGATGCTTGAAGTGATGGAAGATTGGATTGATGACTTCATGACATTTCTTTCTGTTCTTATTGATATACGTTCATGAGAGGATCCTTTCTCTCCACTTTCTTAAATCTTCGTTCTCGCTCCGCGTTCAAGACGCCCTTGTATCCATCCTTTGACTAGCAAAATAGTTCCTATGTCCACTCATAGGCATCACAGTCGCAGACCAAGCCGTTGCACCTTGAACATGTCTATTCTTCCAGCTCAGCAGTGGAGCTCATACGATGCGATTTGTGTACCTCTAAAGTGGTCCGGGTTGGTGGAGCCTCAGTCGCAAATCTCGCGCGCCTATCTCTGTTCCCCGCGCGCATCGTGTTTGCCGCAGTCTACCTTCACGCGATTGAGGTGTGCTACCGACCATCGTGGTTGTTCGAGCTGCTTGCGCCAGGGTCTGTGTTGGACCTTAAGCGTCGCAGTTTTGGTATGTCTGCATGGACTCTTGTAGTGATCTTGGTGTCTTACGGAGTGGCTTCAGAGCTGGTGTTGGCTTGAGAGACCTGTTGGGTGCGTTTTCCGCTGGAGCCTACTGCATAGGTGAACGAGGATGGAGCCGTCTCGCTATCAGTACTTGTGCGCCTCGCTTTTCGCGAATGCATATGTCCCATAGCGGCGCGCTTGAGGATGGGGCAATCTCGTGGGAAGACGATGTTGTTTGTTCTGGCTAGGTCGATGTCATGCCCGCACTGTCGATCGACTTTGCTGAGTTCAGATCGGAGTTGCTCAGCTTCCTCTTGAATCAGCTTGAGTAGCTTGACGGTGCAGGCAAGGCGCTGCAGTTTCGCGACACGATCTCTCAGGCTGTCGAGCTGGCTTCTCTCGTGCGCCAGCTGACGTTCGGGGCGCTGTCGTTCGGACGAGGGGGTGACAGGCACGGATGGTGTGCGAGACATCCAAAGGTTTCTGGGGGAATTTTAAGGGCGGGTCAGCTAGCACTGGAACGATGTAGAAGAGAGTTAAGGGCAGGGATGAGAGGTTGGTGGTGAGTGTAACACGGTAAAGCGTTGATCGATGTCATCCTGACCACACAAGTAGGCGCTGTCGTTCGCTGCTGTCCCCTTGGTGATAGCAATATACGAGACTTGAGGTGGCTCACATGTATGAATTCATTTAGATGACAAGGTAGTCACGTACACATGGGGACGATCGTGGAGTCGATCTCAAGAGCGAAAGTGCGGAGCCGCTGCGCCAGGTCGCGGTTGCCTCGAATTTGTAGGCACCACCACAGCTTTCGCGTGCCCCAAAGAAGCACTTGCAATATTTGACAACCAATAAAAATGGACACAACAAACTACAGCACCAACAACAACAAACACGTCTATCCTCAACCACCACTATTACTAAGCCATGGGTAACATCCAACCGCCATCCGCACAGCCACAGGACTCAGCCCTTAACA
Source organism: Didymella pomorum (assembly GCA_022225945.1). Taxonomy (NCBI): domain Eukaryota; kingdom Fungi; phylum Ascomycota; class Dothideomycetes; order Pleosporales; family Didymellaceae; genus Didymella; species Didymella pomorum. The sequence continues at coordinate 500,148 of JAKJXN010000015.1, read as the reverse complement.
AGAAGTGGGTGGCAATGGTGCGCAACTATGATTTGTTCATAGAAATGAAGGTCGGCTCGTATACCTTATATGCCTCTAGGGGCATAAAGATGCTGACTGATAGCGACATCCGATCGACAAGCTGCTGACGAAAGTCTCACCGGAACTATGGCCATTCTTCGCAATACAATCGACAAGCACCTCGCTGACCCGGCACTGTTGGAAGCTTTTCAGGGCGTCTACGCGATCCATCCCAATTGGGAGAGGCCGGATTGGGTTGTTAAGAGGATGATTGCCAGAATCAGGGAGGGCAAAGAAGATACACCTATTGACGATGCAGGCTAGGGAGTCCAAGGCGGAGAATCTTAAGCTTGAGGGATACAGAGCACGATATGAAGGCATTGGTACACTGGACGGACGGACTACAGAGGGAACGATGCGTGAAGAAGGCGTGGCCACAGTACGGCATGCTGGCTACAGCCGAGAGTAATGTAAGTCTTTGCACTCAAGACCGCATCTACTTTGCTGAAACTCCTAGAAAGGCAATTCGAGTGACATCTGTACCATGGTTTCGCGTATCGCCCTCAGCGGTGAGTGTGCTACAACTCATACGACGGGAGGCCTGATCTGCACAGCCACACCAGAGCCAACCCCGTCCGAGAGTCATCGCTGACTATAAGTCGAGCGTATCTTCGTCAGACGAACACGATGATACTTCTCACGACCCGAGATATGCCTTCATTACCAGATGCACAAAGAGCGCTTCCTTCGTCGATCAGGTGAGCTCGTGAGCGGAGCGAGATCCTGAGTTCGTGGGCGAGTGGGTGTCTAGCGCAGATGCGCGGTGGGCAAGTCTCGAAGAGACAGTTGTCCGTATGACGAGTCGGAAATTGATGTGGCGGGACAAGACGAGCGGGGTCAAACACCCTATTGCGTGGCTCAAGGATGTCAAATGGAGTCGTAAGATGTCGTTTCTGTTTGCAAGGCTCGCGGATGATGGACTAGAAGCGCCCGCAATAGCCGATGTGAAGAAGATTGCTGAGTTTCGCAAGATGCAAGGCGAGCTGGAGCTAGCACTTAATCCTGACGCGAGTCTGCAGCGAGCTTTTCAGCACGGCGTTGCGGCTGATTTGACGCTTACGTCAGTCGGAGAGGGAGAGGGAGATACGCGACATGTTGTTGTGCGCAAGTAGTCAAAATTTGCTTTGGCGGCGCCATTAGCGAATACAAGTTGCCAGCAGATCATTGTTTATCACTGGAAGCGATTTAAGAATTCTTCATGCTCCTTTCGCTGCACTATCTTTGCAAGCGTAAATTGAGTTTCCTCGCACTCACCTGTGAGACTGCAAAGTACGAGTGAGTCATGGCCCATCTAGTCTTCCCATCACCTCTCACTTCTCATCCCCTCAACTGCCGATGATACTGTCCCATGTCTGGACGACTGCTTTGATTCAAAAGTCCAATATGGCACTAGTATGACTCTCCTCTCGCCTCACAATGCATTGTCACTGTCTCACTCAAAACATCACCAACGACTACCATGGGTATTCTTTTGGAGCCATATCTACTTCATATCTAGGATGAGCTCTCAAAGGCCACTAGACGTGCAGCATATCCTGTATTCTCTGCCTCCGTTGTTCCGTCACCAAACACGAATGGCACAGCCGGATCATATGAGGTGCTCCTGCCTTCATGATCAAAAGATCGCAAACAAGCTTCCACAGTCGTCGACTACAATTCGGAAATAGCGCAGTATATCTTGATGCTCTCTGACCCCGGTAATCTATAAGCACACTCATTTACATGTGCTGTGTCTCTGCAAAGTATAAATACTCTCACTGGTCTTCATTGCTACCTCATCACAATCCGATCCCAGGGACCTTTCCAAAAATCATGGGTGTGTCAAATGTTCTGCGGCTCTTCTGCCGCCCTGGATCCCCGGAACACCTTAATCTGTCTGCTGTGTTCTAGCTCCCCTTCCATCCTCCAGGATGCCAGAGTCCCCTTTGAATGCGTCGAGAACGCCTGCGGCATGATATGTCCGGACTATTCAAAGTTACCTGGGTTCAGCTCATGTCCTGCAAGATTTTGGCATCTGCTTCAACCTTGGAAAATGTCTCGCTCTCCCTGCATGCATGTAGCCCACACATTTGCTACACTGATTCAAAGCACTTCTGCCGTCCTTTTATGACCTCCCAAATTGCTGGTGCGTCCATCATATGACTCCTCTAAACACAAAATCTCGCAGAGATCCTCGCCATGTGCGTCCTGACGAAGCTCACGAGGTGCAGGCTCTGCAGCTGAGCTATAAAACTCCCCGGCCAAGTTGAACATCTCACTTCCATCATCCGTCTTCACGAATCTGTTCCAAAACAGGGCTTGCTTCAAAACCATGATCTAGACTGCCACCTTGTGCTCAAAAGAATCGAAAACTCCCTCAAACATCGTCATGCTCTTTCCTCTCGAAACTTCACGAACGCCATTGTATGTCTTCCTCTACCCGTGGACTCGGTATGGTATCACCACTGTCAGTCCCTCCAGCTGCAATATACACTTCCAGCTTTCTGTTTCTCCAAACGTTTTACCATGACAGATCATGCTTCAAGAACCTCTTTTGCCACCCATTTCAAAAACAACCCCTCATCATGATAGTGTCCTCTGGCTTGTCCTGTCCTGAAAACTTACGCTATTCTCCTCTGTGACCCGAATGGAGACGCAGTGACGCACGTCACTGCGCGATTAAAAGGCCACTGTAAGATAGATCGTGTGCTGAGGCTCCGAATTTTCCATACCTGTTAACACGTCCGCGGTCGCCCTCAGAGCAGCATTCAACGATCGTGGTATCGACAGCGGCTACTTTCGACATCAAAACAGGAACAATGCGCCATGTATGATTGTGTCCTCATGATGGCACACCAACGAAGGAGTGCGTTCATGCGTGGTGCTTCTACAGCAGTCCATCATCGATGCCCCAGACATGTCTGACGATCACATCACGTTCAACAAGCAAGTGATGTGTTGTTCAAAGATCTGTTAGAGCATCCACTACATCCGTAAGATCTACTCCATGTCATGTCCGTCATCCACATCATGCAACCTGCCATACATCTACCATCATTACCCTCTCGGTAAACAATCGGGATCGAACATAAGCCAGCCAGGTTTGTAACAGCTGCTGTGAGGTATCATAGTGGGAAATCCATCAATCCTCCCATATCGTATCGCTGTCGTCGCAGACTCATCCATCTATGATACAAAACAAATTAAGGAACCGTAAAACGCCCAACTCAGCGGATCGAGCGAGATTGGGTGACGCTGACGTCCAGTCAAGGGGTCGGTGTCGAGAAAAGGGGAGACCGCATCAAAATCGTCAGAACTTTTGGGTGCATTCGTGAGCCGTCCGCCATTGTGAAGAAGCCGTGAACCGTGCGCCGTTCGCCATTAAGAAAGAGTTGAAACCATAGGTCGCTGTCGATCGAAAGCGATGCGGAGCGAATCCTACTCGGTAGCAACGAAAGAAAGTTAAGCCTTAGTCTCTTCCTTGGTCTCCTCCTTGGGGGCCTCCTTCTCGCCCTCACCGTCCTTGTTCTTGACGTATTCGTCATAGACGCTCATGGCCTCGTCGACCTTGGCGCGGAGAGCAGAGTCGTCGGAGGTACTGTAAGATGTTAGTAAGTTGCGAAACCATACGTTCAGAGGAACACTTACAGGTTGATGAGCTCGGAGTTGTCCATCTCGAGGAGCATACCAGTGATCTTGCCAGCAAGCTCGGGCTGCATCTCGTGGATCTTGGGGTACAGAGCCTCACCAAGCATCTGCTTCTGCTGACCAACGGGGGCAGCGTTGAGGACGTTCAGGTCGATGCCACCAGCACGGGGGAAGCCAGCCTGAGGACCCTGACCGGGACGACCGTTAGGTCCACCGCGGCCACCCTGAGGGAAGCCCTGACCACCGCGCATGGCAGGAGCCATCTGACCCTGGGGCATACCGGGCATGCCAGGCATAGGGCCAGCGCCGCGGCCGCCACGACCACCCATAGCCTGCTGAGCCTGAGCGGCGAGCTGCATGTACTGGGGAGTCATGTAAGGAGCAGGGAAACCACCGGGAGCCATGCCGGGGGGCATATACATGGGAGGCATCTGCTGGGCGTTGGGGCCACCACGGCCGCCCTGCTGGGGCATGCCGCCGGGGAAACCACGACCACCCTGCTGACCGGGCATGCCTGCGGGGAAGGGCATCTGTCCACGACCACCGGGGAAGGGCATCATGGGCTGGCCAGGAGCGACGAACATTTGGGGCATACCACCGAACTGCTGCTGCTGTTGCTGCTGCATGCGGAGCTGGTTGCGGGCCTGGATGGTGGCCTCGAGCTGGTTCTTGCGGACATCCTTGCGCTGAGCCAGAGCGACGTAGAGGGGCTTGCCGTCAAACATGCGCTGGTTCATGTCGGTGACGGCCTTGGTGGCCTCGTCGGGGTTGCTGAAGCAGACGAAACCGAAGCCCTTGCTCTTGCCGAGGATCTTCTTCTCGCCCTTGATGGTGACCTTGTCGCCAGCCTTGGTGGAGTCATCCTTCTTCTCATCACCAGACTCCTCCTTGACCTCCTCGCCCTCCTTCTTCTCCTCTTCCTCATCCTCCTTCTTCTCCTCCTCCTTCTTCTCCTCAGCCTCATCCTTCTTCTCCTCGGAGTCAGACTCAGCCTTAGCGCCCTCGGCGGGGACGGCATCACGCATGACCTTGGCAGAGGTGATGGTACCGAAGGGAGTGAACATCTCGCGGAGCTTCTCGTCATCAACCTCGTCACCGAGGTTCTTGATGTAAAGGTTGACACCCTGGTACTTGGACTGCTTCTCAAGACGAGCAGCCTCGTACTGCTTGCGGAGCTCCTCCTCGCGCTCGTGCTTCTTCTGGGCACGGCCAACGTAGAGCTTTTGACCCTTGAAGTCAGTGTCGTTCAGAGAGTCGACGGCAGCGGCGGCAGCCTCGTGCTTGACGTAGTTGACGAAACCGAAACCACGGCTCTTGCCCTGGTCGTCCCTCGCAATAGACGCGGAGGTGATGTCTCCGTGCTTCTCAAAGAGCTCGCGGAACTCGTCGTCGGTGACATCGAGGTCAATGTTCTTGACGTAGATGTTGGTGAAGTTGGCCTTCATCTCCTCGAACTTGCTCATGCGCTCCTTCTTGGGGATGTGGTGGCCGACGAATACCTTCTTCTCGTTCAGAAGCATGCCGTTGACGTGCTTGATGGCGTTGTTGGCAGCCTCGGCCGTTTCATAGTGGACGAATCCGTAGCCCTTGGAGTTACCCATCTCGTCCTGAGCGACCTTGCAGGACAGGATGTTGCCGAAGGCGGCGAAAGTGTCGTGGAGAGCCTTGTTGTCAATGGCGTGGTCAAGGTTCTTGATGAAGACGTTGCCCTGACCGGTCTTGCGCAGAGCGGGGTCACGCTGGGACCACATGATGCGGCAAGGCCTGCCCTTGATAACGGTGTAGTTCAGCTCCTCGAGGGCCTTCTCGCCGTCCTCAGAGCTGTTGTAGTTAACATAGGCGTAACCGAGCGAGCGACGGGTAACGGCGTCACGGCAGACACGGATAGAGGCGACCTGGCCGATCGAGGAGAACAGCTCGAAAAGCATGGCCTCGGTTACGGAAGGGTCGAGCTCGCCGACATAGAGGGAGGCGGAGTTCTGGTGGGCCTGCTGGGCAGTGGGGGTAGGAGCCTCGCCCTGGGCAGCGGGGACCTGGGTGTTGACCTCGGCGCCGTTGGAGGTGGCAGCGCCGTCCTGGACGGGGGAGGTGGAGTTGGCGACTTCAGACATGGTGGTTATCTACGCGGTGTGTTAGTGGCGGTGTGCTGTGAAATTTTGCGGGAAGGTGCCTGCAGGGTCCGCATGTGCAGGTGCGCTCGCTTCGCAAGATAAGTTTGAACTCACCTGTGCGTCAAGCAACTTGCGACGAGAAGTGTGCGGGTGCTATGAGATCCTGGGAGAGACCTAGGGGAGGACAGGCGGATAAGCTGCGTTCCTTCTACTTGCGACGTGCGGTCGTGGAAGGGAAGGTCGCTCGACAACGGTGGAGGGGTTGACGAAGCGGGCGGAGTGCGTCGCACGGGATTTTTTTGTAGTTTTCTGGATTTTTTTGTTTCTTTTCTGTTATGTGACGATCCGCGTGAGAGGACCGGAACGTTGGAGAGCTTTGTGTGTGGTGGTGGGAAACGGTAAGAGGTTGGAGGGCACGCTGTACTTTCAAGTGGGATATTTTCTGTGAGGCGCCGGTCAGTGCTTGCCGCTAGCTGCATTCGGGGTAGGCGGTGAACGAACGAGCTTTCTCTGCACCCGAGCGAATGGCAGTCAGACTGAACAAAATCTGCAACTGACGTCAAAGGGCAGGAAACTACACTACAGATGCACGTAGACTTGGTATTGTTTGCTCCCATTCACGGAAGACGGAAGTGAACGAAAGGACCTGCCCTTGCGAAATGGCGGTCCCTGCAGCCGCTGATCACACGTCAGACGCGTTTGATATGTATTACAGGCAGCCACAGCCCCGTGCACAACGAGACTACTCAAGTACTCAGATGGATATCAGCGCGGGATATCAACGCGCACGAAGAAGCATTAAAAGTCAGCCATGGAGTAGTGCCGAAAGCTCTGCACGCGGTGGTGTGAGCGCGCAGATATGGTATTCACATGTGATCATCAGTGCTTGTGGCCCACGGCACACATACAAACGACACAGGTCATTCACTAATCATATTCCAAAACAACTACAAACAACCGCAAAAGATGGGTATCTGTGCACAAAACCAAGAAAAAACCAGACGAACGTGCCTACCGCACTACTCGCTCAAACTATCGTCCCATCCCCCTTGCTCAGTGAGAAACTGCTCAACTTTTGTCTTGCACTCGCTCAAGCCCTGCCCAAGGGCTTCGTCCCATTGGCTCTCCACAAGGCCAACCTTTTCCTTCAAGTCGTCCGTCAGACGCTGCTCTTCGTCGGCGCGAATAGCTTTCATCTCGGCATCTACGCTGGCGAGATCCTCGCCTTCCAGGAGTCTCTGCGTTTCTAGCAGGCGTGAGCCCGCAGTCATGACGGCGGTCTTGACCTCGTGCAGCAGGCACAAGAGGTTGATCTGCGACTCTATGAACTGATACGCAGAGCGTCCTGCATGCGCAAGAAGAGAGTAAAGGTACTGGAGTGGGAAGTCGTCGTACGCTGGGTTCTCGCTGTACTCCTGGGCCGGAATGATGATGCCAAACCCTTCGAGCCGGTGCGGCACTTTTTGCACGATGGCCAGCAGACCGGGCGCGATGTCCCAGAAAGCAGAGAGTTGTGTCTCGACGCCGCGTGTGACGTTGCGCTCGATGACTTCGAGGAACTCTTCATAGCGCTTCAATATCTCCTTCTCGAATGTAACTTTTCGATCCTGTGCGTCGCGGCGGAAGAAGTCGCCGGCTTCTTTGACCTTTTGGTCGTTCTTGGCCTGCACATATGGCAGGACAATGATGTCGCGGTATAAGTCGTTGCGCTCGTTCTCCAGTTCAAACAGCTCCTTGTGAAGCTGCTCGCGAAGCTCAAAGAGCCACTTCAGCAACGTGAGCATTTCCAACAGTTCCGGTTTCTCGTCCCCTTCCTCTTGCGTCTGGTTAGGGTTCAGCTCCTGCGCCTCGCTCGACAAGCGACCCTTCAAGTGTTCGATGGATGCCGTGACTTTGGTCACACGCTCGCAGAACACAGCATGAAGCGTGTTCGCGACCTCGGCTTGGAACGTATCGAAGATGTTCTGGACCACGTCCTGCGCGCGTTGGTGCTCGCGAGCCTCAAATTCGGCATCCGCTTTCGCGGCGTCTTGGAAATCCATCTGGCCATTTCGCAGATTTTCCTGGATGTTGTACCGGATTTGCGCCCTTCGGTCGTTCAGTGACGCGTTCTCCGATTCTTTTCGTGCTTCAGTCTTCGTTACAAATGCGGACTTAGTCGTCTTCACTTCTGTGAGATCAGTCAATGTACGCAGACTGTTGCGAATTGAGGCTAGGTCAGGGTGATTGTTGTTGACAGCGGGGTGGTGGCGAGGGTACGGCGGTGGAAGCGTCACAAGCCTAGACACGTCAAGCTTGTGCGGGTCAATCGCTGGTGGTGTCGGGGTAGGGTAGTAGTCGTATGAGGCCGGCTGCTTGCCCTTGCCGTCATGGTGGCCGACTTTCTCGGGTGGGTACTCATTCGGACCATATGGTGCTGGTCTACTGCTGGAGCTCGCTCGGTAGTGCTTGGGTGTGGGCTGGCTCTGCCCGTTGCTAGCGAAGCTCTCTTGCGTTTCCATTACAAGACCCATGTACTTGGATTCTCGCTTGCTTCGCTCTATTCGCCTGCCACCCACGCCTTGCGACCCATCATCGCTCTCCCACCAACGGCTCGCAGAACGGCCTCTTGAATCTTCCTCGTCCGGGATCGTGCTCATGGCCATGCTGGGAATCGGCGATAGCGAAGGATGGTAGTTGTTGGTCCAAGAAGCATCACGAGCACGCTGACTCGAGGCGCTTGCAGGTGAAGCTGGCTCCGTGTGAGGTGTGAACTGGCCTCGCGAAGACGCCGGGCTCGCAGCTGTTGTAGGCATTGAATCAGAAGGCCTTGTGTCAGGTGATTCGCCCGCAAAGGAACCAGAGCGCTGGTTCCTTGCATACGACGGGGTCACTTGAGCGATCGGAGTAATAACCCGGCGCCCAGAAGTCTTGTTCGAGCGCCACAGATCCCTAGTAAGATCCATAACGTCGCCAGCCATAGCATCGAAAGCACCCGAGTACCGATCTCGGCGGTACCTTGACTCAGCAACAATGAACTCGGCAAAGAGCTCCAGACGTTCTTCGTCGTTCTCGGCATGCATCTCTTTTTCGATGAAGGATCGATGTCGCTCAATTGACGCCTGACCAAACGCGTCTCGATCCGTTGGTTTCGGCGTATTGAGGAATGCATCATGAGGGGTTGAAGCAGAGTGCAGGGAAGCTTGCGACACGGAACGGTTTGCGACCCCTGATGGAGTTGTCAGACCTCTCTCTTCCTCGGCAGAATGTGGAGGAGGTGTGGGGAGAGCTTTGGCCGGGAAGGCCGCTGAGACTTTCTGAGAGAGATGATCCGTACCTGGCGAGAAAGGTGGCGTGGGCGCGGCGCCAGACACAGTCCGTAGACCTGTGATGATACGAGGTGTTGAATTGGCAGATCCCGGGTCATCGTACAGGTGCGCGCTTCTCGGCGATCGCAGCGCTCCACCACTCCGCGGTGTGTTTCTCGTGACTGCACCACGGCGTGCCAGACCGCTTTCAGCTGGAGAGGCAAGTTCAAGGTTCGCCTTCGATGTGGAGACCTCAAGGTCATGAGCCCACGGGTTGTTGCTTGATTCTGTACGCCGCTCACGTGCAGCGCGGCTCTCTTCTCTACGTTCACGAATGCTTCCTCGAGCACTACCCTCGCGTCTAGGTCGCGAGAGCGTGCTGCCTGATCCCGAGTGCGAGGTCATCGAAGGCCCGGATTCTGTCGAATCGCTTTCCGCTTCTGCGGGAGGTGCAACGTACTCGCCATGGCGACCGGTCCGCGGACTGGTATCGACGTGAAGACCATAAGCTGCTGGAGATCTTGGTAGTGGTGGCGGTGGTGGTGCTGCTACTGGGGTTTGAGCCGGCTCATCCTCCCATCCCATCGGTGTTGGCGGAATGGGTCCTAGAGTGGTCTGACCCGGTCTGCGCGTTGGGGGTGCTGAAGGGTAGCCGGACGAGCGGTCCGCATCATAGCCAGGCCCCACACTTTGTGACCGCGAATTGCTGCTTGGTGGAGGTCCTGGTGGAGGTGGAGGCAATGGCATTCCGGGACCCCAGCTCGATTGAAGATTCGGTGGTGTCTCACTAACGGGCGTTCGAGTCTCGGTGCCATGGCCAAGGACACCAGCGGAGGCAGCTCTGCGCGAGTTCGGTGGCCTGATGGGCGACTGGGTATCGGGGACGTATCGTCGGTCCAGTGGACTAGGAGTATACTGGGCGAAGCTGCGCTGTGAAGATGACCCTGGATCGCCCCGTTGGAGCGCATCGTGCGTACTCATGTGCAGTGACTCGATAGCGCTCGGTGCAGGACTATGATCATTGTTCCTATTACGGAAGTTCGACAGGCTGAACTTGTTCGACAGCCCACGGGACGACGACCGCTCTCTGCCAGGCGCCACAGGCGGCGGTGCGAACAGAGTGTTCATGGGTGCTGCAGCAGAGCCAGAAGGTATGGCGATCGAGACGGGTCGGTTGTGGAAGCTTCGAGCTGCGCGCGCAGACGACGGCGTGCCAGTCTGTGGTACGGGCGGTGGAGGCGGGTGGTTCTGGGAGTAGGCATGGCCGGGCGACGAGCTCAATGCCTGCGACATGCTCTGGTTCTGAGCGTGGGCAGGCGTGTATGGGGGCGGCGGAGAGGGCATGGCCTCTTCATGGCCGGACAGGTCCTGAGCTCGCACCGGGTTGATGGCCATCTGCGTCTGCTGGGGCGCATACTGCACGCCTGGTCTCCCGCTCCCTCTCCATTGCTGCGGATTGTACGGGGCGGCCATTGGCGAGCTAGCTACGGACGAGGGTGCATACGGCGAGGACGAGGTGTTCGCAAACGGGGAGAACGGGCTTAAAGAGGTCGCGTTCGCCGGAGTCTGCAGATGGCCATGGGCCTGCGCGAGAGCAGTGCCTTGCGTGATGATGCCCGGTCGCACGGCAGCAGCACGGCCAGGAGAGATGGGCTGCCCGTATGGGGATGCGTTCGCGGGCGGAGGAGGCACGCCGGGATAGTTGTGAGAAGACATGCTTCACACCGTTGACTGTATAGGAGGGCCTGAACGCCCCGAAGCCTCTGGCGGCTCCAGCGTGCTGCACGGCGGATCCTACGCGGTGTTCTGAGACCGTTCGTTTACCGCGTTGGGGGCGTGAGGGCCGTGTCTGTCATCTCTTCACACAAGCCACTGCGCAAGAAACGGCCGCATCCCTGCAAGACTGGGCATGCTGTGGCCGACGGGAGGAAGGCGGCGCCGCATGGTGATGGGCAGGGTGAACGCTGGCTGTCCTATTCGCTCCGTTACCCAGCACGAGAGAAGATCCGGGCGTTGAGGAGAGAGGGTTGGCGGTCTTAGCGTGAAGCTTGAAATGGTCTGCGCCAATCAGTCGTGCAGCTGCACAGGCGAGGCTAGCGCAGGCGGCTATGTAAAGACGAAAGTGGGATCATGCCAGTCCATGTCTGTCGTACAGAGGCTCTTGTCTTATCAATACCTCGATTGTGATATAGGTGCAATCTCTCAAGATGCATGTATCCTTTGATTGCCCTTTGCTTTGCATTGCTCAAGAGCACTGCGCGGTGTGCCCGAGTTCACAGTTGAGCGCCCTGCGGGCAGCGTTCGCAGACTCCAGGTGCACGCTAAATATAGCACGGCATCTTTCATGCAGCTTGGAATCACATCCCACCATCCCACATCACATGCATGATCAGAATAATTCTCCTGCAAGCCCGGGGCTTCACCAACACTAAAAGTCTCGGATGTCGACAGTACCGGTGATATATGAGGCGGTCAAAAGGCTTATGCCAGGCAGAGCAAGGATTGAGAGCCTGCCGGCAGACGAGGCTGTTAAGAGAGGCACGGTAGATACACAGCGGTGAGCGGTGACTGGATCGTGCCAATGATGGGTTATTAGAAGTCGTACCGGATATAGAGATATGTCTCATGTATACACTGTTTCTCGCGAGGCTCTACATGTAAGAGCGCATCGTGGTTGCCTACGTGGTAGCTTCCTCGGCGGGTCATTTTCGAATTGGTCAAAGCCCTCAAGTCATTCGAAAAATCAGAGCACCACCACAACACTTCGAACAGGTTGCAAACTCGCAGTGATAGTCAGCACAACAAGCCAGTTATCTTGAAGGTATCAATGAACGACATGTAGGTGGACTGTAAATGTAGTGACATCCTCCGAATGGAGTACGGTAGACGAAGCCACCAACACCAACACGCTGGGCTGTCGATCTTACGCCCACGCGCACCGATCACGGTCTTCATCCTTCAGCCAAATGCGTTGCCAGCTGTTGGTGTTGCAAGTCGTGGTATTTTCATTCGTAGCGTAGCAGGTATGTGCTATCCAATGCTTTTGCCAAATAGAATCGCCGAAAAAGTAGAGCAGGTGCGAGAGTCCTATTTCTGATGCTTCTTATGCATGTCAATGACCTTCTGCACCTCCTGTTCCGAGCCCATGAAGATACCTGATCGGTCGTGGATGTGCTCGGGTACGACTGTGAGCATGCGCTCCATCTTACTGTTGATGGCCATACCACCAGCTGCCGTGATGTCAGCGTTGGTCCCAGAATGCATGTAGAAGGTGAGGAGATGACTAACCGTTCTCGAAGACCATGGCCATGGGCGCGCACTCGTACAGAATACGCAGCTTGCCCTTAGCGCTCTTCTTATCCGCGGGGTACGCGAAGATACCACCGTACAGCAGTGTTCGGTACGCGTCGGCGACCATAGAACCGATGTAACGCGCGCTGTATGGCTTGCCACCCTCCTCTGTAGGGTACTTCAAGCTGTTGATGTACTCCTTGACGGGCTCTTCCCAGTAAAGCGAGTTACCCTCGTTGACCGAGTAGATAGCGCGCTTCTTGGGGATTTGCATGTCGGGATGTGTGAGGATAAACTCGCCGAACGCGTTGTCAAGCGTGAAGCCGTTGACACCGCCGCCCTTCATTGTGATAACAAGCTGTGCGGAGGCACCGTACATGGTGAATCCCGAGGCAACCATTTCTGTACCAGGCTTGAGGAGGTCCTCCTTGACGCCCTTTGCACCCTCGGCGAGCTTGTATATAGCGAAGATAGTGCCGACCGAGACACCGGCGTCAAGGTTGGAGGAACCGTCGATGGGATCGCATGCTACGGCGTAGCGAGCGTCAGGGAACTCGTCGAATGTGATCAGTTCCTCCTGCTCCTCAGAGACAAGGACGCGCACACGACCGCAAGAGCGCATGGCAGAGATGAAGAGCTCGTCGCCGATTACGTCGAGCTTCTTCTGGTCGTCGCCAGTGGCATTTGATTGACCGGCCAAACCAGTAAGCTACATAAGTCAGTTCTTGTCGCGTGTTGAAAGCTTCAAAGCTACGTACGTTGACCAATGTGGCTCTCCGAATGTAGTAGGCAATGCTCTTGAAGGCGAATTGGAGCGCATGGCACAAGAGTCTGGTTTCCTATTAGCACAAATCCCATAGATCTGCACCTTTCCACTCACGTGAAGTCACCGGTCGCCTCCTTGTGTTTCGACTGCTCTTCCGTAAGGAAACGTGTGAGGGTAATGATGTCCGTGTTGATCGCCTCCTGCTTGTTCTGCTGCTCGCCGTTGGTCGCCATGATGGATGTTGTAGTGGTATTACGTGTACTAGAGGTCTTCTGTGGACGAAAGGTGTATCTGAGAGCGTGGAGGAAGAGGAAGAAACGAATAGGTCGAAGCAGGAAAGGTCAGAGGGTTTTCACGATCATCGACGCGTGGGGAAGGCGCCAGCAGTTATTATGAAGTCAGATGTCTGGGTCTAAGTGGGTAGAGTCGGGCATGCGGAGACAAGTCGGTATTTGTTTGGAAGACACGTCGGTTGGACAGCCGTCGACAGCTGCCCTCGGCAAGTCACAAGCTCACAATACTTCAGCCATTGCGGCTCTGAAGCTGCCTCAATTGTGGCGGAAGAATTCGCAGGGAGCTCGGGAGAAGCTGATTGATGGCTCTTTTCCGCGAAAAGCACCGCGTTGTCGCGCGAACGCCGATATCGACGCGCTTTGCGGCGGCAGGGAGGGAGCTTTGACGATGATGCAAGTGCGGATACCGAGTGGAGGGGTGTTGCGGGGCTCTTTCCACGCTTCTCCAGCTGACGTCCTGCCCCGGGATCTTCCGACCCGCGGATGTAAGTTCAAGCGCGAAGTTGCCCGCATCAGCCTCATGAATGCGGAGGCCGGGGTTCATGTCCGGGCAAAGGTTTCGAGATGGTATGGTTCGCTCTGACTGTGTCAAGACATGATGTTAGCTTAGGTATTTGAATACCTTCCTAGGTAGTCGTTCATTCTTCTTGAGATGTTCAACTCTGGAACTCTAACATCGACAGCTTCAAGGCATCACGCGTACCTGAATTAGTCCCGCATGTTCACCTATCGTGCGGAACGGAGGATCTCTGGCCAGACCAATATCCCGCAAGTCGAGGCCCAACGATACTCCAAGTTGCAGGATAATTTATCCAGACCGCTTTCGAGCGTTCGGCATACCTCGCACCGAGCACCAAGTCCGTGCAGCAATACTCACGATGCATTCAGGAGACATGGGTGCTGTAGCCCACGTTGTTGAACATGAAAATCCGATTTTGTACATTCCTACACATACACTCATAGCTATGCAAATGTACAGGAAGAGTCCCTATCCAACCCTTCGATAAGCTTCATGACGCTCTGAAAGGTGACCGTCGCAGAAATGGGGGATAAAACAATGCAAGCAAATTCGGACACACTACTGAAAACATGGAAAATCTTAGCACCTCTGCTCTACTCGCCCTTGAGCTTGTCCTGCTTGACAGTGAAAGCCATCTCCAACAGGTTCTTCTCCTCCAGCTTGTGGGAAGCCTTTAGACCGGTGGCGACGGAAGCACTGGGGTTGCGTCCAGCGTACATGACGTGGCGCCTGTTGTGGTGTTCTGTCTGGTTCAACAGGGTCTCAATCCTGGGCTGTGTGAAGCTCCATGCACCAGCGTTGAGCGGCTCCTCTTGAGCCCAGACAATGTTCTCGGCGTTGGGGTAGGAGTCGAGGTTCTCCTTCAGCTGCTCCCAGGGGAAGGGATTCAGCTGCTCAATGCGGGTGATGGCGACATCCTTGAGGTCGCGAGCCTTGCGCTCATTAACAAGAGCAGTGTAGACCTGACCTGTGCAAAGAATGACACGCTTGATCTCCTCGTTTGTGCCGATCTCACCAGACTCATGTGCGGGATCCTTGATGATCCATTCGAAGTGCGAGTCGCCGGTGAACTCCTCAATGCTCGAGCGAGCCATTGGGTGACGGAGCAGCGACTTCGAGAAGAAGAGGATGAGAGGCTTGCGGAACTGACGGTTCATCTGGCGACGAAGCAAGTGGAAGTAGTTGGAAGGCTTCGTGCAGTAGGCGATCTGGATGTTGCAGTCCTGGTGCTGGCGCTCAAGCTTCTCGGGGGCGGGGAAGATACGGGGGTCCTCGTTGACCAGCTGGAGATAGCGCTCCATACGACCAGAGGAGTGCTCAGGACCCTGACCGTCGTAACCGTGAGGCAAGCTCATGACGAGACCGGAACGCTGCAGCCACTTGACTTCAGCAGAAGCAACAAACTGGTCAATGATGACCTGAGCGGTATTGGCAAAATCACCGAACTGGGCCTCCCACATGACAAGCGCGTTGGGCGAGGACAAGGAGTAACCGTACTCAAATCCGAGACTAAAATACGTCAGTAGGTGAAAGGTAGCTACGTCAAGGGGCAACTTACACTCCGTATTCGCTGAGCGAGGAGTTGCAGACGGTGAAGGTCTCTTGGTCATCACTGAGGTTCTGAAGAGGGGTGTATGTCTTCTCGTTCTCCTGGTCGTGGAGAACAGCGTGACGCTGGGAGAAAGTACCACGCTCAACGTCCTGACCAGACACACGGACGTGGTGGCCTTCCATGCAGAGAGAGCCAAAAGCCAAGGCCTCGGCGGTAGCCATGTCGATGTTCTTGCCATCCTCAACGGTTTTTGTACGACCAGCCAAAATACGCTTGAGATTCTTGTGGACGTTGAAGCCCTCAGGAGCGTTACCAATCTTCTGGGCAATGTGCTTCAGGGTGGAATCCTCAACGGCGGTGGGCAGATGCGGCAAAACCTCCGTAGCAAGCTCCTTCGGCGACTTGAAGCCGTTCCAGGCGGATGTCAGCCACTCCTTAGCCGTGGGCTGGTAGTCCTTGCTGCGGTTGAAGCTCTCGTCAAGCATGCCCCAGACCCAAGCCTTGTGCTCATCAATGTCCTCCTTGGTGAAGGTCTTCTCCTCCAAGAGCTGGTTGATGTAGAGGTCAAGGGTAGGCTTCTGCTCGGAGATCTTCTTGTACATAAGAGGCTGAGTGAAGAAAGGCTGGTCGGTCTCATTGTGACCCTGCTTACGGTAGCAGACCATGTCGATGACGACATCCTTCTTGAATTCAGCACGGAAATCGGCGGCAAGCTGGCAGACAAAGTTCATGGCCTCGACGTCATCACCGTTGACGTGGAAGACAGGAGCATCGATAGCCTTTGCGATGTCAGAGCAGTAGGGGGTCGAACGCGAGAAACGAGGGTCGGTGGTGAAACCAATCTGGTTGTTGACGACAATGTGGATGGTTCCTCCGGTGTGGTAGCTGGGAAGGGCGTGGAAACCCATAGTCTCGTAAACGATACCCTGGCCAGCGAAAGCAGCATCACCGTGGAGCAGAACGCCCATAGCGGTGCGGGCCTCCTTCTCATCGTTGTTGTAGTGAAGAATGGCGCGAGTCTTGCCGAGTACGACGGGGTCCTCGGCCTCCAAGTGAGAGGGGTTGGCAACCAAAGACAGCTGCACGCGCTTGCCAGAAGGTGTGGGACGCTCGAAGTTCATACCCAGGTGGTATTTCACGTCACCAGATCCCTCGTCAGAAGGTTCGGCGCTACCAGCGAACTCGCTGAAGATCGACTCGTTGGGCTTCCTGACGACGTTCGAGAGCACGTTAAGACGTCCACGATGGGGCATACCAATGACAATGTCCTTGACACCATAATCGACACTACGGTCGATGAGGGCCTTCATACCGGGAATTAAACTCTCACCACCCTCAAGACCGAAGCGCTTATCGTTGGGGTACTTTGTCGCCAAGAAAGCCTCGAAGTTGGTACCCCAGATGAGACGGTCCAGAATGCGGCGCTTCTCGTCTACGGAGTACTTGAAAGGCTGGGGAACCTCAATGCGCTCACGCAGCCAGTCGCACTGCTCCCTATCTGGAATGTGGATGTACTCGATACCGTAGGATCCGCAGTAGAGGCGCTCGCAAGCAGCGATAATGTCGCGCAGGGTCATCTTGCTGCGGTTCTCGGTCCTGAAGCGAGGCAGAATACCGGGGCCAAGCTCGATCTCCTGGTCCAAGTCCTTCTCCGAAAAGTTGTAGTGGGACAGTTCCAGCTCGCGGGGCTTGCTGTAGCCGAACTGCTCGGCCTCTGTGCGGATACCAAGGGGGTCGATCTTGGCCTTGTGGTGACCACGGGACTGGTATGCGCGCACCAGCAGCTGGACCTTCAAGTGGTTCATGACATCTGAGCCCTCGCCGGGACCCATGCCAAGGCCAGGCCTGATATCAGAGATTCCGGAGCTGGTCGAGGGGACGATCGTGGGCGGCGGCTGGAAGGCTTGCGAGGTGGGCATGTCGCCAGACTCCATGTTGCGGAAGTAGACCTGCCACGAGATGTGGACACTCGAGGGGTCGCGCTTCCACTGCATGTACATCTCGTCGACATAGTTGGCGGTGTTGCCACTGAGGAAGCTGTCGTTGGGGTCCTATGCGGTCATAGTTAGCTATGCCCTTGAAATCTTCAGTAATTGCGGCGTGCGGCCACGTACAACGCCCTTGTCGGTCTCCTCTGCGGCGAGCGCATAGTTGCGGCGTTGGGCTACCGCCAACGGGCGGCGGCACGTCGCGATGGCATTTGCTCTCGCTGGCGAAGCGGCGATTGTCGAGAGCCTCGCTTTTGTCGAACAGCTCTGCAGCTGCCGGGAGCATTGGCGCAACGTGGTGCGCAACATGATGAAGCGAAGAAGAATATGGGGCGAATTAGATGGGTGACATCCAAATGGACGACGGGGTGGCAGAAAGGAAAGCTTCTGAACAGCTGCTGAAGCGGAAGACGAGGAAGGAGCAAGCGGAGTCTGTCTCGCACGCGGATTCCGGCTAACCCCTTGCACGGTAGCGTTGCTATGAACCTCGACCACCCTCAGAGGGCTACACACCGGAAATGCCTCAAACACCTGCATTCCCAGCTGCGTCTCATGTCATTGGTGCCAAGCTGGTAGTATGCGCATCTGCATCGTGCACGCAGCACCCGTCGACCCTCCATTTCCTGGTCGAGCAGTTGCAAGACCCGTCAGATGTGCATCTGTGGCAGCCATCGTGTGGTCGCAAGAGCCTCGAAAGGCTGGCCAATCGCGGCGACGTTATGTAAAAATCCACGTCCTGTGACGTCGCCTGAAAACGTCGAGACTGCACGCGCGGAAAAGTATCCGCAGGACTCGAGCGTACATGCAGTATCAGCCTCCAAGAGATAAGTCTGGCTTGACTCGATCGCTTTGAGCTGTAGTAGTTGCTTCAGCGTGCAGACACTGTGACGTCCGCGCATGCAAGTATGCGGATGGCGGGCCGCTGGTAGCAGTATTGCGCTGAAAGAAAATGATGACCGTCAACATTGACCTTCTGTTTCAAGCGAGCCGTCAAGACCTTTAAGCGCATGCAATGACGATCACTTCAACCTTGCACTAACGATCTGCCTTGTGCTGTCTTAGGTGAAGCTGAAACGTGCTTTCGTGATCTGGGGAAGACTTAGCGCGTTTCTACAAGCACTCCCGCGGCGGCGCGTCAGCGATCATCGCCGCAGCAGGCTTCCTCCACCAGCATGTCCAGCGCTGCAGCCCAGTACAAGAAGAAGAATGGCGCCCTCTCCGTGTCGGCGGACGGCAAGACTGTGTCGTGGGAGGGCGACGGACCTGGCCTGGCCATAGCAATAGCAGATATTGGGAGTAGGTTGACAGCGTCATACAATGAGGATT
The DNA here is from genome assembly GCA_022225945.1 of Didymella pomorum. Taxonomy (NCBI): domain Eukaryota; kingdom Fungi; phylum Ascomycota; class Dothideomycetes; order Pleosporales; family Didymellaceae; genus Didymella; species Didymella pomorum. Next base: position 481,327 of record JAKJXN010000015.1, on the reverse strand, counting down.
AGAAGCTGATTGAAGTGCTCCAGATCTCCAGCAGACACCCGCTACCGCCGCGAAAGCCTCTATCAAAATCGTCGTCGTAGAGACCTCCGCACAAGCTGGCAACCATACGTTCACGTTTACCTCAGCAGTTGCTCGCGATGATCAGCAGATGATCAGAGGTCTGCTGCAGAAGGGCATCGAGGCTGCAAAGGCACAAGAGACGCCGGTTGTAACGCCAGCTGTGGCGACTCCCAGCGGCGATGGCGGCGGTGCGTCAGGTGCCATCACCATGGCCAAAACAGTGGCCGCAAGCGCACAACAAGATGAGGATCTGTACGCTGACGCAAAGCTACTCAGCGATCTCGAGCTCCAGATGTCGCTTCTGAACTCGAGTCCTGCGCTGCGCCAGCGCTTTGACCGTGCGTTAGGCGAGAAGCCGGCGTCTGTCACGATGGGCCAGTTCTCGAACCAGTTCTGGTCGACACGACTGAATCTCCTGCGATCTCACGCCGCCGAGAAGAGTCAAACTACTGGCTCATACAATGTGCTGTCGGTGATCAAATCGAAGAACGTCAATGGGACATTGATGTTGAACTTGACCAAGGAGCAGATCGAGGTTGTGTTTCGCCAGCATCCCATCGTTAAGACAGCATACAACGAGACGGTTCCGCCTTTGAGTGAAGGCGAGTTCTGGGAACGCTTCTTCCATAGCCGACTTTTCAAGAAACTGAAGGGCGAACGTATACCAGACGACTATGTCACAGACACAAGACTGGATAAGTACCTGAAGTATGACGAAAACGCGGATGCTGCGCAGCAGATGCTCGTTGAGACCATTCCCTTGTTCATCAACATCGAAGGCAATGAGCAAAACCACAGCCAGCAGAAAGGCAATCGCCAAGATTGGACCATGGTACCCTCAAGTAACGAAAAGGCGCCAATTTTACGCGTTCTCAATCGCATGAGTGAGAAGCTTATGAAGGACGTACCGCTGGCTGACAACAATCATACCCCTGCTGGCCAAGATGAGGATACATACAAGGAGCTGCTGTTGAGAGATCTGCAGCGCGCATCAGACGACAACAGAGTCGTGCTCAAGGTCCAGGACCAGAGCCGCTTCTTCTCTGCGGGCCAAAGTGTGCAGTCTTCCACTAGTGCTTCCGCCTACACAAAGCGCACGCCATCAGAGGTACTCTCGACTTTACAGCAAGATTTCGCGACCATCAACACAAATAGCAGGGCACCTGGATCCGACCTGCATTCGAAAATTGCAGTCGATGATGATAGTGATAGCGAGGACGAGAGCGGTGCGCCAAAGAAGCCGAAGGTGGGGAGCAGGACAGGGCGGACTGCAGCTACGACACAGATCATCACAGCTATCGAGAAGCGTCATTTGCACGAAGATGAATACCCCTCAGCGAAGGGTGTCTTGAACAACGAGCAAGCAGCCAAGCTGGGTATCTCTGACACTACCCTTGACAATCTCACTATGACACATAACACCACAGTCGAGTTCCTGCATTACTTCTGGGACGTATACCACTCTGGCGACCCCGAACGTGCCAACGAGGTTGCAAAGTTCATTGAGACGCTGGATAAGTCCTTGGACCGGATCAGCGCTGTTGCCAGTTCTGCCGAAGCTGAGCGCAACGCGCAGATCGAAGAATTCCAAAGACGCAATGAGCTGTATACACAGCAGACAGGAAAGAGGAGGAAGTTCAACCCGGATGCTGTCAAGGGTGGTGCAAGTGCTGTTCTTCAAATCATGCAACCACTCAAGAGAGCTATTGACGCTGCACGAAGTCAGTACCAAAAGGCCCTAAACGAGCAATTAGTACAAGCTGCTCCAGCGCAAGTCTCGAATAGCTTGTGAGCTCGGGTTTGCTGTGTCTCTGTTATGGGACTCCGCGTGTTTTGCATAGCGATGGCGTTCGGGGTAATGAACACTGTAGATCACCCCTCAATGCACCACCACAAGTGTGCAAAACAATTGACACCACCTTCAGTGATCGTGCGAAGTAATTCACGCTCTCGATCACGCTGTACGAACGCTCTCATGACATATCAGCCTTTGATGCTTAATTTAGCAACGCTACCGTTTCCCGTAGCGAAGCCTTTTCGATCATGTAGGATCCTTGTCGTGATCGACACTTTATGATGAAAGTCGCCTGACTGTGAGGCGAGGCGACAGCTCACAATGAAGCTGCCCAAGCACGAGCGTGTACTTACAGTTTCCCAACAGCTGCCTTGCATGTCCTGACAACATTCCCCAAATACTACGTCGCCTGAAGATTTATGTCACACATCGGTAGCCCGCCCCTGTTGCAACTGATGCTGCTACTCTCTCATCAACCATCTGTCTTCTCGCATCTGACATTCCATAGTCGAATGTTCCTTCCTTTCATCCTGAGCTAGTGTGGCTTTAGTTTGGGATGCCCCACATTCTCTATCTTCAACCACCGGACCCCGGTCTCACGAATTCTTCATCAGCCCTACATTCATCAGCCCTACACCGATATACTGTCACCATCAAATCCTGAAATATCAATGGCCCTGATATCAGTATGCGCTGATTGAACTGCGCCTGGCTCTCACGTTCACCGGGCCAAACGCAGTGTGAAACGATGCTTCTTCATCTACATTGAGGTACAAAGGGCCCAGGCATTAATGAAACATCGACAACGAGATCTGACTACCCACACAGGTGTCAAGTGTGGGGGTTCGAGAGAGAGAACCCCGAGAGGCCGTAACAACAACGCCCGAAAAATCTTGTCCGAGGAAGCGGACTCTTGCTGGCGAATCAAGCAGGGTCATCTACATCGCCCTTCGCCCGCAATGGAAACCACCAAGCGATCTGCACATCTACAAAGAGACACACTCTCGTGGCCCACTACGATTGTATATCGGCACCGTTGACGCGCACGATGCAGCTGCAGCTACCGGCATGAACATTGTCATCGGTAACGACCGTACACCGGGTCGTAGTAACCACCAACGGTACCATAGGCCGCTGCATTACCTATCAATCGTCAGTAACCCGTTGTAAAAGCGCGATCAGTTAGGACTCCAGATCGCTACTTACCGCCATAAGTCTGGTTACTGCTGTTGGCTGTTCCGCGGGTCCTGTTATCCCGGTTGTCACTACATCGAGATTTCAGCTGCAATTCCTTTGACAATATGGCCTCCACGAACCGGTATCGGAAGCTGTGCCATAAGTACCACCTTGCAACCCAGTTTTCCTCATTGACATTGGTCATGTATCGACCCATTCCGTAATATGGCCTTGTCTGCGGGCCAGCGTTGGCCACAATGATCAGGATCTCGGCATGCTTCGCAGTCTCGGATATCTCGTCCCACTTGTAAGGTGCCGTAATGGAGGCATCATTCTTCGAGTGGTCGGTGAGATTCTGCGGATCTCTGCTCAGCCTGTCTCTCGCGGCTTGAGCCTCGCCCTGCATACAATGTCTTGGTCAGCGCTCCTTGGACGATTCCTGTTATTTGAGCTACTTACGAGGAGTAACTTATGTACCTGTTCGTTGAGGCCAAGGCGCGCAAAGAGGAGCTGCTTGTCAGCGCTTTGCGCCAGCGGACTAAGTGCGACGTAGCTCATTGTCGTGGGAATATAGCAGCACACGCTCAAGAGAAGACAAACCGAAAAGTCGATGCGAAGGTCAGCGAGATGAGGTTCAGAGCACGTTACCCTGCTCGTATCTTATAGTCAGACCTGATTCTTGATGGCTTGAGGCTACGCTGCCTTCTGTGTCATGTGACGGCGAGACCTTGCTATCACCTTACCACAGCTATGGGACACTAGATGCAGGCGCCTGCAGGTCGCAATGGCGGGACATGCTGAAGGTCCACCTTCTTGTCTGGCCGGCTTGACGTACCAGTGCGGATGCGGATCCACACGCCATCCCGTTGTATCGTTTTTCCTCTGCGGGCCGCATAGATCAGCGTAACTCGGTATGCAGTGAGCTCGGAGCCTCGGCTAGTGCCGATCTGTGGGCGTGAATAGGTGGATCACGATGTCGCTCGCGTAAGCTACCATGCAGCTTTGGCTGACACTACCGGTACCAGGTCCAGTTGCAAGGGACTGTCCTTGTACAGCAGCTGCAGAGTCCCTTGACCCCGGCCGCCGATCATCCACGTTCCTCCCCGAGGTTGTCTGCCCAAGGAGACCATAGTTCCAGACTTGGGGCCAATGAAATTACGAGATCGACTTGGCCACAATTCTAAGCACATTAACGTACCGACAGCCAGGACTGCGGATATGAGCGCTAGTCAAGCAAAAGAGGGGGCTGATTGCAGCATGGCAGCGCACCAGTGCGCTCACCTCAAGTTCGCTACTCAGACTATGCGCTAGTGGATGTACCACCTGGTAGTTCATGACCTTGGCGGTCGCTGCAGGTCTCAGGTCATATCGGCTAGGTGTGTCGAGGCGTTTCCCAATTACCTTTGGCGCCAACCATACACATCCTCCAGGTCTAACCGCAAGACTATAGAAGCATGAGCTCCCCAACCTGGGCCATTCGCCATTTTAAGCGCACATCACTGCACAAACTCGCATGATCATCAGGCCACAGAGCACAAAGGATGCTCCACAACCTGATAGTCTATAGCAGTGGTTCTGAAGGCTCTGTGCGGCGACACAGTGTTGTTCTTTTGGGATCTACAACCGACATGATGTCCAGCATGTCAGGGTCTTTCGCTGGACCAACATCCACTTTTGCGGACAAGATCGACTCGAGACCCAACGTCGTGGAAAGGGATGCGCAAACGCCATACACAATGAGGACAAATGTTTCAAATGTTTTCGGCCGTTTCTGCACATGTCAGCTTCCTTATTTGGAAACTGGTTTCCCGACTTGATTTTTCACCACTCTCCAGAGGTGCGCCCTGCCTCGTTCCCTACCTTGTTGGATGCCCGTCATCACGCACGGAGCATCATGCGTTCACCGCACCTTCTGGAAGCATACGTCGAAGGTCTCACGGCGTCACCATGTGCACAAACGTGCGCTCGGTTGCACCTGCTCCAACACGATTCCGAGGGAGAGTCTCGGGTTGAATGGGCATGATCGACGGAGAGAATGATTATGGTGCAGGCAAGTCCTGGCGTCGATTGGTGATCGAGCACCATCCGAGCTTGTCGCCCTTGCACATCATGTTGTGCAGCTCGACAATCCTTGCCCTTCCGGTTCCGCCTCAGTACACACGGAGATCATGGACCTAACACCTGAATTGCTGAGATTGTGGAAAGAAGCCCGGCCAATCAGAACCTTACCTTTGCGACTTCCGGTTGCGTCTCTTCCTCAAGCGCGATTACGCTTCGAATGTGTTCGGACAGTGAGGCACTACGTGCTGGCCTTTGGACCTCCCATCACCACCTCAGATATACGCCACAAGTACGTGTTGGTCGGTCATGACTCGACGATGGTTCAAGCAGCTAGCAAAAAAAGCAATTGTCAAGCTGCGCCCACCAGAGCGCCAGCACCAATTCGGCTACAACGGCATTTGTATTTATCCGGCAATAGCACGCCCAGGAGTAAGCTCCAGATGGTGGTCCGCGTCTGCGCATCCGTCACACTCCCTTGGTACAGCATAACGGACGGCTGCGGCGCCTGAGCATGGTTACAATCGTCCACCACGTGGATGTGCACCAACCTCGCGCTCGCATAGCTGTGGCAAGACAGGCTCCCCTTGTGAGGATACACAAAGAAATGATTCCAAAATCGACCAATAAACGCCAAAGAGCAACTTGTGTTACAACAACATGCCACAAACATTACGAATTTCTGGCATTTACGCACACCTCGTTGGGTATCCTTGCTCCCTATCGATTCGCGGTATCAACTACCTCATCCGGTTACTCACATGCAACTGTGACTAGTCTGGGCAAGAAAAAGCGAAGTCCCAGCTTGACAAGGGACATGAAGCCCACAGGGCAAGACCCCTTGCTCTTGCGCTACTTGACGTTTCCTAGACAGCCAGACTCGGAATGACCATTGGCCAGCTGTGGCACTGCAAAAACTGCGGCATGAGGAGTAAACAACGAGCTCAATTTTGCCTGCAGTCATGACAAAGCTGAGTGCCTGAGGCCCGATTGCCATGCCAGAATAAAACAGAACGAACAGAGACTCAATCTCGGGTGCGAAGAATTGCAGCCAAGCCACGCTTTCTGGAAAGGACGATTGCTATAGCTTGCCCAATCCAGTAGTCGCGATTCGCACTCTTCTTTGAAGCGAGACGTGTAGATGCTGACGTCAATTGAGGAAAGAGCCTCCAAACGTTTGTAGATGACAAGCGCACGGTGGGCACTGCTGTTATCTCTTCTGCTGTCTGTGACGTTCCGCACACGATGGCATCAAGTACCTTCCGTGTTGGTGCATGTTTGTGTAAACATCATCTTAGGGGATTCTTTCCGTCCTGCAATTGCCTCTTCCTGTGCCCCTTCATGCTTGCACACCGTACACCGAAGCTGTACGCTGGACGATGGCGAGCTCGCAGTATTGCGACGCCAGCCAGTTGGCCTACAGTCGCCATCAAAGCCGTCTTGTCACCTCCAGCGATCCGCCATACCACACCAGTAACGCAGTGGAGAACCGAGTACCTGGGACCGGCCATGCCGAGATGAGAGCTGCAGCTCCTCAGGATCCTTTCACATTCTACAAGACGTACCTCGACACGAACGTGCCACTATTCGGCGAGCAGGACTCCTTTGGAGCAGATGATGACAGTTACAAATGTTATTCAGAAGCTGCTGCGACACTTGATGGGTCGGGCAATGATGCCCAACCGCAAGCCAGAGGTCACGCCGACGCATATAAGCTCGCCGTACGCCTGGCGAACCGTTCCAATGGTGTTCCACTTGCTACAATCATCGAGAAAGGCTCGTATTCAACACTAAACTCACATGGGTCGCTACTTAGCGTATGTCGGTTCCCGTCTATCAAGGCCGCGGAGAATACTTCGCCTAACCGGGGTTCACGAAGGGGATCACGTGGTCTCGATGAGAAAGCTCTGCATGATATCCAGGAAGATTTGTCTCGAGAATTTGATGCTTCTGCAGTGGCGGTGCCGCCCGCGAGGCTGAATGAGGAACCCGAAGCAGCAGATTTGGCAAGCGGCACAGCCACACCTTTGACCTCATACCGCTTCGAGCTACAACAATCTCCAGCATCTCATTCAGGCGATGAGCTTCTCAACCACGAACACCGAGGTGTCAAAGGATTCATTCGTGGCGTTTTGCAAAACGTGCGCGGCGTTTCAAGGGCTCGGTCTCGATCATCCTCAATGACGCATGCGCTTATCATGGATCATCGGGAGAGCCCGTCTTCTACTTGTGAGAGCAGCCCTCAGGTTGATCAGCGAGACCGTGGTCCCTACAAGGGTCATCTACCGAGTCACAATCGCGGCAACTCTACTCGCGTACCCGAAGCTGTGGCTATTGCGCCAACCCCTGGATATCAGACGAGAAATCGCGCAATCTCTTCGACGGACACCGAACTCTCAGCTCGTACGCGCTTACCCCTTGCCAAAACCCGCTCAGATATCTCCGAGTCGCCTTTTGTATTTGGATTTCTACCTCCCACGCTGCCGTCCCAAAGTGTAACGCGCTCGCATGAGCGGCCCTTCTCTACGCCCGTTGTGCACGCAGGAACACGCGATGTGGCGCAAAAAGATGGCACGATCCAAGCCTCAACGTCCCATCATGACATGCTTGACACTTCAGCTGACTACACGTTCGACGGCGTTCCCGTGTGTCGTGGACACTCGTTTTCGATAAGGGAAGCTAGCAGTACGAGGGAAGTGTTCACAAGTCAGAACGCCAGCTTCTGTAGCACCATGACATCCTCGTACTCCGGCACTGTTTTGGGTGTCGACCTCGACCTGCAACATGACTTCAGCCGCCCAATCCGTCGTTCCCAGTCACCGCCAACACCTGTGTGGTTCACGCCGCAAATGGCGGAGCTTGAACGACAGGTATCGCCCTCGGAGTTACCTAAATCTGTGAAAGGGCCTTCACTTAGTCATACTCCATCTCGTTCCATCACTTCGTCTGCACTGACCTCTCTACTGCCCATAGCTGCAGCATCTGGTATCGTGCGGCAGAATCATAAGACGCCCAAGATCTCCTTCTACTCGCCATCTGGCAATCTCATCCAGCCTGAGAGCAGCTCACCGCAGGGTACCAGCCCATCGGACCATGGCGGCTCACCGACATTCACCTCATTTTACTACTACAATGGGCAGAATGTCCATGTAGGATCGTCTGCTGACAGCTTACCTATTCGGCCTCCTCTTGTACCCAGGACCACCCCACCTACCCACAAGGCTCCGCTTCCATCGCACTTGCGGCACCAACACAACTATCTTCGGCCTGAGCTGTCCCAAATAAGCTCCTTCGAGCCATCTGTCACGCCGAGGGGACCAGTCAAAGGCTGCGACGGTGTCGTGCGGGAGAACAGCCTCACTCCGCGAAGCGGTGTTTTCTTTCCGCATGGCAAGGACAAGGTCCATCGCTCGGTCAAACTGGCTGTACATGATCTGAAGGCTGAGGCGAAATTCTACAAGGCACGCTTCATCACTCTTGCAGCCACCCACTCTTTTGCGCCCTCCATGCCCAAGGGCAAGACCTTGCAGCAGCAGCATATCCACAGCTACAACACGTACACTAGGAAGCCTCGTGTACAAGATGGTGACTCTCGAAGAGGCGGCTATAGACAGGATCTGCTTGGACCTCTGGCTGCTCACGCACTGCGCGTTTGCTTCTGCCAACCGTACGACGGTGCAGGAGTGCCGACACGCGCCACTGCCGCGGGCGCATGTATGGCAGGTGAACCATTCTCCGCGACCGGCAAACCAAAGGGCGATCCTTCAACGAAAGATGCCGAACGTTCATTGCCTAATGCAAGGGTTGTCGGCGGCGGGAGGCGCAGAGAGGGTGGAGACATGAAGCGGGCGAGGAGAGACAGCGCGGTTGGCAGTTCGACTCGACGAGCATCCCATACAGATGCGGCAAAGAGGAAGATGGATTGAGATTGTAGGGTTGAGAGGTCCCCTACCCTGGGACTTCGCCGAAGTGCTCATGCAGTACCCAGGGTCATGCAGCTCTGCAGTGTGACTGATCAGCATCGCCAATCACTCGATCTCGACTTATCATCGTTTAGATGCGATGCCTGCACTGGATTGGGTACTCAGTGAGTAGTTCATGGAATCCTGCGAACATCGTTGCTGATCGCTCCAGTATATATTGGTAGTTTTGGATAACGCGATGGCATAATGGTAATTCAGCATTCAGTCAGACACGTATCCGTAAATCCAACAAACCCGCATTGCTTTTTCTATCAATTCTTGCTTTGTGCGGAGACGGAGACGGAAGCGTGAACATGATCAACGAGACTGCAGACTTATTGCACAAGCCACGATCCTTTGCGCTATGTGACTGTCAGCGGATTATCCACCAATAGATCTCCTGTAAAGAGTGACATACCTATACCTGCGACTTCATCACACCACAACACATCGAGATCGCACATCCCCATCAACATGTATGATAATGCACGACTGCTTACGCCAAGCCCGTATCTTGGGTTCAATCGCGATCAGGCAAGCCTCACTTTAGGTACAGGATCGGAACCGACCAGACGGTACCGATGTGCGACCCACACTGAGCGATTGAAGACGTGAACAGAGTACCGCCGACATTGTGCCGTGAGATTGCGCGTGCGCGTGCGCGTCGAACACATCACACCTACCAACTCGAATATCGTCAAGTTTCCGAGATCAAGTCAGGCAGACCTTGGGAGGCCAGATCATCAGCGTGCCAGTACGCCAAATACAGCTGTCCGTGTGACTTGCAAGGCCGTGCGACATCCTCAAACTCATTAGCAGCATAGCAGCCCGAGTCACAGCACTGAGCTCAGACTATCTAGCCAGGCTTCCATCGCTCAGCGGAGGCAAGATGATTTCTGACGCTGGTTCGTAAGATCTCAAGAAAGGGACAGATGAGACTACACGATAAAGCGCCCTTCGCTGCAAGTCATCACTCGACGTGGTGTGTGCACCCTTCACACATTCCAGATGTGTATACTTGACAGATGACAAAAGCCGTATCGAGTTGCTACATAAGCTGTACTGCACCGGAACAAGCGAAAGGCTGAACCAAAGAGCAGGGTGGGATCGAAACGAGCACCACCACATATTTTGTATTGAGCCTGCATCTACACCTAGTGTGTATACACGGAATACGAACGTGCCGGCTGCCGGCATGCAAATACCAGAAGAAGGACCGTAAGAAGGGCCGACGCGTAGTAGAGATTCGGCTTGGACCGAGTGGATGAGAGGAGTAGAATGAGGCGTCTAGAGTGAGTAGGGCTGGGGAGTGGGGAACAGTAGGATATGCACGGATGGTCTCGTTTGCTGGATCTCAAAACTAATCCGGAAAGTGCTTTCAAGACACATACATGTGGAAAGAGCAATCTATGCACTGCGGTATTGAGAACGGAATATTGCGACTGCACTAGTGCACATGTCTCACGTGTCTCATCGTGGACATAGATGTACCGACATATGCTGCAAAAGAGAAAAATCATGAACGGTAGGAAGCACTCCAACCGAAAAGTAGTTGCGCCGCGGAGCGAGCGGACGAGGACACCGGGTATACGAGGACGGTTGGAGATAGCAAAGTCGCCGTAAAATTTGTCTGGAAGAATACAGGGGTAGGTTCTGCTTCGCTGGGAAATCAGAGCAATATGAGGGTTCCGTACCCTGGTACTGCAGAATGTCCATGCAAATTTGCAAATTCCCTGTATCGGTAGGGGGGATGCACATGCACATGCACATGCACAACACGGCTTAGCGTGTATACATGGATATGTCGTGTCGACTTGCCTTGTGCGGACGTTCGCTTTGAATGACCAACGAAGGACTGAGGCGTGAGCATGTGGTATTTCGGATCGAACGGTGGCAGAAGATTCGGCTCGAATCGAGAAATGGTGGGAGATGTAGGCGCACCGAAAGGGAGGTTTTCACTTGAGTGCGATTCGCTGGCTGAAGAGACTGAATGGGAAGATCGGTATGGCCTGAGACACGAGGCACGAAGGAATCGTACATCCGAACTGAATGTCACTGTCACAAGGTGTGTACGCAAGTGCTACAAAAGGAGGCATCACATGCTCCCTGCGGTTCGCTGGATCACGACACCGACCTCGAAGGATTCATCACGACTGGCACACGAAAACCGCGATGTATAGTCGCAAAAATGGCTACAACCTGCTTACCGATATCAAGACGTCGAATAATCCGTCGCGGATGTATTACATCCACCGCGAAGATGGTGCAATGCCGTCCCCGTTACTCAGAACATCGGTCAACAGACTGGCGCAGGGACAACTCATTCGGGTCCGGAACGCATGCGGACCGTGATGACCTGCATCTCCAACATGTTGTGCAATTGCTTCCATGATCGGTGAGTCACGTGAATCAATCGAGGGGCATCTAGGGCTGTCGAATACTCAGCGTTTGGGGATGTAGTTGATGTGGGATCTTACTGGAGACATCATGCCAGATCTACCGTGCGCGAATATGCTTCAAGATGTCAGTGAAGAACTTGTAACACTTTCTGAGAAGGCTTGTGAGCTGTGTGAGACAAGCTGGCCAATAGTGCCGTATTGGGAACAAGCGAGGCCTGCTCGCACTACGATGGTCACGAGTGCAAGAGCCACTCTTTCACGTAGTAGTACACTTGACAAGAGTTGTATATGTGTCTAATTTTTGTGGTGTCTACCATAGAGCCAGCTATGCCCAGCTATGCCCAAGGATCCTTAGGCTTAGGCGCAAAAAGATCACTCCAGAACTGCCGAAACCCATACTGCTTCGTCGTCCTCTCATCCAATACCTTGACTGGCGCGCCACCCAAAGTACCCATGATCCCCCTCTCACTAAGCTGCTGGCCGAAAGACTCATTCCCCCTCTTGACAGGCTTCCTTGCCCGGTCAAGTATAGCTTCTGCCAGCAAAGGCGCCACGTCAGAGTAGCAGCTCTTCAGCTCGCGCTCGAGGCTGAAGTACGGTTTCCGCGCTAGCTCAGGCGCTTGGAGGTTGTAGGAGCGTGCTTTCGAGTTGAGGTCCGCGATTGCAGCGGTGAGGTAGGAGGTTTCATTGGAGAGCCAGAGGGCGTCGCGGAATACGGTGTGTGGGGCGCTTGGAGCGGCATCGGTGACTGCTGCTGCTGCGTCTGCTGGAGGAGTCTTCATAAGCGGGCCTGCGAGGGGGACCTCGATGGTCTGTGTTGTTGTCTCTGCAGACTTGGTTTCTGCGCTAGCATCGAGTGGTGTCTTCTCGGCTGTGATCTCGGAGACCAGTGTGCTGCCCGTGGGATCCGTGGAAGAGCGTTTCAACTCGCCGGAAAGCGAGATCTGCGACATCTGCCCATCTTCGTCGATAGTGGTCAGTGTTTCCTTCTTGATCTTCGACGGATTGACAATCTGCTCTGCCTGCGCATACGCCTGCGCGCGCCGCACCTGGTCCTGCAGCGACCCGCCTGCACTTGCAATCATGCGCGCAGCATGTCTTTTCCAGTCGGCGCGTAATCTACTCCTAAATTTTGACGCAGCGGAGGTGAGCTCCTGCTGCTTTTCGATCCACGGCGGCACAATCTCCTGCTTCTGGATGATCTTGTTCATGAAGTACTCGGTCGTGTCGATGAAGGGCGAGTTTGCGTTGTGGTCGCGCTCCACGTTCTTTCCCTTGCCGCGCGGTATGTTCTTGAACTGTCCCCGTGCGATGGCGTCTTCGATGCGCTTGTTGGCCAGCGAGGCGAGGCCTTGGATCGAGCCCGGCACGATGGCACGGGCCCCGGGCTCGAAGCGATCTTTCAATGCTTGGAGTCGCTGCTGACGCTCTGTTTCTTCGAGGCTGTCATCGGACTGCACCGAAGCGTACACGTTTGTGCGGTCGCGGGCGTTGGCGAGACGCAGCCCTTGGCCTCGTTTGCTGCGGCTGCGGCCTGTGTCGATGTTCTGCGGCATCTGGACGGCGGGGCCTGGGGCTGCACGTCTGCCCATTCGTAACGGCTTGTGGGCGTCGTTGAGCATGCGCAGCGAGGCATCATGAATGCTCTCGGTGCCCGTCCAGGCTTCGGTCGTCGCGAGGTCGCGTGTGTGGCGGGAGGCTGAGGCGGGCATATTGACTTCGGGCGACTGTAGGGCCGCAGCGGCTATGCGCTGTTCGAGCTGCGCCTTGAGGTCGGAACTGAAGCCTGCCTCTTCTACGGCTTTGCGTGCGCCGTGTCCGCCACTCTCGAGCGCTTCCTCGCTCATCGAGCGCATGCGCCGCGTGAATGCTCCTTCTTCTTCCTCATCCTTCACCGCCGCCTGCTGCTCCTCCTTTCGCTCTTGCTGATTGGTATCATCTTGCTGTTGTGTCGCTGCGTCTGCGAGCCGTCTCCTGCTCGTTCCAATAGCTGACTGAACAGCTATTAGACGATTCCGCGGTCGATTGACGCGCAGGCAGAGTGCGCAGGTATATGGTCTTGTGGCCAGAGATGCAGGCATCCAGAACGCAATACGCACTTCAAGAATTGGAAAGCTGAGACACAAGCAGATGTAAAGGAAACTATCATTCACGTCATCAGTGCTGTGGCGGACATCGATACACTAGCGCACTGCTCTTATCGATTGTAGATCGGCCGAGGCTCTAAGGCTCACGAGGCTGGAGGTCCATGACTCGGGACCTTCATCCACCTCGCACCCATGGCCGCAATGTTTAAGACACCCACCAGCACCATGTCACCTCGTGCGCGAGACACGTTACTATGCGTGCTGTGCAACATCAGCTCACCGCCGTCATCATGCGGACGAAAGTGCAACCACATTCAGCGCGGTCGACCAAGCGGAACGCAATCGCTTGGCAGAGCTTGAACAACGTTCGTGCAAAGAGTAACACATTTCGGAGGAAACTGAGACGGGTTCAAGTAGCCTTGGACAAGCCTTGGGCGACTATTGCCGTCTCAGCCTACTCGCTAGTGTCACGTCCTTCACGTTGCAACCCTGGTTCGCACCCGACGTTGCACAAAGGGAGTAGGGTGAACACGAGCACGCACTGATCGTCCGGCCCGTGGGTTGCACTTTCGGGACCACGGTTTCGGGACGGGGTACGAGCACAGAAAAAGACATGCACCTACTACTGGGTAGCTTTGAAGACACAACAGCAGAAGGAGCACAGTGCAGCGATTGGGGTCTTTTGGAACATTCCACATCCTGTCGGTCGGTTTTGGCCAGCTCAATAACACGCTAGGTACGTTTCCATAACTGGTCGCTATGGTAAAGATAATCCCCATCCCGTTTCAGCAGAACAAGCGTACATCGACAGGGTCGGGATTTTGGAGACACAGGTAGTAGATATCTGGCTTTAGTCAACTCTACAGCGGGCATTTGCAGAAGACTTGCTGTGAGCAGGAGCAGAGACGATCTTTCGTAGATTACGGGCACCACTTCCAAGCCTCAGCGACATGAAGTATAGACCGTCGCCTTTTGGACAATGTTAGTGTGCAGATGCCTGCATAACCGATCTGTCATATGCATTTTGACGTCTTTTAGAGCTTGCAGAGATCAAAGAGACAAAGGCATGCCAGGCTCTTGAGTGCATTTTCAGCAATGTGCCCAGAAAGACAAAGGCTTACTCATCGCTTTCGTCACTTCCTGTTTTGACGGCCTTGAAAGACGAGACACGACTTCAGCAGAGAGCAGAAAACATAGCTTCGGTGTTCTAACCTTTTAATTACTAATGGAGACTCGACACCGAGTGTGGACAGACATCCATACCAGCGTCTGACCCTTTTGTAGTAGTTTAGAAAAACTCGAGAAGACAGGAAGCCCACATATAGCAGGAGATTAAAGACCTTTGGGATTATGCGGCTCGGAGCAGATGATGGAGAGATGGAGACTGAGAGAGACGGCATCTTCTTTGCACTAATCTCCACTGGCAGTGTTCGTTGGCCATCGGCATGCTGACCAACCTACAAATCGACTTGCAGCCTGAGAGTAACCACAGCAGCTTCATGAGATGCGGAAGAAGCAATTACAGGAGCACGTACGTATTTATAGCGTAAATTTTGTACGTGCACCGCGAGTGTAAGTTGGCACGATACCGAAGACACATGTAAGAATCCAGCGTGCCTAGCTTGACAGTCAGGTTTGATGCTCTCTTAGCGCGCGCGAAGACATGAGGTGACAGCTTTAGACTTTTGCCAGAATTTCAATCTGTGCGTGTTGCATCGTGGAGTCAACTTCTCCAGATAAATGCCCGAATAAGTGCTGAGCCACTTCGTAAGTGTTCGAAAAGTTAGAGTTGTGCTATGCGCTGTGTCTGCTGCTGATTTGACGGCTACATGAACAGATCATGCATCCTTTTGATTTGCAATAGACGCAAGAAGAACATGATCATACAATGACCTCGTTTGAGGAAAAGGAGGCGAAGATCATACCACGTTACAATGCATCTTTAGGCCGACGCATCTGTGCAATGTGATTTGAAGGAAATCATGGCCAGAGGATATTTAGTTAGTCTAGACAAGGCCGTGTCAGGATACAGCGTTGCTTTCGTTGTGTTCTATAACGGAGCAAAGCTTCAGACAGTCGAGCAGGGGTATAGAATTTTGGTGTTAGTGGCAGATGATGTCTCGGAGAAACAACAGTTTCCCCAGAGCATACATCTCCTGGAGCTTGTAGCTGGAAGTGTTGGATGTAGATTGATAAAAGATCGCTGAGCACAAGCAGTGATTTATTTAGCAAAGCTGCAGACTTCTAGAACATAGGTTGTCAAGCAACGCATGGACATCACGTCTAGAAATCTCAGTGTTCAACAGAGTCGTGGAAAAGAAAATGCATGTTTTCGGCAACACATAGTAGCTGTAACACAGGTTTTCGATCTGGTCAAGTTATGGTCTGATGAATGAAAGCAGACAGCGTACTTTGTATGCAAGGCATGCATGTATGCCTCCAGATCATGCATAGTGATAGCTGTGATTTTGAAATTGGTTGACAAGACTCTAGCGAACAGAATGCAGAAAGAGGAGCATGCATTGTGTAGATAACATTTTTAAAGACATTAACCCCAGAGCATCGAATTTCAGTATTTTGCAGAAGCAGTGGTGTGAAGGAAAGAACTCGACAGTAACTGTTATATGCCTCAACTGCCCCTTGGACTAGAATGATTAACCACTCCTCCCGAACGAAAGTCTTGTGCGCGCGTTGGACACATGGAAATGCTGACCGAGAATTGTTCCGCAACGCAGCGCCTATATGCTGACGCCGAGACGCTTTCTGACCTTGTGAACGGCCGTGGACAGCACAGGGGACATGAACCGCAAGAGGATACCTTCTTAAAACTCGCTGGTGCCGACTCCGCGCAGACATCCGGTTTGACGGCGTGCCGTTCGACATGTCATGTTGGCTTAATTTACGCCATGTAATATGCGAAGAAGCTCTGGTGGCAAGTGGTCATGGTGTATGCAAGCAGAAGATTGTAGCCAAATGAGAACACCACACGTGTGGGGGTTGCATTTTAGAGAACAGCGGAATGCCACCAGTGAACTGTGTTGAAATGTAGTTTGAGAACGCCATGGTTCAGGACATCAGGGATTTTCATGGATGCTTATGGCAGGAAGAGGCTGGGAAGGAAACATCGCTTGGCTTCTCTCGAATTTTGATGGTACATACTTTTGTATCTTTGTTGATTTGAGCAGACTGAATGGTGCTGTGGTATGTAGGCGAGGAAACGGGGCAGGGATCCCGCTCTTATACTCTTTGACCAACGTGCTTGGCTTGATGGATTGGTCAGTGATCATTTTGAGCCTTTGCGCCAACTTTGAACAGAAGAAAATGCTGCTTGATGTCTACCCTCAACGCCGCGCTAATGTGTCTACGCAAGTATGTTCCCAGATCCTCAGATTACACAAGTCTATTCCTTTTTCTTCCCATCATCGACTTCGGTCTTTCCTACCTTCGGCTCATCATCATCCTTATCCTTCTTGCCCTCCTTCTTCTTCCTGTCCTTCCTCAGCGCCTCAGCGACCTTCTCATCCTTCTCCTCCTTCATCTCGTCCCACTCGACATCGTACTCATTGGCGATGGCCTTGATCTCCTTGCGCAGCGCATTGCCGTCTTCAATCAAGACCTCCCATTTCCGCAAGTCGAAGTCCTTTTGGCTGTAAAGCTTCTGTTGGCGACGCGAGATGGTGAAGTTCATGGCGCTGCGGTAGCTGACTTCGCGGTTGTGGTACAGGAACCAGACGTAACCACCAATAAGCGTGGAGAGACCTACGAGGTACTGTAGAATCTTTAGCGCGTGAAGGTAGATGGGGGTGCGGGGACTTACAGTTACAGGCTCCATGACATCCCAGCCGAGCTCGGTCTGGAAGGTGAGGTAGTAGACTACTCCCCACCATCCTACAATACCGCCGAATCCTGCCATGGCTACTCGTTGTGCGGCCTTGTGAGCGAGCTTGTCACACTCTTCCTTGATGTCTGCCAGTGCGCTGATTTGCTTGGACGTCTTCCTCAACCGCATGCGCAGGTAGTATGTGCGGTCGTTGAATGAGGGCACGCCAACGCGGATCTCCTCAGGTGCGCCTTCGATCTCGATAGAGAACTCTTGCCCACGGGCTGCATCGCGAATGAAGTCACCAATCTCGGTACTGCTGGACCAGCGCACGAACTTGCGCGTCGACACCTTGTCCGCAGGCGCATCCTGACCAAGACCGGAGTAAGATTCGACACCACCCTTGCCGTGGCCGCCGCGGAGCTCGACAGCTTCATCGGGTGTCTTGCGGTTCTTGACCGCACCGGCCTCATCGCTCTCCACCTTCGGCTTGATCTTGCCCGTCTTGACAGTCTTGCCGTCGATACGGTGCTCATCTACTTGCTCAAAGTCCTCCGAGGGTTCGCTGTCCTCGCTGACGACTGTCTCGCTTGCTTCTGAGCCCTGGAGAGGGTCCTGCATGCTGTCTTCTGCGCGGAAAAACACTTGTGGTATGCGCTCCTTGCCATCTTTGTCCTTGATCGTCGGAAGCTCTGCCTGAATCAGGCGCTCGAGGTAGGAGATGGGTTGTTGGGGGTGGACGAGCAGAGCGAGTGGCTCAATGTCTTTGCGATCCGAGTTCGTGTCTTTCGTTGTGAGGGGCAGAATGATCTTAAGCATTCGAGAAGGGGTTGTCAGAAGCTTGCCTGCATGGTGTCAATCGTGATCATCGTGAACAGTGTTGCCCATCCTACCCTTTGTCATTGCTCCAGCGCTGCGCTGCCTGGCAACGGGCGGTACGTCGCTGCCTTCCCTGTGCCATGGTGTCCGTATTTGCTTGCCCTTGTCCTCCTGCAGCTTCCGCGCAAAGTCATCCTTCTCTTCTTGCGTGATGTTATTGTTCAGCTCTGAGGCCGGCCGCGCGTTCGAGTTCTCGTAGCTGCCAGTGTCTTTGCTTGGTAGCTTTACGTTCAACCGAGCTGTGATCGTGAAGCTCCTCAGCTGCAAGGACTGTGCAGAGCCGTTCTTTTGGAACGATGATCTTGTCGGTATGCGCGTAACAGGTGTGTGGAGAGCGCGTGGAGCAGTCGAGATGCGCGCAAACGCTACAGACGATAAGCGGTGCCTCATTGCTGTGATCGGAAGCAATGCGGTGCCGTGAAGCCGTGGGAGTCGGGTAAGACGGATAGCAGCAGGTAAACAACGAGAGATGAGGCTCCGTCAGAGCTGGCCTAGATCAGGGGAGCTACACCACGCGACAAGCAGGGTAGTGGTCAGGGCTACGTCATGCGAGGCTGTCGGCGCCACACTGTGGCTGGTGAGATCTCGAACACATCGTACGAAGACGATCTTTCCACTTCACAGACTTGCTCGACAACACCATCACAATGGCCAGGGCAACCCCCATCATTTGCTGTAATTTGATTTTCACATGGTCGAACGCAGACTGATAAGAGTAGGCAAATAGGTAATCATGAAAGAACACAAGTAGATGCTTCGGCAAAAGACCTTGAGGACTCGCAAATAGACCAGAGCACATTTCAACTACGGCAGGTAGGTAGAACAGAGACGACAAGCCCCACACCAAGCGTCCGAAGCCTTGCCATGGCTTCTTGACGGCGGCCCTCATATATACCTCTTGGCGGTATACCGGTTCGAAACTCTCTGCTCATTTTCCCGCCAATGGCTCGCTCTGCCCCCGCAAAGCACCAGAAAATCCCCCGAATCGCAAACTACCGGAAGTCTGGGGTAAGGCAACTTTCCAAGAGGTATATTGGAGGGCGTGCTTGGCATGCTGAGGGAGTCTTAGCTTGACGGTGGACTGACATTGCGTGCAACCAAGTCCGGTGAGGAGTGCTTCGCAAGCTTGACGCGATAGATGAACATGGCTTGCGACGGGGAAATGTTACGATATTGCAAAGGGGAGGCGCTGCGAGGTCTCTGTATTGGCATGGTACGGCAATAGCGGTATAAAAGAGCATTCAACCAGACACAGAACGGTACAGTGCTAAACAACCATACTCTCAAATTGCCTCTCCTCGAAACCACTTCACCATGCACACATTCGCCGTCCTCCTCGCAGCCGCCGTGGGCCTAGCAGCCGCGCACCCTCACAACGACCACATCGCCCGCGCAGCCACAAACACCCAACTCCAGACCATCTTCCCCAAGCCCAGCGGGACCACCGCTCTCGCGGCCGTCAAAACCATCCCCGCTGGCACCTCCTTCGATGGCGGCATGAAGCAATGGGATCGGAGCGTTTCGACGTGCAACGAGCAAGCCGAAGGCGGCGACGCCGACGCTGTATTCCTCTTGCAAGACGGCGCCACCCTATCCAACGCCGTCATAGGCCCGAACAACGGCGAAGGCGTGCACTGTCTGGGGACATGCACGTTGAATAACATATGGTGGGTCGATGTGTGCGAAGATGCTGCGACGTTTAAGCAGAGCAGTGGGACGAGCTATGTCAATGGAGGGGGAGCGAAAGGTGCGAGTGATAAAGTGTTGCAGCACAATGGGGGCGTGAGTATCCTTCTTTCATACCTGTCCTTGTCGCTTCGGAAAAGGAAGTCGTACTGACACACTCCAGGGCACCGTGGCCGTGAAGAACTTCTACGCTGAGAACATCGGCAAACTTTACCGCTCGTGCGGCAACTGCGAGAAGCAGTACGCGCGCAAGAGCTCGTTCACCAACATCAAAGTTGTGTCTGGGAAGCTGGTTGCTGGCGTCAATGGAAATGAGGGAGATTCGACAACGATCAAGGATAGCTGCTTGATTGATACGAAATTCTGTGATCTGTATAAGGGGGTTACGAGTGGTGAGCCAACGAAGACGCTATCGGGTCCGGATGGGAAGACTTGCGCTACGAGCGGGATCAAGACGAGTGGGTGCTAGATTGAGGATGGCGTGGGCGCGGAGAGAAGGCAAGATTGATGGAGGGTTCATCAATAGTCAGGATTTGAGATGTAATTGAACCCATCGTAGCTATGGACCCTCACCAGTCGTCACTACTCCTGTATGAAATGACATCACTCCTTATCTGGAGAGAGAAGGGACCTGAAGGATTACTAAGGACAGAGCTTTAAGGTCGTGTTGTTGACAGCGACCTTCGTTTCGCATAGATTGAGCGCATACATGGCTATGCATTGCCACGTTTTGCGGCAGCTGACACGCTGAAGTGCATGGTGGCGGAACGACCCACCACACAGCAACCCTGCCCCTACACCAATTAACATGGTGACAGCTGCCATCAGACCTGGATATACAGTGACATAGTCCACGGTCCCGTGTACGTTGGGCATCTGGATGCTAGCCTGTCATCGCCACGTTGCTGTGCTTCGCGTCATGCAGTCGTTACCTGCGCGACTGTGCTCTGGTGCCCCAGACTTAGCAGTAAGTCGATTGTACAGTACAGACTCAGCTCCACTCTCACGTGGAGACTTCTCATCTTGTAAGTCAAAGCATCAGGTTCCCTGACTTCATTCACAGTCGAGAAGCTGGCGTCGGGGAAGTGTACGTCTCCCGCCATGCAGCTTCTGACTTGCAGCTCCTGTCGCGCTCCGCTGATCGTGATCTCCGTTGACTGCATTCCAGCATCCAGGTTCCACGCGACATAAGCCTGGCGTGATCTGTGCGACAAACAACGGCGCCTCGCTGATCAGGCTGCAAGGACATTGCATCTTCGGACCGAAAATGACTGACGTGCAGCAACAAGCATGCAGGTACAAAACAATATCGATAGCGCGCTGCGGTCGCGCGGGGAACATCCCATCTGTTGTGCGTTCCTGCCGCGTCGTCTCGCTCCTTACCTGGTTGCGGCAGCATCGCGTGTTACAGAGTGTAAGGGTTGGGTACGAGTTGACGTTGTGTTTACCTTGTGGCACAGCGTCAAGCGTTGGAGCTATGTGGCGATCGGTGGAGACGATGCTGCAAACAACGCACCCTCCCTTTTCTCCTTGAAGGGTTGATATTGGCGTGCGTCCGCGAATGCGTGTAACAACGCAAGGGGCGACAAGCGAAGGCCTAGTGTGACCGCGCCGCAACGGCGTGCTGACGTCCCTTCGAAAGAGCGTCTGCCTTCAAAATTCGAGTTGTTTGCAGTATCGATGATCTGCAGTGATAACTCGCACGGTCGCTTTGGGTATGTGCTGGCCTCGTGGGGAACGCAATCTGCAGGTCGGCACGACCGGGTTGCTGGAAGAGTACAACGTGTCGCTCAACGGCGAGCGACAGTGGTTTTAAACGGTACTGCATTGCCACGTCGTCGCACCCTGGTCAGGACGATTGCTGTGTATGTGCAACCACGTTGTGAACGGCGTAAGGCTTGCGAGCGTGGACGATTGGCAGCATAAGCGCTTGTTGTTTGTTAAAATGAAAACAGAGAGATGATTGAGATGACTCGGGGTCGCTGAGCGCAGCGTGTGATTCTGGTGCACATAGTCGTGCAATAAATCTGTCCATTTATCAGACCCATGTTTCCAGAAGACCGCGTAGGATCATCTTCCTTCGCATTTTCCTATGGTGCACAGGGCTGCTATCTCTGGGCAACGAGACGTTATGCCAATGACAATTTTTGCACTCACACCGATATCGCTAAGATAGTCCCTCATGGAAGGATCGTCCTGACATGTGCAGATGAGGTGAGCAGCCTGTTGCCTGTACAGCCGGCAGCCGTCCGCATACATTGTGCGATCTGAAATATACAACTTCGCGTGGCCAATAGTGGAGACCTGGAGACTTGCATGAAGATCCAAAGGATGTCGAAACGTGAGGAGCCCGCTCAGTAGGGATCCGGCAAGGCGTCCAGAAGTGGAGCAACGGTTTGCTCCAGGTGTCCATCTCCTTTTCAATAGACTGAGAATGCCCTGACTCTATCCGGAGTGCTGGAAGACGAGGTTTCGCAGGCATGTCAATTGCGTGACCAATGTGGCTGGCAGAAGTCCGTACGCGTCTCGTGTTTGCGTCTATAGATGTCGACCAGAGGCCATGGCGTAAGGACAGGCAAGGGTTGATTGTATAGTTAGACGCTGTCGCCTGCACTGGATACTGTTCCGCTGCGGATACCGGGCCATAGTATTAGTGAAAACCCGGGGGAAAGGGTCTGCCATTTCGTACAAAAGATGCACCAGTCGCGGCGACTCGCTTCACGGAGGTTCATCTCGTGCGACACGGGAAGTATGCACGGCCTTCCAAATGCTGCTCATCCTGGCCGTGAGTGCAGCTCCTTACAGCGTTGTCAAGGAAAGCGCGAGGGGCTGACGCTGCTGCGCGGCACCACGGCTTCGCATTCTGGCACAGCTCCGCGTCCTTTTGTCACCACTCATCAACAGCGCGCCGT
Organism: Didymella pomorum; assembly: GCA_022225945.1. Classification (NCBI taxonomy): domain Eukaryota; kingdom Fungi; phylum Ascomycota; class Dothideomycetes; order Pleosporales; family Didymellaceae; genus Didymella; species Didymella pomorum. The sequence goes on along the minus strand of JAKJXN010000015.1, from coordinate 458,493 downwards.
GTGACCAGGAAGCCTTCCACAGCGCATCTGCACCGTTTCAGCAGCGCGCACCTACATCCTGACAATGAGTTCTAGTCAGTTACCGGATCTGGCACTGTTACCGGACTAGTCGATCGCCTTGACAAGAATCCATTTGCAATCCGCCCCTCCGTCGTCGAATGCGCGCCGAGGAGGCAGCCAAGAGAATCATGATAGCCTTCGTGGAGTGCCAGATAGAGGGGAGGCGACTCCCTGGTGAAGATGGCGGTCGCAGCTTTCGCAATTCGGCAGCCTCCGCTTCCTCTTCTGTGCCTTGGCGTTCGTCGTGAAGTCATTTTGATAAAAGCAACGCCAATTCGTCGGCGATTGGCGAACTGCAGCTCTCTTCGAGAACGGCATGTCAGCCGCTCCACAGCCAGAGGTTCCCCAGCCCGCGCCGCGCTTGCTCACCAGCAGACTTCGCACGGCGGATTTTGCCAAGACTCCCATGGTTTGTCCCTTCGCGTGGCCCCGCTGGGCTAGCCAGGGCTGGCGCAGGCCGATCATCAGAACATGGGTCGGATTGGATACCCTGCCGGCGAGACCATCAGTGGGCACGCCTCGTCGCCGCCCAGCAAATCCTTATCTTGGTGCGGGATGCAGATGCTTTACCCATGCTCAGACCATCAGAACTTAAAAGTTCGTCCTGTCCTTCAGCTTCGAGTTGGAGGTGACTCGGTGCAGATCGCCTACCTGGCTCCCTTGACACTCCTTGGACAGTCCCTTTCTTGGACTTCCTCCACCTTTTCGACACTCTCTTGATCCTTCACAGAGTTTTCCGGCATGGGTTTCGCTGAGAAGTCCAACCAAGCCATTGCGCGCTCCTTCGTGGGCAAATACTTCCGTCTTGATGGCTCTGGTCACGTATGTCACGCTTCACTTGAAGCTTGATACATTCACTGACACTCCTACAGCCCAAAGAGCGCAAGGATGCACGCTTCTGGACTGAGTTCCGCGCTGGTCTCGCGACCTTCTTCGCCATGGCCTACATTATCTCGGTCAACTGTATGGTCATCATGACTTGAGACTCAAGAAGCTTGCTCATCATCTTCAGCTACTATCTTGGCTGACACTGGCGGTACCTGTGTTTGCCCACCTGAGGGCATGTCTGACCTCTGCGCGACCAACGACGAGTACCTCCTCTGCAAAGCAGTCGTCAAGCGTGACCTCGTCACTGCCACTGCTGCCATCTCCGCTTTGACATCCTTCTGCATGGGACTCTTCGCCAACATGCCCATTGCCCTTGCTCCTGGAATGGGTCTGAACGCCTACTTTGCCTACACGGTTGTTGGTTTCCACGGTTCCGGTACGTCGAATTACACCGATCGCCTTCTTCGTTTTTGTATTACTTTTTGTGGTACATGTCAATTCGATGGACCCTGGCGTGGTTCCACGAATTTCTTCTTCTGAAACGATAGCTAATTGCTTTTCAGGTATGGTTCCATACCAGGTTGCATTGACTGCTGTCTTCGTCGAAGGCTTTGTCTTTGTTGGCCTCACTATCCTCGGTATCCGTCAATGGCTTGCAAGGTATGTTGACATCCATGTTCTTCCAATTTCCCTTGGCGTCAGATTTTTGTGCGCCAGAATTGCACCTCGGCGCGGTTCGGTTCCACTTGGACCCCATCGCCAGCCACTTCGCCACACGTCGCTCTCCACAGGAATAACGCTGATTTTGTTTTCTGCAGAGCTATCCCGGCTAGTATCAAGCTCGCGACAGGTGTCGGAATCGGACTGTACCTTACCATTATTGGCCTTACGTACTCGGCCGGTATTGGTCTGATTACCGGCGCCGTATCGACTCCCCTCGAGCTTGCAGGATGCGAGGACCAGTTCAAGGACGAGACCGGTGTTTGCCCGGGAGGTCACAAGATGCGCAACCCGACTCTCTGGATCGGTATCTTCTGTGGTGGTGTCCTGACTGTCATGCTGATGCTTTACCGTGTCAAGGGTGCCATCATCTTTGGTATCTTGCTCGTTTCGATCATCTCCTGGCCCCGCCCTACTGATGTTACCTACTTCCCTTACACCACTCTCGGCAACGACTCGTTCGATTTCTTCAAGAAGGTCGTTACCTTCCACCCGATCCAGAAGGTCCTTGTTGTCCAGGAATGGAACGTCTCGCAGTACGCTGGCCAGTTCGGTCTCGCATTCATCACGTTCCTCTACGTCGATATTCTCGACTGCACAGGTACCATGTACTCTATGGCCCGCTACTGTGGAGCTATCGACGAGCGCACCCAGGATTTCGAAAACTCTTCGATCGCCTACACTATCGATGCTATGGGTGTAACAATCGGTTCTCTCTTTGGCTGCTCCCCAGTCACTGCGTACATTGAGTCTGGTGCTGGTATCTCTGAAGGAGGAAAGACCGGTCTCACTGCGATGTTCACTGGTCTCTCCTTTTTCATCGCCATCTTCTTTGCGCCGATATTCGCCTCGATCCCTCCATGGGCCACCGGATGTACGCTCGTCATCGTCGGTTCCCTCATGGCACAGTCGGCCAAGGATATCAACTGGAAGTACATGGGCGACGCCGTCCCTGCATTCCTCACCATCGCCATCATGCCCTTCACCTACTCGATCGCCTACGGTCTCATTGCCGGTATCTGCTCGTACATCCTCATCAACACCCTCGTCTTCGTCATCGAGAAGTCTTCTGGCGGCCGCGTCGTTCCTCCCAACAAGGAAGAGAAGGAGCCCTGGACGTGGCGCATTCCCGGTGGCTTCCTGCCTCCGTGGGTGCAGCGCATTGCCGCTGGCAAGAAGGACTTCTGGAAGCGCGACCCCGAGTCTGATGGCGTTGCTGCTGGCCAGGCGAGCGAGAACAGCTCGACGCACAACTCGGCTGAGAAGCACTACATCCAGGACAAGCAGGCGGCCGGCGAGAAGATTATGTAGGCATGCGTGTCGCGAACAGACTGCACTGATCAGCAAAAGTTGCAAGCGCTGCACAGTCGCTACGGCGCTGAGTTTTGTTGTATTGATAGCGTTGCATTTGGTAATGCCGGGAGCCATGTAGATACCCTCACTTTAATTTGACTTTGCAAGGTCATCCTCGTTCAGAGTCTCTGCTGGTGATCTCGCCAGATGACACGCCGGTGAAATGTCAATGCTATGTGCAACACCGGCGCTGCAATGAGCGGACGCTACGAGCCTTCAGGCGGACTCATCCGCTACCCGCCGTTGCAGCGATAGCCGCCGAACTGCCGCTCTTCTCATCCGCAGACTGTGCTCGCAGCCAAGCCTGTCGACGAAGCAAGATGCACACTGGCTGGCGGGTGTCTTGGGCTCGATGCGGCTTGTCAGCACGCGGCGTCGGCATCGGCGGAGGAGCTCTCATGCAGCCGCACGCGTTCAATCGGAGCCTCGGTGGCCGTCATGCAGGGCCTCGGCCCACTTCATCCCACCGTTGGACTTTTGCTTGGAGGGGCGGTTCCGCTCGTTGACTCGACCTCCGTGACGTTCACATGCTTCATTTCTCCATTGCTTGATAAGAACCACCGTAGACCACTCTCTCCCTGCCGAGAAAGCAGATACATCCAATTGACCACCGAGCACGCGACTCAGCGCATTGTCGAGACCGCGGATAGCTCCGGCATCGCATTACCAAAGCTCCGCGATTCTTTCTAAGCATTGCCAATCCACGACCGCTCTTGCGACGGACGGGTAGACCCATTCCGAGACGACAGAGATATACCAACAAGAGAAGGGAACACTGTCTTGGAGCATTGCATTACCATCACACACACAATGCCCGCCGAACTCAATGGGCTGCCCGCCAACGGCACAAACGGCGTCAACGGCCACGCAGACGCGCTGGCGAACCCCACACCCGCCGACGCAGCATTCGACTCGATACCAGACTGCGTATCCGCATTCGGTGCATACCACTCTATCCTCCATCGTTGCGGCTGTACTAACCATCTCAGCCAACGGCGAATTCGTCATCGTCCTCGACTCGCCCGACCGCGAAAATGAAGGCGACCTCATCATCGCAGCGGAGTGTCTAACGCCTGAGAAAGCAGCCTTCATGATCCGCTACAGCAGCGGCTACATCTGCGCGCCTCTCTCCGTCAGCCGCGCCGCAGCCCTGCACCTCCCGCAGATGGTCGCCGACAATGCGGACCCGAACCGCACCGCCTACGCTATCAGCATCGACGCGGCCGCTGAGAGCATCTCGACAGGCATCTCAGCCCACGACCGCTCGCTCACGTGCCGCATGCTCGCGGACCCGAATGCGAAAGCGACACAGTTCAGGAGACCGGGCCACATTCTGCCTTTGCAGGCGCGCGACGGGGGCGTGCGGGTGCGGCGCGGACATACAGAGGCTGCGGTGGATTTGTGCAGGCTTGCGGGCAAGCAGCCTGTGGGTGTTATTTGCGAGATGGTCAGGGATGGGGAGAGTGTGGATGGGCGGCCGGAGTTGGAGGGTGCGGGCATGATGAGGACAAAGGAGTGTTTGGAGTTTGGGAGGAAGTGGGGGATTAAGGTGTGTACGATTGAGGATTTGGTGAAATGGATTGAGGAGAATGAGGGGAAGCTGCCGGTGCAGGGTGTGAACTACTGAGTACGACAGGTTCTAGGCAGGGTACGGGAGAGGAGAATGATTGGAGCACAGTTGGAAACGTGTGCAGGGAATGTTGGCTATGTTTGCATGTTTGGGATTATTTAGATCCTCTGCTCTACGACGCTCTCCTCTTAGGATTTGTACTATGCAAAAGCCCTGTATCAGCAAAGCATCAATGCAACACAATAGACCCAGACACACTATTTTGCAGATCACAAGGGGGTTTCGAGCGTAAGTTAGGTAAAAATTCGTCTACCAATTGGTTGGGCGATCAATGTCCCCTCTGCAACCCAGTACCCACGTGTTTCCGCGACAACGCTAAATCCCACCGCGTCGCGCGTCTCCTACACCAAGCCTCCACCACAGAACAACTCTACCCAGTCCGCACACGAGAGCTATACACACGCCAACGACCTCACCCCCAGACAAGCCTCCACTACATACCACCCCCAAATTCCCACCCACAATGTCCCGTGACCCCCGCCGCACATCCACCGCCCACACCTCCAGCAAACGCACCTCCCTGCTCCCGCGCCCCTCCTCTATCGCCGTCGACCCCTCCGCCCTAATCGCCCAACACGCCCAGCTCACCGGCGCATACCCCATAACTATCGGCCCGCATGTCGTCCTGCATCCGCATGCCAAGATAAACAGCACGGGGAGCGTGGTGATGCTCGGCGAGGGGGTTGTGGTGTGTGAGCGCGCGAGGGTTGGTATTGCTGATACGAGTTTGAGTGCAGAAGGGGAGGAGAGGAGGAGGCAATCTGGGGGCTTGGTGAGGAGTGATGGCGTGGTGTTGGGGAGGAATGTGGTTGTTGAGACCGGGGCGGTGGTCGAGGGGAGTGAGGTCGGTGAGGGGAGTTGTGTAGAGGCTGGGGCGGTTGTGGGGAGGGGGGCCGTGGTTGGAAAGGTGAGTCGTCATACATTCCAGGAGACACGCTCGTTTCAGTCGCTGACAGAAGGCAGTACTGCACGATCTCAGCCGCGTCTGTTGTCCCGCCGTATACTACGCTGCCGGATTACACGATTGTGTTCAGCGGGAGCCAGAGGCGTATTGATAAGACGCTCCAGCAGCGACCAGATATACTCGAGCAGAAGATGGCGGTGCATCAGAAGCAGCTGGAGATGTTCAGGCGGTTGATCGCGAACAACATTGCGAAGTGGACGGGTTGAGTGGCTCACAATGGACCAAGTAAAGACCCAAACGCACAAAGATCATGGAAAGGCACAAGAGAGTGGACACCGCTTCAATGAACGGAGAGAGCAAAGAAAAAAGACAACGCCTGAGCCCGAACCGTGTGTCTAGGTCCGGAACAAATGTGGCCATCTCCCATCCCTGGGCCGGTTCCACTCCCACATCGGAGCTGAGAAGGCCTTCACGATATTGTCCTTCGGCCGTCCTTGTCTGACCATCTCCTTTGTCATCTTCTCGCAGTTGAGGCACATATGTTCGTACGGATCGTTAAGCACTCCGTTCGGTAGCACGCCCTTCTCCCCTTCTTCCGATCCTTCATAGTGATCGATATTCCACCGTGCTACATGTATAGCTACACGGAACGCTCGGTACTGGTCTTTCTCTCCTGCTACTGGTCAGTCACAATAGCTCAATTCGGAACCCACTCATCCACTCACAGCTCGCAGAACATAGCGAATCCCCACCTCTCGGCGCAGTGGCCGTAGTCCTGTCCAGCTCTGGCGATCTTCTCCATATCCAAAATCTGGCGCCCACTCACATCGCGACGACCGTATGTCCGAATACGAGAGTTCCGGATTTGCTTAATGGTGTTTTTTTCCATTTGGCAGCGTGGATACTCTGGGAAGTTTGCATCCAAGCACGGTCACGTCGTCGAAGCACCAGATACTCGTCATTGTAGGGCGACATTCGATGCTCGTGAGCCTGTTCGGGTTCAGATCTAAGCGCAGGCACCAGCACTTTTGCGATGAGACTAGGGGGGCGTAGTACGTGTCGACTGTACGAAAAGGCTGTGGCTGGATCGTCGGTGGGCAATAAACTGCCTCCTATAACAACGCACTGAGCACATCGTACATGGTGTGGCAGTACAGCATCCTGCTGCGCGATCCGGACGGAAGCCACTTGATCTCTCCTATTCTGTAATCTCCTACCTGGAGTGATGTGCGAGAAGCTTCTCGAACATCAGCAATGGAATTCATGTCCTGCATGACTGCAATGGACGACGGTGTCGAGCTTTTCTTGGCCTGGCAACGACCTCTATCTCTGGGATACCGACTCACAAGGGCTCGCGCATCATGTGATACAGCAGCTTAGCAAGGTCGGCCATCTGCCGTGCCTGACCTTGCGTGTTGTGCAGTGGTGCGACGAAGTTCTGTAGTATCTCCTCTCTGCTGAAATGGAAGCACTGCTCCCAGCTTAGACCGCTTACGGTGGTGAGTCGAGGAAAGAACCTGGTTGAGAATGCCGTTGGTACGGTCATGCTGCGTCAACGATGAGATCCAAGCGAAAGAGAAGGAGAGGCCGGGCTGATCTCGCAGGCATGCCTTGGGCTGTTATGATGCAGGAAATCTGCAAGGCTGGAACCCGGCCTGGTGACCGAAAGCGTGCCTGCGATTCTTTTGAAGCCAAGCTAAGCTCAGCCACCGTGATAGTAGGCGATCATACCGCGCTCATGGACTTGCTGCTCACGTCTGTTTAGATTGCAGCCGGTTCGTCTCCGTGACATGAACAAGAGCATACAAGCCTACGTCAATTTCTTATCTTTATCCGTCTCCCACACAAGCGTCTAGTCTGACGTACAGAAAGCCTGCAAAGCCACAATCTGCGTCTGTCCTTCACGACATCGCAAAGGATCAGAATATCATACATTGATGGTCTGGCGAAACACATGCCGCTATCGTGGTGCAACATGTCGTAAGGCTGAAGCTCAGCCTTGCGTGTGCTGGGGTGGTGACTGCTCCCACCAGACCGATCGCAGAAGAAGAGCTTATCTACGCGTCTCAAATCGTCTCGTTAATGACGGTATCTCCGGCAAGAACATGTACAGGCCGCGAATGTCGTCTGACGTCGCCTTCGCACACCTTTCGATCATGGATTTAGCCCCCAACACCGCCACGCCTCAATGTGAGCACGCGCGTACAGTGCAGTATGCTAAACTGAATGCACGGTACACCCGCTGCAGTCTGACCGAATTTTAGATTTCATTCCTATTTCGACTGCTTCTGGTGCGATCTCACTGGTTTGGAGGCAAGCCTCATGCATCAGGATTGTCGGCTTGCAGCTGCACAGTAAATGGCCAGCCTTGTCAGAACGCAATTTCTGTTTGCTTACCCAACTTCTCTTATACTCTGCAGCTCCAGTCGCCTGATGTGCAACATACAACTTGCATACCTCTCTTTGATTGCAGGTAACACCTATTTCTGGACCAATTATCAGGTTGTGCACACTTGATTATGGCTTCCATTGGCTCATCGAAGGCGACCGGTTCCTTCGTCACTTCGGAAGCGGACGTTTCTGACCTAAAGTCGCGCGATTTCGACTAACAAACCCTGCATGGGTTCCACATCGACTTCGATCACGGTCCTGATATCGAGTTGCGCCCTTTGCAAACTCCAGATACTACGACAGTTTCGACAGCAACTGCGGATAAAGTATCTGGGGCCTTAGATGCCATCGAGCATCGTGGGCGCTGGAGGCGCCGTCTAGAGGAATGGGGATGGGAGACAGCTGCGTGTTTGCTCAGTATTGTTGGTTTTCTGGGAACCACTGGACTCCTGAAGGCTTTCGACGGGAAAGCGCAACCGTCATGGCCGTATGGGATCACTCTCAATTCTGCAGTCGCTGTGCTGTCGACTATAACAAAGGGTCTACTAATTGTGCCGGCAGCTGCGTGTATCAGCCAATCCATCTGGATCAGCTATGCCGAAAGTGCGCATCCCCTCCGACTTTTGACAACTTATGACGCTGCGAGCCGAGGACCACTAGGTGCTTTACACCTGATCTCGCGACTTAGAGCTTGGTAAGTATCACATCTGACATGTTTGTCGGACTGACTGACCGACGGGTGCTCCAAGACGTCTTGCCTGCTTAGGTGCATGTCTCATTATTCTGGCTGTGGGTATCGGCCCCACAGTACAACAGACCATCGTCGTTAATACCCGTCTCGCGCCTACTAGTCAATCTGCAAACATTCCCCGGGCCAGGTCGTTCATGGAGGAGATAATGGAAGAGACAAACTCTGTCTGGAACTCTGCCAAATCAGATATCATACCAACCGGAATGATCGGCCTCTTATATTCTGGAATGTATCGCAGCTCAACGGATCCAGGACAAGCAGTCGTGGATGTAGTACCGGATTGTCCGACAAACGATTGTACCTTTCCAATCTTCGACTCTCTAGCTGTGTGCTCGGCCTGCGTGGACATCAGCCACAAAATGGATCGGTATTGTCTTACCGAAACAACTTCGAAGCCTGAAAGTAGAGTCAGCAACGTCACACAGTGCACTTTCTCGCTTCCGAACGGGCTTCAGATTAACCAAACCACCATGACCGATGATACGCTCGCGGTCAGTGCAATACTCCCCCCGACCGAGCCGTACAACAAGATGGGAAGCATCCTCCAAACAACAGTCCTAAATGCAACTACCTCGTCTGGCAATATCTCTGCAGACGCCCACCAATGCTCTTTGTCCTGGTGTGCCAAGACCTACGATTCGAAGACCGTTAATGGCAGTCTGCTTGAACGTGAGATTCACTCAAGAGCCGGATGGGCATGGCTCTGGGCCGACGCCGAAGTCAGCTAATATGCGATCGAGCCTTCCTTACAGAATGGTCGCAATGGGTCGGCATAAGCAGTGGGTTACGACGCAACGATCAAGATAACCAATTGGATGCTATACAAACTCACATTCAGCAACAGCAAATACCTCAAAGTCCAATCAACTGACGCAGACGACTGGGTTAGATTTTGGGAGGACAAGACCAGTAACTTCACGGGAGACGACTTCCGAACTGTCTCGCATCTTAGGGACACCATCAAAATGATGCAACTGCTCGGTTATGAAGAAGTTTTTTCCATTATCGCTAAAGCTCTGACGACCTATGTTCGCAACGAGGGCTCAAACGATCAGAGAGAAATTTGGGTACCAGAATCGCAATACGTGGTCGCAAACTTGGGTCCTATCGAGCCAGTAAACGGCACAGCATACGTCTCCGAGGTCTTTATTGAGATTAGGTGGCCGTGGCTCATATTCTTGGCTTCTCTTCTTCTTGGATGCACCATCCTGTTTCTGGCACTGACCGTACACCAATCATCCAAGTACAGGATTGCTGCGTGGAAATCAGAGCCGCTTGCACTCATGTATCATGGTCTAGACGCTAGTAAAGAAGACTATCAGCGCCTTGATCGAGTAGGGGATATGCATAAACAGGGCAAGAGAACGAGGGTACAACTTCAGGAGACTGAGCTGGGCTTGAGACTGGGATATGCTGAAAGATGTTTCCAGATTCAAACGACATCGAAACTGGCACAACTGCATTCGCCTTCCAGAAAAATAGGGAGTTTGCTCCCAGGTGTCACCAGCTCTTACATTGCGATAACTCGTGAGTATGCGCTACTGATCTGCCTGCCACGGCTCCATCAGAGGGTACAGCAATACGGTTGCGCCTTCTCGTGTTCTCAGGCTCCAAGAAACCCCCCGCCTCTGAAAATGTCTTGACACTTCATCGCGAAGAAGACCGCGAAGTGGAAGGGCTGCAAACACGGACTTGAGTTGCAACGAGCCAAGACATACAGCAAACTCGGAGCCTTTCTGCACAGGACCGGCAAGGCATCGGAACGAAGCACGAACCCTTGGGGTCAAGCCAGTCATTCTATCGCAGCAGTTGAAGTTTAGAGAGTGGTCTCTACAGCAGCTGCTTTTCCTCGCAGGTCACCAGGTTTGAGGAAAAGCTGGTTGACGCCAGCCATATGAGTTCCGCCGACGATTATGAAGAACAAGAATTTGGCAAAGCAAGACGGAAACATTCGAAGAATGCATCTCTTGCTTGTCGAGCGAATTTTTGGCAAGAGGAAAGATATGACCTGAAGCTCAATGTGTTTTGAAGTAGAAGTAGGCCAATTGCTTCAGGAAACTGTGGACCAGAGAGAAAGTAGATACAGTCCAAGAACCTTTCGATCGACGTAGCGCGCAAAACGTATCGATTGTCATCCTCTCAAAACTAATTCAGAAACCGCAATAACTATGAGATCATGTCTACTTTATAAGAAGATATTGCAAGCCTTTCAAAGCAAATATGTCTCACGCGCAGATCTAATTTCGAGCTTTGCCTAATCTCAGGATTACAATAAGCTCACAGCCACAACAAGCGCGACTTGTCTCAAGGTAAAGCGTTCCTACTTCTTAGCAATATTTAGTAGATGCCTTAGGGGGTGAAGTTCTACACTATAGCGCTGCAACATAGCCTGTTGGGTACAGTGCAGTCACATTACTGGACAGGTACCTTCTACTAACGTACACTCGGGAACGTAGGCAGATGCTGCGTGCTTGTAAAATACTATATTACCAAACAGAAGAGGAAGGAGCAGGTGCGCACCTTCCCTCCCTTCTAAGAGCTCTATGAGATAATGTTAAGATGATGTTAAGATAAGTATAAGATCATTTCCAGCCTAAGATAAGGTCGAAGTTGTGCCTACACCAGCAACGTGTCACAGCTTAAATTAATTTTGAATCTTGAAATTATCTCACAATTATCTCACAATTATCTCACAATTATCTCACAATTATCTCACAATTATCTCACAACATGGCTAAAAGGTCCACAGCCAGACAACATGTTCTGCGGTCTCAAAAAGCCCTTTGTTCTCGACGATGGTCTGCCGGTTCTCTTACTTCCATTTCATGACCGACAAATCGTCGTCTGCAGCCGTTATACGTCGTGTCTGTGACTTGGGGCCCTCGCGATATTGAAGAGGCAAATATTGTGCGACGCCAAACGAGTTCGCAACCTGCTCCTTCTGCTGGCATTACCAAAGAGCTGATCATGACTGGGAATGGTGTGCAAGGCGTCGGTGATCAAGTCCTTGTCCTCCTATCATGGTTTCTTTGCTGGAGAGACATTTGTGAGATGATGCGGAGATGTCGCAGAGACCTTTTCGTGCTCTGTGTACGTTGTAAGGGCAAAGCCGAATGCTTTGGCGTTGAGGAAGCAGCAAGCATCTCCTAGTGTGAATCGAAATGGGTCCGCGGAGGCCGCAGCGAATGAGCTTCGACAAACCCCTTCACGATGACCAGAATGAGGCATTTTGAAGTGCACAGCTTGTATTGAAATGCACAGGTTTTACTTTGAGTTCGAAGGGATGTCTGTGCAGCTCAGCGTAGGCCCCAGCCGAGAGACTTTGATGCACGCAAGCTCTCAAGGAGCCTGCAGTGATGTCCACAGGCGCTCCTGACTTTCCACAGGTGAGTGATTGCGGAGCATGAAACATATACGAGATGTGCTGCTCTCGGGTACTCTTGTCACATTTGATCGTGCAGTCATAGTGCGGCTCTCATGTGCAGCCACGTGCAGTAATGATGCGTTCCAGGCCTGCGCATGGCCTTCAGCTGTCGGATACCGGCACTGAGCTTGCCCAGCAGCGCGTTGCATGAAGTGCCGCAACATCCAGACCCCATAGTGTGTGGGGCGGACCCAATCTCGCAAAAGCTTAAAAGGACAGCCACTCCCACTGCCACATATTGTGGCACAGTCATGCATCAACTCCTATGATTTCGTCGTTCTTTTGGGTATATTGTTGCTGTTGCTAGACTGGTAATCTTACACCTAGATTGTTGCTCTTCACCGCCCTTTCGTACGGCACGGATTCGCTTTTCTCTTCGCGCGCATTCCGGCAATTGCTTGCAGTCTTGTTCGATTGCTGGACCGAGACGCCCCAGAGAACAAGCCGCCAGTGTACAAAGGAAATGCTAGGAAAAGGACACAGGAAACAAGAGTTCGTCGCCTCCAGATCGAACTGGTATCCAGAAGATGTACAAAAGGAAACGGATCGCATCGCACAGCATGCGCTCGTGTTCCAATTTAAGCTCTCATCTCAGAAAGCTGGGGGGTGGGGGTGAGGTGGTTGTGGCTTGACTGCCAGTTCTTAGCTGGTGGCGAAGAATCTCGCCACGAGACCGTTACCAGTAGGGTCGCCCTGAACGTTGTCAGGGTAGATGTAGAACGCAAGCGCGATGATAGCGTAGCTGTTGAAGGTTAGCGCAAGTCAGTGAGTCGACGCATTGAGTACTTACGTTCCCAGACACATGGCGCCCTCGAGGTAGTTGCTCTTTCCATCCTGAATCAGGTAGTTGACGATCAACACCGAGATGAAGAAGATGATGGTCTCGAAGCCCTGGAAGTGCAGAGTCATGGGCTGGCCCATGATCCAGCCAAGGATGACAAGGAAGGGTGTAACGAAGAGCGCAATCTGCATGGAGCTGCCAATGGCGACGTTGATGGCCAGATCCATCTTGCCCTTGTATGCGACGATGACGGCGGTGACGTGTTCGGCTGCATTTCCAACGATTGGAATCAGGATCAGACCAACGAAGGTCTTGCTGATGTGTGCAGACTCGACGATCGAATCGATACTATCGACGAGATATTCGGCGCAGACGGCGACAAGGACGGTAACCATAACGAGCGCGACACCGGCGGCGACAGGAGACAAGATCTGGCCGTCCTCGTTCTCGTCATCACCACCCTCCTGGTTCTCGACATCGGCGAAGAGTGCGTGGTGGGAGTACAGCTGGAAGTACAGATACAGGATGTACAGAATGAGGAGGATGATCGAGGTGCCGTGGGACAGGAGCAGAACGTTCTTCTCAGCCTCGTGGGTGCCGCCGTTCTCCTTGTCGCCAGAGATGGTAGCGTAGAGAGTCGCGGGAATGATCAGCGAGGCGGACGCGACAGCCATGAGGGAAGACATGGTCGACGCAACGGTCTCGTTGAAGCTGCGCTCCTGCTCGCGAATGCCGCCAGCGAGGAAACAGCAACCAAGCACAAGCAGGATGTTGGACAGAATGCTACCTAGCATGCTAGCCTGGACAATGCGGATCTCGCCCTGCTTGAGCGCAACGATACTAACGATTAGCTCGACAGCATTACCAAAGGTCGCGTTCATAAGACCACCAAGTGTCTGTCCAAGCTTCGCAGAGAGCTCTTCGGTCGCGAAGGAGAGAAGCGCGGCGAGCGGGATAATGGCGATGAAATTGAGGATGAAGACGGCGGTGGGGTTCCAGCTCATGGCGCCGGCGATGATACCGATGGGCACGAAGATGAGGAAGACGTTGACATAGTTGCTAACGAGCGTCGCATACACCAGGTGCACGAAATGCTTCGGCAGTCTGGTGATGGCGGACTCATCAGGCCGGGTGGTGCCAATCAGCGGGGTGTGCTCCGTCGAGCCATTCTGAGGTTGCGGCATGCCGGACTGAGGTTCACTGAAAGAGCGAGTGCTGCCGTGGCGACCGATGCGGTGGAAGTCGCGCTTTATGTTTTCTGCCAAGTCCGTATTAGCCAAGACCGCCGAGAAGTACCTTTTGTACTATCGGACATGTGCTAGGAAGGGCTCGGTAGGAGAAGGTGGTGCTGCGCCTACAGTCGAGGAGTGGCAGGTCACAGGACATTGGGCGTGGATATTGGGGTGCAAGGTTCCAAGACAGGAGGGGTCGCTGAACTCGGCGCTCCGAATGCGGACAGCTCTGTACAGGATGCAATCGATTTCACTCACTCATTGCTGTGCGAAGACGCAAAGATCGGATGTCGATGGGTACAGGAGCGGCTAGCAGGTATATGAGCGTGTCAGAGGCGCGCTGCTAGGTTCAACGCTGTTGCGGGAAGGTGAGAATTGCAATTGGTTAAAAGACCAACAAGGGAATTGACTGCAAATCTGATCAATCAGGCTGCACGAAAAGTACGGTTGAAAAGAATTGAAGAGCGATAGCGTGAGGGGTGAGGAAGGCGCAGCAGCTACGTGACTGCGTTGCTGGCTCGGTGCGATGACGAAGATGTGAGATGGCTGGGAGCGAGCTTCCGCAAGCTTGCTGAGCTGCGACGCCAATCAGCACTGCCCCAGCCAAGCTGCACCGAGCGGTCCATCGCTCGGGAGATGCAGCTCCACCTGCCCCTGGCGCCGTTGCAGAACAGCGGGTATGGTTTTAAGAACGATTTCTCAACATGCGAAGCATTGCGCAACTTGGCTGTTATGCGCAAGCATTTGCGATGCTTGTTGCGCTGCTTGTACAGACATCAGCAATACTGCGCACCGCGTTGGGCGGGCGGTACGAGGTTCATGCAACGTCATCGACGCCAAGAATGTGCTGGCTCGAAGGAGGCACAAATGTCTCCGTCGATCATCGAATGCACGGCCCCGCCAGCAGCCGCCTGGAAACCACCAACCACCGTTCGAAACAACAGCATAGTGGAGGCAAATGCCTCACCCGGCAGGCACCGAAGCCAAGCATTGCATTCTTGAGCTCGGTGTACCATGGCGATCACCTTGAAAAACACTGCCCCATTCGTGCCACCTCTCATTAGCATTGGCCCGGAGTATTACCATCTCGCAGTTCGCACGTGGCGCTGCAAGGAACTGAATCGTTCTCGTGGCGAGCAGGCCCGGCGAAAGAATGCCAAAGACCTAAATTGCGGCTGCAGCAAACATGGCCAAAGCAGTATATACACAAGGTAGTGCCTCGTGGCAAGTGTGGGATCACATACTCCGGCATAAGTAAACTGCATGGTCCACGGCAGGTCCGCGCAGTTGACTTGCGGTTGCCACGCGTTCAAGATGAGCAGGGGGCGTACGAGCATTAGAAGAGCGGACAAACAATGGCACGCAGTCATCACTCAACAGACTTCGGGTATGCATGGTAAGCGTGGAGGATACGCAAAGCTTCTCAGCCTACACTTGAGCTGCAAAACTACAATTGGCAACAGAGTTGTCCAGCCTTGCTGACGACTCGGATCTGTTCCACTGACCGGTTCGACAGAGTCCATCAACCCAACATCTTAACATTAGCAGCCAGTGCTTCTGCACAGCACGTTTTCCAGCATGGTCGATGATCACTTTGTGACCGCTGCCAAAGGGACAGAATCCAGCAAGGCATGTTTTTGTCTGTTCCCTGTACATCGAGCCCGTCGAGCATGCTTTGAGTGTGCATTAGCCAATCTACACTTGTATCTGCGCAGGACTGAAGGGCAGGGCAGTCCAAAAGGATACCAGGCAAACAGCTCGTCCCCAGACTACGACAATCAGGGTCTCTATTCTCAATGGGCACGGAGTCGAGCATTGCACTGTTGACACATACCAACATGACCACACTTCTCACAGTCAGCATGAATTTTGCTTGTCTGGAGCCCGAAAGCCGTCCCGCATATGACAGCTTTGATCAAGCAGTGCCTTCTGCGCCATGCACTCCTTCGTCGAACAGCAGTGAAGGTACTGCGTCCGCGTCGCGCACGCAGAGCTGCGTCCGCGTCGCGCACGCAGAGCTGCGTCTCGGTGGCAGGAACCGGCATCCTCAACCGGCATCCTCCATAATCGTCGATTTCAGCAATACCGACCAACAAACAGTCCCACTCTTCAAGTGTAAGAGTATTCCGCAACACTCCCCACGCGCAGCCTTGCCTTCTGCTGGCGAGAGCCTCAGTCATTGTGTGGCAATAATTCCTCCTGACATACCGAAAGCTAGGATGCTACGTTTCTGGGATAGACTCAACGAAAGTGAAGAGGAAACACATGACGTTCCTTGACGCTTGGGGCAATCGTATCGAGCAAGCTTGCGCGCATGACCAGGCGCAAGAAGCTCGCCTGATGGCTGAGGTCTATGTCAGTCTAATATGCACCCCTGCTCACATAGCAGCACGACGAAACAATCACTGCCTCTGGGTCTTCATTGAACACCGAGCACGCGTCTTCAGCTCAGACCAACAGCTGCGGAATCTTGCAGACAATGTGGTCATCCTTCGAGATCGAGACTTTACGCTTGTTCATATCTTCAGGGGTGTCGCCATCATTACCCTTTACACGAGGCACTACCAGATAACACACTCCGCGGATGCAGTCTCGGTAGAGCGCGAGTCAACAACAAAATGTACCGCCTGCTGCTTCGAGAATCCGGTCAAAGTCTGCGTGTCCAGAACCTGTTGCGAACAGGCCATGAAGCTGTCGAGCAGGTCTACCGCTGCATCATGACGGCTGAACGGCAGAGAAACTGTTTTGAGCCTTTCGAGGCTTATTTGAAGGCTTGCAATTGGCTTTACTACGTTAGGCATCCAGGCAAGGGTAATTTGTAGATGAATGTGGCAGATTCCCGGCACTAGCGGCAACATATCGGCTGTTAATTGGTGGAACGCCCTCTGTGTAAGGCATCCTCGCCTTGGTATCTTGGCGATACACAAACAGGTACATCAACAGAGGATATCTCACTCGAAAGCTGTGGTTGATAACTTTGCGGCTATGGATCAAGAAAAAAGATCGGCACCGTACGCGGACGAGGCACTTCCGAACTATTCGGCGCAGCATGATCAGCCGAAACCGCCGAAATGGAGATGGTGGTGGAGAAAACGAGTCTGGATGCCGTCTGGATTCTTGATCGTTTTGTTGCTGTTCGGTATCATCTTTGGCGCAGCATATGGCGTGAAGAAGTCGAATTCTGAGTAAGTGCGCACCTGTAACCTCGTATCAGGATTCTAACACCTTCCAAAGAGACGCTCAAAGCGACCGATCTAGGTCGCTCGCACAACAAGAATCATGGAACAGAACAGGTTCCTCTAGAACACCAACCCCCACAAGCTCATCAGCCCATTGGAACAACGAATACTTCTCCACCTACTCAACTCCACGTGCTTATTATCCTAGCTCCACGGCCCACTGGGGCGACGACTATCCCATGTACTCATCCTCAAGTTCCTACCCCTACCCGACCCAAGCCGGCGAAGCGCCACCTCCGTCAGACAGCTCCTTGCAACCCCAAGGACTGGTTCCTCGTGACGTTAGCGCGGCGGTAGGAGCTCCCGGACTGCTTGTTTGGAACTTGGAGACAGACAAGCAGCTCTACAGGAAAGAGCAAGGAGGCAGCTGGGAAGCTTACAGCGACCGTAGATTCCTCTTTGCACCCGTGACCATCAGTACCAGCGATAGCACACAAATCGCAGTCTCAGTCAGCGCTACTAGCGGTCGCATTGTGTACATGCACTTCCACGACGGCCAATGGAATGCCTGGGAAGAACTCGAATTCGCTGCAGACTTTCGAAGACGACCGGCTGTGATCTCGAAGGCGCAAGATAAGGTAGATGTCATCAACATTGATCTCGAGGGGCGTGTCTGGATCGTATCATACGACGGTGCGCAGTGGGGTACCTGGACCGAACTCGCCAGCCGAGATGACAGGATCTGGGGTGAGATATCAGCGACAACATGGGGCGATGACCGAATCGATGTCTTCGCCAAATGGGGCGACAGCGTGGTACACAAGCACTGGTCGTCCTCGTCCGGATGGGCGAATGAATGGGAGGATCTCGACGACCCCTGGAAAGGCACCTACCACGACCCCCAAGACAGCATCGGCTCGCCTCTGGCAGTTTCATGGCGCGACGGCGATGATAGTGTTATTGACGTATACATGCTGCAAGAAGGCCGAGGCAGCTCCCACAAGACTTTCCGCAACGGCGTGTGGAGCGAATGGAAAGGCATGTTCGCCAGCCACGAGGGTTACGAGTTCGCCGACACGCAGAGCATTGCTAGAGGGGATGGTCAGGATGGCCGCCCTTTTGCATACTTGCTTTCAAGGGGAACTGATGATGGTATTCATCTTAATGCGCACAATGGTACAGATTGGGGCTCATGGGTCTACATGTGGCTCAACAAGGACTCGAGGACGGATTATCCGACCCAGCAATTGGCCACCTTCATTGCTGGAGGTGGTAGTGGGAGCGTGGAGCTGATCGCGAGGGACGTTCCGGGAAATGTGATGCGGCTTGAGGTGACCACCATGCCCAAGCCCTCTGACTGGTCGTATGACTCCAGCAACGATAAGTGGGAGAGTTGGGGCATGGCACCTGGCAATTTCCCTGGCAGAAAGGCATAGGCAGGTATCAACAAAGCCAAGTCATTTGACTGCTGCACGTTCGCCACACTGATCGCTTTCTACACATTGATACGACATCATGCCATTTTAGTAAACGCGATCTATCGTCTTTCTGTCTATATGTCTGCGCTACCACTGCTCTCGCCCTGTGATATTACTCCTTGTTGCTGAGCTGCTCGCTCTTCCATCCAGTGAAGCTTCACTAAAAACTGCTGTGGGTGCTTTGTGTAAGAGAACGTTAATGCGCTCACTTCGACGTCGATGGTTCACCAGGCTCTCCACCAGGCTTTCCACCAGGCTTGATGTTCTCGGGACCAGTTAGTAGACGGGGTGACAATGGTGCCAAGGTACCGAGAAACCCCGGCGACTGTGGCACTGTAACCAACGATCTATTGGCATAGCTGGTGAATCCTGCGACCTCAGCGACGTACGTCCACGCGGCTTCGTCGGTAGGTATCTGCAACCAGACCGCTGGCGGGAGGTTGAACTCAAGCCAGGTTGAGCTGGACCTGCGAAAACCCTCGAGAGTGATCTCGAGGCTACCCACGCAAAGCGGAATCTTCGTGGAGAGGTACACCTTGAGATCGTCAATATCCTTGGTGTCTAGGTCCTCCTTGACTGTTGCTGAGATAATCATGCGCGGGCCACTCGTCTTTGCTGTGATGATACGGCGCGGGTTTGCTGGGTCGACAGGCTTGTCCAGGACAATGGAACCCTGAACTCTCCTCTTAATGTACACTGGGAACACAGTGAGTCCTAGAGTATCTCTCTCCGCAATGAGGGTAGCCGCAAATTCGGAGACCGTAAAGGATTCGCCGCGATCCATGGAACGCAGCAGCCTATATACAGCCTGTGTAAAGCTGGTAGCGAGCGCTGAAGACGCTCGCTCGGTGGGAGATGCCACGGCCAATGTCTCTACCGATGGATGTGTGGCTTCTGCTGCATAGCAACAGTCTAATATCTGCAGGACGCTGCAGTCGAGCTTGAACAAGGCTGCCCAAGCTCCGCCCCATGTAAGACTGCGGCCTGCGAAGTTCTTGCCTTGGATTGTGCCGCTATATTATTAGTCAGTACAAGTGAAAAAGGCTTGAATGAAAAAATACTCGCCCCACTTCGAGCGTATCGTTGATGATCAGACCATGTCCTGAGAAGACGAGAATGACGAGGCAATTCTTTTCGAGCGCGCCTTGTTGGCGGAGCTTCTTGACCGTTGCGCTTACTACTTCCTCGGGCAGATCTGCCTTGGGGATATTCTTTCCGGGTAGAAGAATTCTGGTGACATCGAATTCGTACTCCGTCTCGAAAGTCTTAGCCAGCTCATTCTCCTGCCCAGCCACGCCCATGTCGTCATTATCGAAGTGAAGTAAGACTGCGGTGACGTGTTTGTACTTCGCAGGATGTCCTTCATTCGGTGGGAAGGCATCCTTCGCTGCTTGACGGAGCTGTGCCTTGACTTCAGCGTACTTCAGCTTCTTAGGTGGCATTAGTGAGCGCGTCGGTCTTGCGCCAGTACCCCCTGGTGAGGGGCTGCGTGTTCGCTTGATGCTGGACATGGTCTTTTTGATGTGGTCGGTGGTATCGCAATGTGATGACTGTGGGAGAGGTATGAGCCTGCTTGGGAAAAAGAATTTATGTGACAGGTGGGCGCGGAAGATGACGTTTTGTGGGGTGAAGGTCTCGTTTGGGCAAATAGACAAACGGCCAACTGTGGTTCGCAACTTTGCTCAACCACAGGACCTCACAGAACACTCAAAATTTCGCAAATAGTGCTGCCGTATTACTTGAATATTACTGAAATACTCCTACTGTACCTGCGCAGCGAGCGCAACAACCTGATCCAACAAAGCCTTACTCTCGCCCGCTGCATTCTTCGTGACCTTGTCCCTCAGGTGGTCAACCTGCTGCCCTGCCGCAGCCGGTGGGTTGCCTTGAGCTGTTTGTATCCTGGAGACCTGCATCTGCAGGAAGAATTTAGGGACCTTGATCGCCAGGTTGCCACCCACACTTCTGATCCCTGCTTCGGTGGCCAGGTACACGTTTAGGTTGTCTTGGAAGGTCTTGAGGTCGGTGGACGCGAGAGGCTCCGCGGTTGCAAACTTCTGGAGCGCAAACTCGAGTGGTGTCTGTGAAGATTTGGAGAAGTCGACATCAGAGAACGTCGCACCGCCTGACGTGACGTCTGGCACACCGGAGATGGTCTTGGCTGAATTGCTGCAGGCGACAGAGTTCCCAAGGGAGGTCACAACATCGGCGACTTCAGTGGGGAGTGCTGTGTTTCCCACCACGAAGCAAGCTTTGGCTTGCCGAGTCGTCATGTCGGTGGTGGGGAGCGCTGTGGCGGCAGACAGAATGCTCAGAAGGGCGAGCGCTGAGGAAGTAGTGGCGCGCATTTCGAAATAGGGTATATAACTTAGATTTGAAAAAGTGTTTGCGAGAATTAAAAGCCCGCCAGAGGTTGTTGATGCGAAAATGACAGACTGCGCTGGGGAGGTGTGGCTGATGGTGGGCAAATCTTAGTGATGATGCGGTCTGGTTTTGTAGCTGCCTGAACATCGTGCTATAATCCTGAGGATCTTTGTTCAGGCGCCGCGCCGTGTGAAGGCTGCAGATCAGGCATGTCTGTAGTCGTTCCTGTATCAGAGTGGCAGTGGCGACATTTTTGACAGGGTCGGTCATCCGTTTTGGGCAATGCCGCGTCTCAGGTGGAGTTTAGGGTTTGCAAGGCATGAACCACCAACTTCGTTCCATTCGAAAAATTCCCCAACTTCCGAACCGTGTTCGAGAGAATTAGCCAGAGCGTGCATGAATGGAAGGACAGTGCCGTTGTCTATGTGGCGCAGACGTGGCTGCATTTTGGGCGCCAGTCATCGTGCTGAAGCGTTTCGCCTTGCTCGTCTATTATCATAGTAGATCTTATATGGCGCATTTTCAAACCCATTACCTGGTCAATCGTCTCCAAAGGGTGTAGGCCGTTTGTCTATGCGTGTTCTTTGCCGTGTCGTTTTCTCCAGCTTCTGACGCCCTCGTCAATGACATCCCTAGAGACACCTCTTGGTACAAGCTTCATTGTGACGCCTAACACCTCTACGTTTTTGTTCCTACTCTCGTCGTCAAAGAAGAGCATCTCTTCGTAGTCTATCCCGCTGTCTCGATGTATACGTTCGAAATGGGTAGTCTTGCTGCCGGGGTAGATCTGCAGGTGGTCGAAGTAGTCGATCGCACGAGTCGAAGACCCAGATGAGGTTGGTATCTTAAGGAGCTTGAGCATCTCACGGCCAAGTTCAGGTGCATGTGTACGCGAAGCAGCGCCGACCAAGATATTCTTGGCTTTGAGCTGTTGAGGATTAGACTTTCCGCTTCGCCAATCATAACGTGGATAAGCACTTACGGCGACCAGTATGCCGCCAATATCGTTATAAAAGCCATAGGCCTCACCATAGCGGTCCTTGACCTTCAGCCCGCCCTCTGTGGCCTTGATTGGCCCTGTTACATGCGTATCTACCCAAAATGGCCATAGTGTGTAGTCGAGATCGAACACGACAATCTTAGGCAGCGGTAAACCATCAGTGAACGTTGATGGCCACTGCACCTTCTCCGGGAGTGTAGTGGTGGTTGCGGTGTCGTCTGACCGCGAAGAGGTGCCACTGCGGCGGGGCATTGTGGTATTTGGCAAGCACAAGAAGCTTGGCATACACAAATATGCAAAGGCAATAGCAGTGACGAGCGCAAAGAGAAACGCGACAATGCCTGCGTTGGTTGTATTGAGTTGCAGTTGTGTTCACAAAAAGTTCGTGGGTCGAGAGTGGCGCGCAGCCACGATGACATCACGCGTCTACGGTGGACAGGTGCGCTTTGGTACCTCAACAGCTTTAAGCCCTTTTTGCCAACGATCATCGACCATACCCTTCACTGAGTCAAGTTCTCCACTTGCGAAGTTATAATGCATACCAGTATCAGTCAACAGGATTAAAGGTCTTTCAACGCGAAAGGAATGGTGCGCGCTGCCCGTTGGTATGTTAGGATGAGTGCTATTGGCTCGAGAACTTGGAGACTTTCTGCGCTCTCCAGTGTAGTATACATTAGCTGCAGCAGATGACATGGCTGCAAATCAAAGTCGTAAGTTTTCCCTTTCCCTCCAAACGCCGCTGAAGAACATCATACTCGCGAAACGACCCAGTCTTTCTGTACGTGAATCGCGGCGTCGTTCGGCAGGCTTGAGGTAAGCTTACGCTCAGAGCTTGCATCGTCTGAGGTGACCATAGTTTGGTCCTTGTCGGCCTGCGCGTTGTTAGCTGCAATCGTGAGCTCTGATAGTAGAAGCTCTTACCAACTCAATCCAAGCTGTATGGTGACCGACCCTGTTCGGAGTGACTGCACCCAGCTGCCTTGAACCGGACTGCTTGTGGGAGCCCAATGCTCCCGAGCCACTCATCGATGACGACTTGTACTTGGCACGAACGCGGATGTAGAACGGACGGAGCATGGGAATGTTGATGCATAGTCCAGCCAGCATGAGCTCTATGCTGCAAAGCATGAAAGTCGTGAGCGAGGTTCCGGTCAAGTTGCCGATGAGGTCGATCGCGTAAATCAGAACTAACATAGGTCAGCATCTTTCCATAAGGATACCAGACTGGACACTTACTGAATCGAGCGAGCGAGATGATGATGCAAGCACCACCAAGACTGAAACAGGCGAGCACAGCGAACTTTTCAGTCTTGCGCATCTGAAGCTGCCACACTGACTTGATCGGTAGCACAACAATGATAAGATCCGTGATTAAGTTCGTCAAAATCAACATCTTCCTGAAAGGGCTGTCAGAGTTATGCTGTTTGAACGTGATCTCGAGCCAACTTACAAGAGCAGAATCTGGTCCATGCAGTGGCCCACACGTTCGATCGTCCACTGCTGCGAGATGGGGTCGCAGAGGAAGATGAAGAGGAAATTGAACATCAGAGCCCAGACCACAACGATAGCGCCAGCGCTGTACACCCACACTCGGAGCTGGGTGGAGAACACTCGCATGTACAGCGCGAGTTGGCTCATCTTGAGGGCTGCCAGACACCAGATGTAGATCAACGTGAACGCGAAGGTAATCTGCATGATTACCGGCAGGTTGTGGACCACTGTCGCTGGAGTCAGTTGCGTCCCTATCTCTGTACTCGCCTCACTCACACTTCAGGTACACTGCAGATTCGGGGTCAAAATCCCAGCCAACGCCAATCGTAAACACAACGGCATTCATGCCTATTGTGCTGCTGGATAAGATCTGCCGGTGTCGTAAGCAATAGTCGCCGCGATCCTGGTTTTGGGGAACTCACCAAGGCTACGGCTGACAATATGTCATCGAGACCCAGGCCTATTCCGCGGATGCGTCCTATGAATCGGAACACCACCGTGACGGCGAACAGAACCCATAGTACAGCGATAGCAATGAGTGAATCGCGGGCACTGCCCGTCATGGGTAAGGGCTCAGTCTTGATGAACATGATCGCTGACGGAATGAAGGGAACGCAAAGACTGTGGAGGCGATGTGAGCAAGCAACGGCGCTCGCGCGGTTCTGAGGGGTTCCAACGCTGACCTGACACCACACTCCATATGTTCCCTGGGTCCTCTTCAAGCTCTTCTACTCCTGCGATTCACGCCAAAGTACGGGGGTCAACCATCTCCACCACTGACGGGCCGAACAGGCGCTGTCGCTTGTCAACGCAAACAGGTACATCCTCTGTAGGATCGGCAATTTTTCTTCAACACGCATTGCAATTTCTTCCCTTTTCAGTCGAGACGAACAGTGCGTGCTTGTTCTGTAACCTTCGGTGGCCTTAAGGAGCACGATCTGACGATTTCGACAGGCTTGAGAGAATCCTTCGCGGCATGCCTGCATCGGCAGAGCAGCCGTGCGGAAGATTTGTCTGCATGAGTGATGGGAAAAGGTAAGTGTTGTGGTGATCCTTGGGTTGTTGTTCGAAGCGAAGTGGCTGCCGCCTCCCCGTTGGCCGTCCCTGCCGCTGCAGACACCGTCACCGTGCGGCCGGGCCGTTTTGCGGCGCTATTCTTTCGTATTCCCATCCACGAAGGATGATAACGACCAGGGTCAAATTATCACTAGACGCCTTTCCCTCTCGTGTCCTTTCCGCTGGAGATCCGTTTGAGTCAGAAAATATGACCTAGAAAGACGTGTCTAGTCGCCGCGCACGCCCGGGCAGTCAATACCACATTCGCGTCTCGAAGGAACCTTTGGAAGGCTCAGCAACCGCAATGCGTGACCTTCTCTAACGCCAGGCACTGCACCAGATTTGATCCTTCTAGCAGCAACGGTGACGGCTACCCAAGCCTCAACAATGGCCTACAACCTCGAGGATGTTCGTTTCATACACGTGGGCCGCCTAGCGCAACGGACCGCACAGTGGCTGGACAATGATGCCGTCGATTCCTGACTCCTGCCAAGTTCTGAGAAGGTATCGCGCATCGGGCGGTGCGCTTTACAGATGGAACATATTCGGCACACGCACAACATCGAAGCCCAATCATTTGGTCTTCCTGCTCTCGGTCAAGATCACCGCACGTGGCTTTACCATTTTCAGGACAAAATGCACACCCCAATCCGGATCCACTCCAGGGCCACTTTGCAACGTGCAACTTTACCCATGCCCATTCACTGAGGACGAATCACGATCCGCTGAATGGCAAGCTATCGCGGTCAAAAAGGGGTTTCTCCCTAAAGGGTCACGCTATCAGCGGCCTGAGAAGAAGCGTGGGAGCTAGCGGCCACAGTCGAGGCGGGATCTCCCTCAATTTCAGGCTCGTGAAGGTATATAGGTCTTGTGAAACTCCTTCCAGGCTCTTGTGAATTGTGCCCCCGCGCCAGTCACATTACATTGACCTCAACATGGAGACGCAATCGGCCCTGAACACAAGCAAGGTGTCGTCCATCGTGTCTTTGACCGGTGTGGCATGGCTCGCTGGACTATGGATTGCATACCGAATCGCCATTGCTTTTTACAACATATCGCCGTTCCACCCGCTCTCCCGGTTCCCTGGACCCAAGATCGCCGCAGCATCCTATCTGTATGAAGCATACTACGACTGGTGGCTTCTTGGCCGCTACGGCAAAGTAATCGCTCGCATGCATGAGCAGTACGGACCCATCGTCAGAATCAACCCTGATGAGCTTCACTGCTCCGACCCCGCTTTTACCGACGAGATCTACGCTGGCCCTGGACGTGTTCGTGACAAATGGCAGCATCAGCTGAACACTGGCGGTGCTGGACCTGTCTCGGTGACTGGATTCAGTACAGTCTCGCACGATCTGCACCGCGCACGCAAGGCTCCACTTTCCAAGTTCTTCTCCCGCCAGCAGATGCTGAAGCTGGAGGGAGAAGTCCACGACTTCGCTCAGCAGACCGCGAACAAGATGTTGACCTTTGCTGGAAAGGGAGCATTTGACGTCAAGGAGGCCTTCAACTGTTTCACTGCAGATGTCATCTCTCAGTATGCGTTTGGCGAGCCAATGGGCTTCATTGCTCAGGAAGGCTGGGAGCCGAACTTCGCAACTTGGGTCAAGTCATTCTTCAAGAGCGCATACATGATGAGACATAACGCACTTGGCAGAAAAATGGCCCAGGTCATGCCCCTGATGGCGGACTACCTCGGCGAAGACATCAAGTCTGTTATGAGGCAAATGAACGTTGTCATCCCCGGCTACATCCAGCAGGCAGTCAAGAACCCCGAGAACGGACGCGTGTTCGCCGATCTTGTGGAGTCGAAGGCACGACCCGAGAATGAGACCATGGAAGAGACTATGTTCCGTCTGAACGGCGAAGGTTTCAACTTCCTTCTCGCTGGAACAGAAACCACTGCTGTATGTCCTTCCCCTCCTACTCTTTACTCATACTAATCCCTACAGGCCATTCTTACCGTCTTCACATACTGGGTACTCGCTAAGCCAGAAGTCTACGCTCGTCTGATGCAGGATCTCCAGGGTCTCAACGGTCAGAATATCAAGTGGGTCGAGCTTGAGAAGCGTCCCTACTTCTGGGCTATCCTCCAGGAGTGTCTACGAATGATGCCCGGTGTCTCGCACAGGTCTGCACGTGCTGCTCCTCAGGAAGAGCTCGTCTACAAGAGCCAAGACGGCAAGATTGAGTTCGTGATCCCAAGGAACACTCCCATCGGCATGACCTCTATGATCAATCACTGGAACAAGGATCTCTTCCCGAACCCTGACGACTTTAATCCCGAGAGGTGGCTTATCAATGGCCAGCCGAACTACCAGCTGGCCAAGAAGCTCATTGCTTTTGGAAAAGGTAGCCGCTCGTGCATTGGCGAGAAGTAAGTGCTCCTTACATCATCTAATTGACTTTGAACTAACATTGTGACAGCCTCGCCTACTGTGAACTGTATGTCATGGCAGCTCTGATGGCATTCTATGTTGTTCCAAGGTCGAAGTTGGTCGACACAACTGTGGACGACATCTCGTACGATCACGATCTCATCGTTCTTCAGACAAAGAAGGGCTCTATCTCTGTCAAAATCGCTATCGAGTAATTCAGAATCGTCGAAGATCCACCAAGACAATTTCTTCAACCTCACAACCTCTGCGGTGAATGAATGACAAGTCACATAACCCATGATGATTACACTATGGGGTCAGGTTGGAGTGAGTATTGAACTTCGCATGTGTCTTGCTGACTGAGCTCATTGCATAGTAAGTCCGCAATGTCCGAAGGGGCTAACGTGAGTTCCAAGATTCGAGGCTCCGCAGCACGTGACCCGCTCGCATTGCTCGGTTTCGTGACCTGCTTTATTCATTCATCCGATAACGCGTCCCGACGCGTCAAGCAAACCCCACATTGTCCGGGCTGCATCATTGCAATCCATCCCGCGCGATGCAGTGCAGTGTTGCTGTGACTTGTGGACGTGGTATCTCGCAGCCTTCGTGATGGCCAGAAAGGACTCTCGGTACACGCGTCCCATGAACACGTCGACGGCCGCCCATTCACCTCCCTCATCATCAGCGCCCATTCCGTCCACGGAAGCCGCCCGCAGCGCAGAATCACTCGGTATTCAGACGGTAAACGCTCTCAAAATTGCGAGCGCCAACGACGGCGAAAATGGTGCTGAATTGTGTTTGTGTTGCAATGACGCGCTGGAGCTGAGCTTCGCGTTGTTTTCAGCCCCCAAACATTCATTGGTGAGCGATAGCTCTTTTGGGGCGGCTCAAGCGTGTGACGTCGATGCTTGCCAGAATTGCGACGAACGGCACCTGTGAGATCGAGTCGACGAAGACGTCAAGGTCAGGCTCAATCACCCAACTTCGTTCAGCAGCTTTGTTGATCCGCTGCATCACCTCTTTTCTTTTACTTCACAGTCATCTCCCGTTTCTCGTTTTCCGGAGCCGCTCTTCTGCGTTTCTTGTGTTGTTCACCGTTGCGTTTCTCCATGCACGCGAAGTGACATCACAGACGCCATGCTCCGAAGGTTCCAGAGCGCGCTGCGGCCGTGGCTGGCACGGTGTTTATGACATCCCGTAACGTGATCTGCCATGGTCATGCTGGGTTAGATCAGTCTGCAGGGCCCTTCGTTACCCCGGACCCTGATCGGCGCCAGCACATATCACATCTCGCGGCCCCAAAGTTCTTCCGTCAGCATCCTCTCCGTCGCCCTCCTATAGATTCACTTGGCCGCTCGCCTACTCCAGCGCTCCTTGTTCATCGTTGGCGATTCACACAGAAGACACACTGGCGCATTGTACCTACGGAGGTCACGTCCCAACCCGCTCTACACCACCTAGCTACATGTGCATTCGGCGCCGTACATTGTCCATCTGCAGACAGGGTCCTCTTGCTAGGCCGATCTGGCGTAGGGTAAGCAGGGTGGCTGATTGTTGTATGCCAATCATTCTAACCATTCAATAGCCACCTTCGAAGTCACCATGAACTTCAACGAGGATTCACCAGTCACCCGCTTCATCACGCACGGCGAGACCCCGTGGACTAGCCTGGCTCGCCGCAGCCGATACTTCGACGACGTCCCCCTCAGTCAAGCCCCGTCCCAAGCTACCACATCAGTCGGATCGTCCCCGACCGCCGTCTTTAGCTCGCGCCAGCCCTCTGTCATCACTAGACCTACATCCTACGGTACCGACTATCCGGCCCACGGCTACAACAAGGAGGGCAAAGAGTACGCCCCGTCGCTGTCCGCTACACACGGTTCTGGATCAGAGACAGAGGCTGAGCACAACGACCCTCTCGGTGCCACTCTCTTTGGTGCAGGAGCGTGGTCGTCTAGCCATAAAGCGCAAGGCCAATTGCTCCGCAGGCATGAGCACGCGAAGGTCAGGTTTTCGAAGTCTCTGCCGCACCGTGTCAAGAAGCCCCCCGTCGTTCTCCACCAGAACACTGACATCGTATCGTCTGCTCAGCCAAGTAAGGAACAATACGTCGAGGCCCCTCTCACGTCGACCATGGAGGGTGCGTATTGCCACAGGCCCTAGACATGGTTATAATGCTAACCCCATATCTAGAACCAAGATGTCTCTTCCATCTCGTACCTCTTCAGCACTACATAATGATCGTGATGATTGGTCTCATGTTCTTGACTGTCCTGTTGAGTGCCAAGCACCTGCACTCCGTGGAGAAGGCCGAGGCGGCATCACGCAAGCGTACCGTCCTCCAAGTTACAACCCTCGTAGCACTCGAGGTTCTCGTCACTGCGCTCTGCGCGCGGCGCACTCTACTCGAAGCGTCTCTCCTTGGTCTCTTTCCATTGGGCATCGGTTCTATGGTTTTGTTGCATCTCGATGATCTTTCTTGGTGAATCGATGGTCGTCATCAGCATTGCATCACTATCATTTTTGCAAGTCCGCACAGTGTGCTGCAGTCATATTTGGGGCAATTCGCCAGCAACTTACCTACCGTCGTCAAAAGCTCAAGCATAGAATGGAGCTGAGCCAATAATGCACTGCTTCGGGGAGAATTTTCTGCACAGCCCCACAATGTGCGGCCATCACAATCTGTTACCACAGACAAGATCACTCGGTCGCTGTTCCCAAAAAGATTCCTGCAGAATACTGGTGCCTGCGAGCCTCAGTTAGCAATCCAAGCCACAAATGTGGCAGTGCTGCGCAGACAACCCATTGAAGAACACCAGCATGTTTGCATGCAGCACAGTTTCCCAAGAAGTAGCGCCCGAGCATTTGCAGGTATGGCCACATTGCAGAATTTTCTCGAGGGCTGAGACAATGCTGTGTAACTCCAGAGACGATTTGGGATGGCCTTCGTTAATCATTCGCTGTCCACAAGCGTGAGGAACGTGCTTCCGCGAACTGCAAGTGAGCAGACATCATTTGCTCTTAGCTCCATGCAATGCTCAGGAACAGACTAAGCCAGGCTGAACAACGTACGGTAGAGAGGCATGCCCTGTCGCTGCACCTGTGCATCGCTGACGGCTATCGCTAACGTCTCCGCTACATTAAGAATGGGCGGTCAAGAATTGCGGTTCGTGGGCATGAAACAGCACAGCACGTGTATCACGCCCGGTGTCCCTCCAAGGCTGAAGCAGGCGATTGAGACGCACGTGTTACACAACATCGAAGATGCAGTATCTCGCCAGATTGCACCATCCCTGTCCTCGCAGTACGCAGTTGGCAGTATGTAAACTACGCTAGAACCTGTGGCATGATATCGAGGCGAGGCATTCATCCAAGACTGCAAGGAAGAGCAGCATCATGTTCGCGGTGTTATCTGCAACGGATGCCAGCCTGCAGTCAAGGACGGTACCTTTCTCAGGCAACGCACTGGTTGCAAAGTGGCAAACAGCTTCGTGGTATCATGACGGCTTGACCCCGCGGGTAAGGCGGTTCAGAATAACCAGCAGAAGACAGCCTGCTAGGCATCGCGGTACGGCGAACATGACAGAAGCTGGTCGGCGAGATGTTTGCTCGTCTTCTGCTAGCTCTCTGCGGTCGCATGTCGCGGCTCGCGCTGAGTTGTCGACCTTTGCCCTGCACTCGAGTTGGCGAACTAGCGTTTGCGGGGTCCGCGCTAAAGTTCGTGTTCAGGTACGCGAAAAATCGTCGTCTCAGCGACCACCGCTTTTCGCGTAGGGGCTATGCTCCTTTTCTTATCTTGCAGCTGACTGGTGGGCCTCTAGATCGCAGATAACAAGACATGAAAACTCTGCTCGTGCATGCAGCGCAGATGCAAATTAGAGGCGCAGTGAGCAGGCACGAGCTCCTCATAAGCTAGGTACGATGCATCTTCCTGCAACACACAGGAGCCTGTCATATTCGAGTATCTCCTTTTCTCTACCGACACATGGTCTGAGCGGTGTAATTAAGCAACGACCAACAGTGGCGAACGTCACAACTACCTCTCTTCCAGGTTCCGACTTCCGTTCTGTCGATAACCGGTCAAGCATCGCGCTGTACTGTCATCACTTCCACCTGCAGCGTCTCAAAGCACGGACCGCTGGCTTATCCACGCTGGAGATTCCTGTCGCTGTGATTTGTCTGTCTTATGGTAGTTCCAAGAGAACCACGCTAAAAATTGTGTGATGGATGGGGGCTACAGAACTGCAACGTTTCAGAAATCGGCCCGACCACACGAATATACAATTCTGCTGACCACCAAAAGGGCAAATGCCTTGAGATTGAGGCTCTTGCGAGCGCTATGACGACGATGCATCACGACCAAGACAGTGTAAATCACATTTGGGATTTACATAAATTGGCCCCTGATGCATACTTGCAAGTTGTTGCGCAGAACGGTATGCTGACGACTACCAAACGAAACGAAGACAACACCTCACCTTGCTCATCACATCACTTCAAGAGAACGTCGCAGGCCATATATGGTTGAAGAATATCTCAGAACCCCATCTTTCAAGCATCACGTCTCTTTCATACGTCTTCTCAACCATCAGACGAGTTCGAACTGCGTGTGAACCACCGTTTACATCTCAACCGGCTATCCCTGCCCAGTGGAGTACCGCCAGCATGGTTCGTGTCCGTAAGTGTTTAGTCCAGGCACTACCCCGGATTTTGCCACTCTTCACCCCAATCTCTCCGCGGTTTGCGCGCTTCATCTTGAAATATTAGCACGATGCAGACGACCAGACTACCTCCTTGATGCATCCGTTAACTCGCTGCAGTTCGTGTTTCCAACTTGAGACCACTTCGTCGCTCTCTTGGCTACATCGGTATCCCCAACCGTCGCGACAGCCTTGCTGCACATATTCGCTTCGCCAGGATCCGGTTCTATCTCCGACACAGACGAAGTCGCGCTAGGACGTCGTCAAATCGCGCCGTCAGAGCAAATGTCTATGATCTCCAGGATCATGTTAGTTGCGCGCACAGCACGGCGACAATAGACATCGACACAGTCGATAATGCAGATTCGTTTCTGCTCTGCATAGGTGGTCAGTTCGACTAAGATTTGATGTTACGAGTGTACCCAGGTAACTGGAATGGAAGCGAGGCGTGACAGCCGACTGGTGGAGTAAACTATGTCACGAATGTAATTCTAGCCTGTACAACATTTGTTTAATGGATTCTTCAACAATAGCTCCCACTTAGCCATCGTGCACAATGGCACTCGATCTGACTTTCCAAGAAAGTAGTCATCAAGCACATCTTCAACCAGCTTTTCTGCATGGGCATATGTCACTCCTTGAGTAAGAGCAGTCGAAGCAGTGGCACCGAGGCGCTGAGAAGTTCCGGAAGCACTATCCAGCAGACTACGAGAAGTGCTTTGCTGGGTCCGTCATGTCTGATGAGGAGCTTGCTGCAAGGATGGCTGCAGAAAAAGAATTCTCACATCCCCCAGAGCCTTTAAGTCTGTTCTTCCTCCCTTCCTCTGCCTTATCGTTCTCCTCACTCTCATGCGATTTGGACTCCGCAATTACTCCCGACGACCATCCGCAGTCCAACAACTCCAGCTACTGTCCTCAGTTGGGCTTCGACATCGACGCCGACGGCATCCTCGCAGACGAGGTTATCATGCACTTTAATATCTCTCGCCGCCGCTGGTCCGCCGACGACTACATCGCGCACGACGGCTGCACTTTAATCACTGACTACGCTCACTAGAAGATGAGTGAGATCTGCCAGTCTCAGGGATACATCGGCTACGATCAGCTGGAAACACGCTTTGGCGCATTCGGGTACGATTAGCGCCATTACGGTCCGGTTCTGCAGCGTGAGTGAGAGATACACACATCGGCCCAGAACAGACATTCAATTGCATGATTGGCGCGACCACGTCTGATCACAAAGAGTGGAGCACTACTTACTAGTTGCAGCGGGTCAACTCATGGCTCGACAGCACAAGTCACGGTTCTCTGCGCCAATACAAAAGAAATCCACACTTCGTTGCGAGCGTTCCACACATAGTTTCCTGAAAGCGAGGCATACAGCAGCCGCCAACGCGAGCGACGGTGGCAAGCGCACCATAAAGTCCTCCTAGCTGACGTACACCCACAATCCCAACTACTCGCCAGCATTGCCGAGCGACGTAGCGAATATCCGCTGTTGTATAGCCTTCGGGCTCTTCTGTTACACTTCTGCTTCCAGGGCATAGTACTCCGCGCTACCCTTCCCGGTGTGCGAGATAGAAGGCATTATTGGTATTCTTTGTTGATATACTAAGTTATGCCCCAGCTTAGCGTTCACTTATACCTATCGAAAAGTACAGATGATGATATGCACTCCACTGTAAGGTTCATGCGTTGCGGAGAATTGAACACTGTTTGGCGACATGCTCTCTACTTCCTGGCTACGATGAGCAGACCTGTCCGAGTAGCTCAACGTACCAGACCAACTTCCCTTGCGTCTAAGTCCTTCGTCGACGCATTTTTTGATCCCAGGACTTCGTCGCCATGCCGCACAATCGAGATTCTCCTCGAGACTAATATCGCTCTGAGAGTAAGGGACATCTGTCTCTCATTGCAAGGCTCCCAAAAGCTGCGTTCCCGAG
Organism: Didymella pomorum; assembly: GCA_022225945.1. Classification (NCBI taxonomy): domain Eukaryota; kingdom Fungi; phylum Ascomycota; class Dothideomycetes; order Pleosporales; family Didymellaceae; genus Didymella; species Didymella pomorum. The sequence goes on along the minus strand of JAKJXN010000015.1, from coordinate 424,830 downwards.
ACCATGACTAGGCGAAACCTGATTTCGATATAGTCTCTTGAATTTGAGCCTGAACGCATGGGTTTGCAAGGCTTGGGTCAGGGTCAGGAGTGGTCGGTATCGATCCACAGTCGATAGCTCCGTGGGTCTTCCGAAGGCACGTGGAGTATGGACATGGGCTTTGAATCAGGTCTCCATGGTACTCCCAGCTTTGAGTATTTTTTCAGAGACACATAATGAACTTGACCGCCCAAGGCACGGGATTGGCACCTTCGTGAACAAAAATAGTGGCAGCCCGTGGCAAGCTGCTGGTATGCATCCAGGAGAGGGCAGATTGGGAAAGCTCAGGCAATGAGACTTTTCAATCCATGAAGCCGACAGTCTCGTCCATGATGGCAGCGAAGCTCTTCGTCTCGCGGTGTTTCCCGCTAGTAATGGGCGGGAACTGCGCCATCTTGACGCGAAACTCCTCAGACTGCTGTATGCTCGGTGCAAGATCGCTGTCATACCGTTAGTTACAGCGAACGAAATAGGCTGGAAAAGATCGACTCACTCGACGTGCCCTTTCAGCAGATATCCGGAGCGCTCCATGGCATCGGCGAGCTCCACTTGGTGATTGTCCAGAAGACCTGTGTTGGGGACTACGATGAGCGGCACCTGGTACCGCAGCGCTTCGAGAATAGAGCCGGATCCCGCATGCGATATGACGAGCCCCTTAGACTGCTGCACGAGCCCGAGTTGTGCTTGCAAGCCATCGGGGTTGAAGTCGATGCCATCGATGATCAGCTTGTCCAGCACGTGAGATCGAGCTGTACTCGAGGCCTTGGTGAAGACATCCTTTTCTGATCCATACTGGACGAGGAGATGAGTAAAGCCGTTTGAGAGCAGTGCATCTAAGGATGGCGGAGTCAAGACGGACTCGATCAGCGCTGTGAAGGGTGCTGTTGCGCCGGTTGTGACGAAGCACAGCTTTGAGTCTGGAGTCCATTTCCACGCGTTCGCCATGGTTGCCTCAGGTTGAAGCCAACGTCACAAAATCTAGAAAAGTCGACGAGTCAAGTTTGTAGCCTGCGATCCAACATCCAAATGTCGCGGGACAGTTGCAGGGCGGAGGTCGGACACAACCGCCTCGCATTGGCTGGTGGCACAGACGCACTCCCGCCTCTTGGCACCGGGGACGCAACCACGAAAAGTTCACGACGCCATCACCATCCCCAGCAGCATGGCGTCAGCAACACGAAGGCTGCTGCTGCAGTCGCGGCGCGGTCCGTCACCACTCACCTCCCGCTCGACATCAAAATGCGCATCCCAATGGCACCGCCCATTCTCCACAACGCCCACCCGCTCCGCACGAGACCCGTACGAGGAACGCGAAGTCGAGCGTGTGCCCCAAGCCGCATGGGAGAACACGCCGGACAAGGCAGCCGCACAGCTGAAAAAGCTCGCCGCGGATCTGAAAGAGCTGGATGAAGAGGCCGTGAGGGAAGCCGCGCGCCGGCCCCAGAACGGGCGCGAAGTCGCAATGGAGTACGAGCTGGACGACGACGCGGACCTGGAGATCGCTGGAGACGACCGGCGCGCTACGGCGAATGGGTTCTGGGCTGAGGGCCAGGAGTCAATGGGGCCTGATGAGGATTACTACGGCGATGATATTACGTCCCACGGACATGGCGAGCTGCAGAGCCACCGCTACTTGAGGGAGTATGCGCGCTTGATTGCGTGGGAACTGCCTCTGCTAAGTCGTACGTTCCTCATCCTCGTTCCCCTTCCACGAATAAATGCTGATAGAGATAGAACTCGCCCGCCCCTTCGAACCCCCCACATCCACAACCCCCTTCCGCTTCCGCTACACCTCGTACCTGGGCGAATCGCACCCGGCCTCCAACAAAGTGGTCGTCGAATTCTCGCCCTCAGACCTAGGCCTCACGCCCCTCCAACGCGCCAAGCTCATCAAACTAAGCGGGCCGCGCTACAACCCGTCCTCCGACATGCTCAAACTCTCATGCGAATCTTATTTTACACAGACGCAAAACAAGCGCTTTCTCGGCGAGACAATCCAGTCCTTGATCGCCGAGGCGAAAGACAGCAAGGACACGTTTGAAGACGTGCCGTTTGATTTCCGCCACCACGTGCCCAAGGTGCGGCATGAGTTTCCTAAGGAGTGGATTCTGACGCCGGAGAGGAAGAAGTATCTTGCTGAGAAGCGGGCGAGGGTGGCGCAGCTCGAGGATCAGAAGAGGGGGAATGGGGAGCTGGTTGATGGGCAGGTGATTATTGATACGAGTTTGCCGTTTGTTACGGAGGCGGAGCCGGTGCTCCTCGAGACGCCGCGGAGGAAGTAGTGTGGTGTGAGATTAGTGTATCATATGGATTGTCTAGAATACAAGCATTACATTGAAGGCATGTAGTTACTCAAGTCTATTTTAGTGTTCGTGATTTTTATTTCGATCAATTACCACCTAAAGCCCTTTTTGAAGCTGTAAGCATGTCCCAAGGGTATCTATCCGACCCATATACGCCAGTGCCCAATCCAGGTAGTAATACAAAGCAAACAACGCAGTACCCTACAAGACCCCACTCTGCCTCTGAAACGGACGACCTTGATGATTCGGCCCCGGCGGCAGCTCCCAAGTTTGCTTCACTCGTCTAGCCGAGGGAGCACCAATACTGACAGATCCACTACCCTCGTCACCCTCATGACTCCCAGACTCGGGAAACTACCCCGCAGGCGGCGGCGGCGGCGCAGCAGCAGCAGCACTAGGTCTATTCTTCTTCCGCGCGCCCTTTGCCTCGCCCTCGCCTGCCTCGCGCTTGCGCTTTGTAGGCCTACTGCTGCCGCCCTTAGGCCTATACGCCGTGTCATCTGGATCAGCGACGGCTTTTTTGCCCTTCGCCTTGCCCTCCGGGGCCGCCGAGTCCTCGGCATCGTGGTCTTCTTTCGGGCCTGGCGTGCCTCCGCCGCCGATGTTACTCGGCCGGGCCTTCTTGCTGCCGCCCTTGGGTGCTGCTTTTTCAGACATGTTGTCGTGGTGGGCGGCGTCCTTGTCTTGGAGGAAGACTTGTGGTTGGTTTTTGCGCAGCCAGTTGTATACGCTGTCTGGATTGCGGATGGTGAGGTCTTTTTCGCTGAGAGGGGGTTGCGAGGGCCCCAGGTGCAGGGTGCGGTGGTGCCGGGTGGCTTCTTCGAAGGAGGGGTCTTCGAGCAGCTGGTCGAGGGCGAGGAGGTACTCTTCTTCGTGCTGTGGCGACATGTAGCCCGGTGCGTGCTCGCTGAGGTCGATGCCGTCGGGGAGAGTGGTCAGGTCTGTGAGGGTGGTGTGTGGGACGGTGGCTTCGAGGCTGGCGAGCGTCTTCTGCACTTGCTGGATTGCCTGCGCGTTGTGGAGCTGGTCGGCCTGCTGTGTGTACTGCTCTGCTGTGATGGCGCCGCTGTGGAGCTGTTCGCGGAGCTCGTGCAGGCGCGCTGCTGCTTCTGTGGTGACGCCGAGTCCGGCGGGGGGCTTTGCGGCGCCCGTTTCAGACAGCTCGAATCGCTGGCGCGCATTCACGCGTGGCTGGTTGTTGAAGTCCAGCAGGGCGTCGAGCAGCTGGTCGTTCTCGGCCTGCAGCCGGCGCGCGGTGCCCATGGCCTTCCACTCCTCCATGATCAGCGAATTGCTCTGGCTCATGGCGTCGTCGAACTTGATGCGCATCTTGCGGAACTTGCGCCTGCACACGTTTTAGTACTGGCTTCCTGTCGAGCTCCCAGCCCTTCCTACCTCCACGACCGCTTCACGGGCGGCTTCTGTGCATCGGCGCTGGGCTCGAGCGGCGCGTCGTGCGGCATCTCGACCGGCGGGGGCGCCTCGGTGGCCATGCTAGCAAAACGTGGGTGGTGTGTTGGTGTTGGTGTTGGTGAGTCGCTGCGCGTGGAGCTCCGCTGCCATGAGGTAGATGCACGCCGAGTGATGTCGGAGGTCTGGCGCGGCCGTGCGTGTGTAGTAGCTTCCCTTCCAGGCCCTTTGCACTCCGCACAGGAGAGATCACGCTGCTGCCTTCCCTTCCTTCAACCCACGTTTTCTTCGTACACACAGCACGTTGGAGAGCATCGTCAGCCCGATATCCTTCTCCGCCATTCGCTCGCCCCGACCCACCCGGTTCCGCCGGCAAACCGCCAAACGCTACGTAGTCCGCTCTGTAAGACCCTGAACGCCCGCCACGCCCGCTGCCTGCTGACCGTGGCAGCCATCGCCGTGTACCTTTCCCGCCAGCAATTTCCAGCAGCCCTTTATTCAAACCCCCCGCCACCGCCAAACTGTCGCCCATACTCCTCAATCGCACCTCGCGCCTGAGCTTCGCTGGCGACCCGCGGCCCCACCGACTGAGCCCCGACCGCTCCTCCTCGCACAGTGCCAACACCATGTCCCTCGAAGCCAAGGAGGCCCGGAGGCGGCGCAGCAGTAGTCTTGTCTACAAGGAGCCACCCGAGTCTCTCGAGCAGCTGAGCGACCAGGCCGCTCTCCCCAACCTGAACGCCGAGTGGGTGAACGCGAAGGGTACATACAATCATGCCAGGTGTACATGAGGCACTACTGACATATTCAGGCGCCTGGGCAATTCACTTCGTCCTGATCTTCATCGGCAAGATCCTCTTTGACATCATCCCAGGCATGTCGCAGGAGACATCCTGGACACTTGTCAACCTTTCGTACATGGCCGGCTCCTACCTCATGTTCCACTACGTGCGCGGTGTTCCCTTCGACTTCAACTCGGGCGCCTACGACAACCTCAACATGTGGGAGCAGATCGACAACGGCGACCAGTACACCCCGGCCAAGAAGTTCCTTTTGTTCGTGCCCATCGCATTATTCCTTGTTAGCACGCATTACACGCATTACGACAGCACGTATTTCATTGTCAACTGCCTGGCCACCATAGCCGTGGTCATTCCCAAGCTCCCTTCGGTAAGCACCCGACCCTTGACTGTAGTCCCTCATTAACACCCGCCAGCTGCATAGGTTACGAGTTTCCTTTTTCAACTCTCCCCCGGACAACATATAGCCACTTCACTCCAGGCTCGCATTCGTTCGATTGGATTCGTATCATGTATTTCTAATCACATCATCCGCAAAGTCGCGGACAGACTGAGTTGCATTATCGGCGGACGGGCGTTTGGGCCAATTATTGCGGAAGCATGGCGCTTTGACACAAAAGGTAGCAATCACGCAGTCACGTGCTATACATGCAGCGACTTTATAATATAAATCATAGGCTTTTTAGACATCGAACTGGCATAGTCTGTAAACGTAGCAACTCGAAGCGTGGTACGTCTCTAGGCGGTCCACTTTGGTGCAGACGTCGACCCAAACGGGCGGAACGTTATTAGCGTAACTTCCCCATCGGGCCATGCCGTCATCGATAACCCATGATCGACCGTTCTGCAGAAATACTTAATACCTCGTGCAGCACGTTTACCCTTCCCTCACCGCCCGCTCTGTGTTCCTTCCACCGTCATGATGATCGCCACCTGAAATTTCCTCTAGCGTTGCTTTCTGCCTCAGTCCTGCCTTTCTGCAACACTCGCGTCTAGATCTGATCGTAGAACGCGTCTTCGAACCATCCACCGGAACTTGCAGCACAATGTGGTCGCAGCTCGAGCCCACGGGGCCGCACCTGTCGTATCTGGTCCTGACATCGTTCCTGATCATGTATGCCCTGTTTTCGCTCATGATCCGGAATAGACTACACCTGTCTGAACCGCCTTTGGCAACCGTCTTTGGCATCCTCGTAGGACCTCGCGGCCTGGCATGGCTCAAGCCCTACTCCTGGGGCTTCCAGGACCCGATCATCCAGGAATTTACACGCATTGTTGTTGGCGTCCAGTGTTTTGCTGTTGGTCTGGAACTTCCAAATGGCTATCTCAAGAAGAAGTGGAAGGCTCTTCTGGTCTTGCTCGGCCCTGTCATGAGCTTCGGATGGCTTATAGGCGCCATGTTCATCAAGCTCATCTTCGACACGGACTTTGCGTCCGCCTTGACGATCTCGGCTTGCCTTACGCCGACGGATCCTGTCCTTGCGGCTTCGGTGCTGTCGAATAGTCAGTTCAGTACTCGCGTGCCGAAGCGTATTAGAGATCTTTTGAGTGCAGAGAGTGGTGTGAACGATGGAGTGTCGTTCCCGTTCCTGTTCTTTGGTCTCAACATTCTAACTAAAGCTTCCAAGGGCGAGATCTTCAAAGAATGGTTCCTGATTACGGTACTTTACCAGTGCACAGTCGGCATCGTTCTTGGCCTGATCATCGGCCATCTCTTCAACTGGCTCTACCACATATCCCACAAGCGAGAGATGATGGGCCGAGCCTCGTATCTGGCCTTCTATCTCCTGCTAGCCATCTTCTCCGTCGGTCTCGCATCAACGCTTGGCGTCGATGACTTCCTCGTCGCCTTCTTCGCGGGTCGAGGTTTCGCCCACGGCGGCAACTCGCCCACAGCCGACACCCGACTCCCCGTCGTAATCGACCTGATGCTCAACTCAGCGCTCTTCGTCTTCTTCGGCGCCATGATCCCCTGGGAATCCTTCAACGCGCTAGACTCTATCACGCCCGGACGACTCCTTGCGGTGCTCGCCCTCATCCTCGTCTTCCGCCGCATCCCCATTGTCTTCGCCTTCTACAAAGCCCGCCTGCTCCCCAACGTCCGCACCACCACCGAGGCGCTGTTCATCGGCCACTTCGGCCCCATGGGCGTCGGCGCCCTGTTCCTTGCTATCGAGGCCCGCGCCCAGCTTGAGACAGATACCTCGCTGCCGCTGCCTCATCCGCCAAATGATCTGGACCCCAAGCGCCAGCGCACTATCACACTGATATGGCCGATTGTGTGCTTCATTGTCCTGGGCAGCACGCTGATCCATGGGCTGAGTACGCTGGCGATTAGTCTCGGTGGGCATTTTTCGAGGAAGGAGGGGGAGAGAGCGCCGTTGATTGGGGGTGAGACGCAGGGATTGCATGGGATGGTGTTCGATGAGGAGGAAGAGGGGACGGATGAGGAGACGGGGAATGAGGAGGATGAGGAGGCGGAGGATAGGGGGTATTATAGGAGTCAGTGATCAAGGCAGCAAACAGGTCGTAGACGGTAAATTGGAATGTTGTTTTTCAGTACTCTCGACTTGCAGACATTGGAACATCAATCGTTTTTTTTTTTGAGCAACATCACAAATATGCTCAGCACGCATGGGTAGTCCAACACAAGTCTGCCTTACTCTCGGTTTACAGTGCTTTTTACACATCTCGCTTGGGGTCTATGGCGACTCGCTAGACGTCCAATCGTCTCGCCACGCCTTTGTGCTGATTGGCTCAACACGCAATGCGAGCAAAGCGACCCTTGGGCGTGCTTCGTGGAGGCAGTGCTGCCTTGGCGCCTGACCACGCTCAGATCAGCCGTATACCAGCTTCAGAACAAAGGTCCCACGGCCCGCTACTCTTCACTTCACTAATTGCAGCTCGCGATGACGGATCCGTCAACATGGCGGCCACGCTCCAGTCCGAGACCACCGTAAGAGAAACCTCCGTGACGGGAACCTCACGCTTGTCCGAGGGGGTATCCAAGAGTGTATTCGAGAAAGCGTCAGACCCCGTCAGAGTGAATATCACGCGCCTCCCCACGCACGATCTTGAACACGAAGACCCCAAGTCGGGATTGAATGCGGAAAGCCGGACGGTTCTGCATATCTACTTCGAACACCCGTGCCAACATAAAACTATCACACCGATCCCCTCGCCATCGCAAGAACGCCGCTTCGGACCCACATCAAAGCAGCAGAAGGAGCGCCGCATAGCGAAAAAACTAGAACGGAAACTGCGCGAAGCGACACAGACCTTCCCCCATCTTCACCACGAATCTTGGGAACCTGACAGATCGACTGCACCACCAGCTTCGGCGGAACTCGAGCCAACAAAGATCCAGAAACAAGGATCCCAGCATGAGCAGCCTAACGACTTCGAGCCCAGCGACTCCCTGCAGCTGGCGTTCTTCCTCCACAGGCCCTACCTCTCCTTCCACCGCCCTCCGTCCGTCTTATACACCTGCCCCACTGCTACTCCATCTCGATATAGCCCATGTACACCGGTGGCGCTGATCCACGCCGGGTGTTTCTGGCGCACGTACCGAATCCAAATCGGCGCTGGGCTTGCGAGGCCGGGTGTGGTTGATCCGAGGGGTGTGGTGAGCTGGGCGCATAACGGAGGGAGTAAGGAGGAATTGGAGGAGGATGAGAGGATGTTGAAGGGGTATAGAGTACGTGGGTGGAGACTATGGGGTGAGAGCGGGCGACTTTATCTGCATCGGATACGCTCATTGCGCGCGTCTGGTGTCAAGTTCGAGGACCCTGATCGCGACGGAGTGGTGGGCGGGAGGAGACAGAAGGTCAAGGCGGACGAGGTCGTCTCGCTAAGCTGGACGCGTCCGCTGAGTCGACAGACGCGTGCCTATGCGTTTACTTTCCGCGGCGTGGTGTTCGAGTGGAAAGGCACAGGCACCGTCCGCGAGGACAGGAAATGTGGGTGGCTGCTCAGATTCGCGCATCTCAAGCTTGTTGCGAAAGTCCCTGTCAATGCTGCGGAGAAAGTGAAAGAGAACGGCAATGGAACGAGGGAGGTGTGTCTTGCGACCTACACGAGCTCGATTGCAGCGGAGAAAAACGGAACGTTGGAGGTTGTCGATGACAAGGTCTTGGCGTTTGTGGACGAGTGGATGCCGAGTTTGAGTATTGGTACGAATCACGACGGAGAGGAGGGATATGATACTGATGTTGGTCCACTGAGAGGACGAGTCGAGAGGTTGAAGCGCGGCGCGTTGTACCAGGTAATCGTGGCTACGGTGCTGTGTGTGGCGAGTGCGGAGAAGGAGAAGAGGCACACACTCATTGATCTTGTCATCGGAATTGCGGAGAACGGCGGGAATGGTGGAGGGTAGGATGGCATCCGCGCTCCTGTTCGCTCTTGTAATGCGCATGGATTTGTTTGGTCACTATCATGGTGTCCCATCAGCACGACGCATGTATCAAGATATCTCACATTTGTTGTTTGGACAGCTCAAAAGAGCCATCTCTAACGCCGCGGCGTTGTAGTCAGCTGCTCATGAGCTGGAAATGTCTACTGACTCTCCAATACCCTCTTCGCGCCATCCGCAATGCGCTTGACCTCGTCATGGCCCTTCTTGACCACCTCTTCCATGCGCTTCTTCGCCTTCTGAATATCATCTGGGCGCACCTCTTTGTTCAGCTCGTACTTCCTGATCAGCTTGTTGTGGTCCTGTCGTGCGCGCTGAACCATGGCATCAGCCTTCTCCGACGCCCTCTTCGCAGACTCGATCGCATCTCGCCGTGTGTCTCCTGTAGGTGGTGGGAGCGGCACCTGGATGGTGAGAGGATTGTTCTGCTCGGGCGCGAGCGGTGTTAGGGAATGAGGTGATGCGGCGATGGCAGTGGTGATGGGTTTGATGTGCTGCAGTCAATTAGTACAGGGCCTAGAGACGGTCCTCGGTGTCTACGCACTGCATCGTCCCCGCATATGACGTTCAAAACTCGCCCTCTAGGTACGACCTGCGCAATATCACCCAGCCGTACAGTCTCCTTGCCGTGCCCTGCTGTGCCGAGCTGCACCTTCAGGCTCTCCACGATGTCGGGATTCAGTCTGCCGCCACTTCGCAGCTGCGCAAGGTCGTGCGTGAGCTTCTCGATGGCCTTCAATATTGAAGCCTCGAGCTCCGACATGTCGTAGATCTCATCGGTTGGTGTGGGTCCGCCAGTCTGATTCACGGGTGGGCTTGAATCGCTCTTCGCATGGGATTTGTTCGCTTTGCCGGCCTTCTTCCATAGCGGAGGGTACTTCGCGAAGCTCCTCAACTGCGGGCTCATCGACTTGCTTATCGGCGTGGCGGCATGGAAGGCGCAACTGGTGGTGTGAGCTGCTTGGACTATTCAAGTGCAATTGAAGCGCTTACAGATTGCGGCATGGCAGCTCACCTGCTCTCGAGGCAGCAGCCAGAGAGCTTCTTGCGCTTAGGCGTGTGGCTATACGTGGTGCGAGCGATTGTGACATTGTATTGGTTCTAGCTGAGCACTGTAACATCTGAAGGCAAGTGCTATGAGACCGCGTCAAGGGTGCATTGGCCATGCTCCACTTTTGCACGCGACTGGAACGTCATCGGCAGGAACGAACTGAGTGGAAACCGCAACCAATTCTTCGTGGTCGGCTAGCATCAGACTGGAGGATTAGACTCGAGGCGGCTAACATTCGCTGAGTGTCAAATATATCTTTGTGGCAGAGCTCCGCGCACCAGAGGCCTCTTTGACCGGGTTGATCAACTGCAAAACGTCCCAACTCGGTGCCCGCTCAAGAGGCAGGAGAGCTTTGTTGATCTTAACTCGCGGGACGCCGGCTCCGGGGCCCCAGATTTGATGAAACTTTGTGCGAGCTCGGAGAAATGCAGTACTTCGTCTTAATGCCTGCTTCGGGGGCCATCGTCCTAGCACCACAATAATGCTTACTCAGACACAGATTGCCAGGCCAGTGACTGTCTGCACTCCTGTGACGCTGACCGGAGGAACTTTGGAGCGGCAGATGAGGCGTGAAGGGGCTTTGCTGGGTTGCATCTACTGTAGGAGTCAAGGCCTCCCACCCACATCATACCACAAGCCACCGTCGATCGACGGCCGTTGAAGCTCCCCGCAAGCCTCGAAACTTGACACTCTGACCTGCTGCGCATTCTACACAATATCAAGACCGGCGTGACCTGGCGGAGGCGACCTTCTGATTGTCTTTGCGCCTGCTAGACGCGATGCGGCAGCCAATGCGTGCCTTCGCTGTTCGCGGAGCTGCCAAAGGGAGGTGCAAGAAGGACCGCTGATCTTCACTGTGGTAAGCATCACGACAGCTCTGACATGGCCGACAAGCCGCCTTCGTCGCATCAACCGCCGAGCCACCCGTATTATTGGGTCGTCGCTCTTACCACTTCACATGGTTTGCGGCTTGCAACGTCAGCCCTGGGCATCCTGTGCGTTGGCTTAAACGAGGCAACCACCCCGGACACCGACTTTCCTCAGTCCACGTCCCTCTGCGCGACCATAAGCCTGCGAAACCCTGCCCTGCATTCCACCATATGGTCGGCGATTGATCAACGACCGCACGATCATATACGCATCGTCCATACCATGTAGTTGATCCCTCATTTGCTCTGACTACTTGCGCTTCGATCTGAGATGTGACATCCGAGGCCATGGCTCCTTTCAGCAACTTCAACCTGTCAGCCCTGCAGAGACGTTCTCCAGATCCAATACCAGAGGCAACAACCCGCACATCACCGCCGACGCGGAACAGTCTGTCAATAGAAGGAGGCTTCCTGGAGGCATGGGCACAAGGCTACAACGTAGGAAGCCTAGTCATCCTCATCTTGATAGTTTTCTGCAACTATCGATCCGGCATATGGTTGCACAAGCTCATCTTGCTCGAGGTACGCACTAGCTTTTACGTACATGACACAACCATTAACGAACCCAGCTTGTTCTCGCTCTCTGGCACGGAACCTTCATCTTCGTCAAAGACCCTTACTACGGCTGGTACCTTTCAGCAACCGCGACCTTGCTCTTCGTCTCCTACTTTCTCCACAACGTCGTCGCCTGGCTAAAGATACGACCATTTCTCCCAAAATGGGGGTCGCGATTATTCATCGTGTCGCTGCTTTGCGTTCAGCCATTCTGGATTGCTGAGGCCTGGTCCAACTTTTCCTACTTCAACGGCCTTGGATCAGACGCAAATGTCCGCATGCGCCCATGGGAGGCTCTTGTCCGCGACCCATGGTGGATATTCACCACATGGAAGCTGATTGATGCAATTAAAAAGACTTATGGCTTCAAAATATGGGCTCTCGCTCGCATCAACGCGAGATTTGGGATCATGCTGCTATGCATGGTATGTGAAAATGGTCTGACCCGGATTGCGTGCTGACAAAAATACCAGCTTCTGTCCATCGCCTTCCTTTTAACGGACGCCGCAGTATCCGCTGCTCGAGTCACAGCTAGCAGTGGCATCAACCCCTACTGGCGATTCGCCCTTGTGTTCAAATGCGCCTCCGACACGATCTTCCTCGATGACTTCAAGTCTGTTCTTGACGACATCGTCCACCGCAAATTCAGTTCCGCAAACGGCACCGTGCACCGTGGATCCAACGTCGGTTTGAGCAGCAGTCACGACGTACACAAGCGATCACACTCCTTCCGCGGTGACGAATTTATCGAATGCACCTCGCTCGAGCAGCCGTTCAGTCTACCAAAAGTCTCAACACCGCAACCCAGTGCTGTCAAGTCTCGCTTCTTGAACCCTTTTGCACCGAGGAAGAGCAGAGATAGTGTCCAGGAAATACGTGTCCAGCAAGAGATGTCGATCGCTCCGGAAAGAAGGCAGACTAGTCATGATAGCTGGAACAGCGAGAGCCCTATGTTGCCCAAGCCAGCACATACGGTCTATGGAAACGATGGCCTGGGTGCCAGCGAGAGCGACGGTAGCTTGCTGATCGGCAGGCTTGTATGAAGTACCAATTGCACAAGCAACTTTATGTGGACATACCAACGAGTCGATCAGCCGCGATGAGCCATCAGCATATCTTGGCACATGAGGTTTCGAGGTTTGGAAAAAGTGAAGAAGATAGGAAAACACCGTTTGAGACGGACGACTCCCATATGTTGTATACTGCATCCTGATCTAGAGAATGGCCATTTTCCTCAAGTGCCCCGAATTGAGGCTTGTGCGGCGTCGTCCCGCAACTCGTACTTCCAGCCACCACAACACGAGATGGCTGTATCACTAAGCATCGCTCATCGAAAACGACCATGTGCGCATACATTTTAGTTCACCGCCAATACTTCTCTGCATACTTCTATCGCAGTCGAAGTCGAGCTAGAAGTTTGATGGCCTTTGCTATTCCGGCAGAGTCGTATCTGATGCGCCAACACTGTACGGGTCGGCCACTATACGAGTTTCGGCAGGCTCTGTCATCTATCAATCTCTTCTTCAGATCAATTGGCGCATCATAGGTTCGAGATGAGGAAAGATCCACCGCACTGTTCTCGGTGAGAAAGGCGAGCGTGAGCATGTGCCTTCCTGTACACAGCTGCGGGTAGGCGCAATGCCTTGATCTAGTACGAATACCAGCAGTCGCGACGCCTTGGTCACACAGCTACTTCCACACGTTGCACCTTGTCCAGACGCGTTCAGCTGTCCAAGGCTACTAGTAACCCCTCGCGCCTAGGTACTTAGGCTCAGCTCGACGCAAGCCTCACAAACACCAAAGCATTAGCCCATTTGGCTCTCAAGACCCACCTTGCTTTTGGAACGCTCCTCTCTTCCTCTTCTGAACCCAAGTCCCTAAACCTTCGCTACCTGCGACACCAAGACCTGCGACCTAGTATGCGGCTACAAACCACCTTACCGGCCTTCTTGGCTGTCGCAGTTGCTCTCGTCAACGGAGCACCATCTAGGTACGTGCTCCTATTGTCAGCGCGCCACCTGATTTACTGACGTTGAACAGCACGAACAAGAAGAGAAGCGTCGACTTCAACTGGGGCAGCACGAAGGTCCGCGGTGTCAATCTCGGAGGATGGCTGGTTCTCGAATCGTAGGTCTCCACACTACCACCATAAGTCATATGCTTACACTCCAAACAGATTCATCACACCATCCATCTTCGAGTCTCACAGCAACCCTGGCTACCCGGTCTACGACGAATGGACTCTTTGCCAGAAGCTCGGCAAGCAAGGCTGCTACGATGCACTCACGCCCCACTGGGATACCTTCGTTTCTCTCCAGGACTTCCAAAAGATTCGCGATTCCGGCTTCAACCTTGTCCGCATCCCGGTTGGTTACTGGTCTTACGTCGAACCATGGGGTCCGTTCACCCAGGGTGCTGCACCCTACCTCGACAAGGCCATCACTTGGGCGCGCGAGACTGGACTCAAAGTCGTCATCGACCTGCACGGCGCACCAAAGAGCCAGAACGGATTCGACCACAGTGGCCAGAGGCTGGAGAACCCCGGCTGGGGTGATGCAGACAGCCTTGCGTACACTCACCAGGTCCTCAGGATTCTCAACGAGAAGTACGCAAAGCCGGACATGCAGGACGTTGTCGTCGCTATCCAGCCTCTCAATGAGCCATTCCTGGCAAAGGTCCCGCAAGACACGGTGCGCCAATTCTACTACGATGCGTACTACAACCTACGCCAGGTCAGCGATACGCCAATTGCGCTACACGATGGCTTCTTCGCACCCAGTTGGATGAATGGTGTCCTCACACCTCAAGACAACAACGCGCAGGGTGTCATCGTCGATCACCATGAATACCAGATCTTCGATGCTGGGCTTGTCGCTATGGATGTGGAGGGGCACTTGAGTCTGACATGCGACTCGGTCAGCTCTTACGCGACATCCGACAAGTGGACCATCGTTGGAGAGTGGTCTGGCGCTCTCACTGACTGCGCCAAACATCTCAACGGCTTTGCCGCGGGCTCGCGCATGGAAGGCAGTTTCGCCGGCGCGTCATACATTGGCTCCTGCGATGGTAAGTCTGGGCGAGTTGACTCGTGGTCTCGGGACTGGAAGGACAGCGTTCGCAGGTACATCGAGGTCCAACTCGACGCTTTCGAGACCCGCACCCAAGGATGGATCTTCTGGAACTTCAAGACCGAGGGAAGTGCTGGAGAGTGGGATCTGTTCCAGTTGCTCGACGGTGGAGTGTTCCCACAGCCGCTGAGCGATCGCAAGTTTGGGAAGTACTGCACAAACTTTTGAAGAGAGATCATGGCGGCGGTGAACGCAGGATGAGGCTCCGCAAGGCAGAGATGATGTTGTAATGGGTGGTTGGGATGCGGTACACAGGAGGGTATATGGCGAAGATTCGTAAATATTGTATGCATTGAGTACATGATGACGAGATAATGACTATCTGCATGATCTCCCTCGAATTCTCCTCCCTCTCCGGATGATACATGATATTGGTAGTACATGACGTTGGCACTGTATCGTCCCATGCTCACTCGTCGACCAGCTCCACGATATCACCGAACTCCTGGAACAACCACGGCTGCAGATCCTCGAAGCCTTCTGGAATGTGCTCTGACTCATCCTGCTCGGTCTTGATGGGCTGTACCGGTACGTTGACCTTGGCAGTTGCATTGCGACTCGCGACGTTCTCCTTCTCGTTAGCACCTACCGACATATCGAGCATGTTCAGCATCTCGCTGTAGACGTCCTCATCTTCATCCTCTTCCCTTGTAGCGTGGAAAAGTAGTGATTCTGCGGCTATGCCCTGCTGCGGCTCGCCAAAGCCGCGGTCCTGCAGCATTGACTTCGGGGGCTTGAAGTGTCGGGACTGTTCGGGACTGCTCGTGGCTTCGAAAAATGGGGCGCGCATCTTGCTCGGCTGCTTGGGCAATTCAGGGCTCGCTTCTTCATTGGCGGTGAAGTCAAGGTCCATGGGGAAGTCGACGTCCGCGAAATCTTCGGCCACGTCGATGGCATCGTGTGCTTCGTTGTTCTGCATGATTGACGTTCCTTTCACGTTAGTACCCTGCAAGTCCTGTGGGTCCGCGAGGCCGACGATTGCACCGCCGAACATGGAGTCATCGTCGCCGAAGGTGTCGGAGCCGCGAGAGACAACAGGTGCTTTGGCGGAGAAGTGCGACGAATTGAAGTCGACAGAGTCGGTCGGCTCGTTCTTCATAGTGGAAGGTCCAGCAGTGAAGTCGTCGAATTGCAGGTCGCTGTACTCGCTCGAGGTTTTGGGTCGAGCAGTGGGTGGCTGAGAGAGAAAGGATAGTTGATGTTCGCCGCCTTCATCGTAGCAGTATGCGGGTTTCTTCTTCATGACTGAGTGGATTGAGGCTGACATTTCTTTCTTCTGGACAGTCTTGTGCAAGTTGTGAAGGTCGCGATAGTCGCGCGGGTAGCTGATGGCGTACTCGTTCTTGCGCTTCTTTTCTTGCTGTGTCAGATCCAGCTCCTCGATCGCTGCTGAGCTCTTTCGCTTCGACGCCTGTAGTTGCAGCTTCATCTGCCTTTTGTTGTCTTTTTGCGAAGAGCTTTTTGGGAGAGGTTGGTCGTCATGCTCGGCCTTGAGCACATGCTTCGGTGCGGTCTTCTTTGGTGGCTTATTCAGGCCGTGCTTACAACAATAGTGCTTACAAGCCTCCTTTTCCTTGCACTTATGGTTGCAAGACCACCTGCCATTTGAGAGCTGAACGGGCGCAGAGTCGTCTTCATGCTCCTGCTTGATCGACGCAGCCTTCGTACGACCCTTCTCATATGCCGGCTTATTGTTCGCGGTGTCGAGGCGAGTGATAGCATCCGCGGGACCTGCAAAGTTATCAATATGGTCAAAGTCAAGATCGCCGCAACTCGCTTTCACCAGAGCGTCGTCGTCGAGATCAAGGTCGCCGAAATCATCACTGGCAACAGACTTCTTCCGCTGCATCGAAGTGTTCTCAACCCGGCGTCTGGACATATTCGGCTGATGAGTTGGTGGGGACTCCACTACCTTCGTGGTCGGGGCGTGAAACATTGAGGGCGTGATCTTAGGTGTGACTGTGGCGTCGCGCATACTGCCAGCTGCAGCCAGTGAGCCGAGTCCTCTGTCATTGATAATTTGACGTACCTATGCTTTCACACATTAAGTAGCAGTTGATCTTCTGCTCCGGGCTGGTCAAGAGTGCTGGGAAGAGCAGGCTCTGACCTAGACTGAGCTTGTGACCACTGTGTTGGTCAGCACATCACGTTGAAGAAGGGACAAGCACGACTCACTTGATCCTCGCAAAGTGTAATTTGCGACCATCTGAAGTCTCTGCCAGCATGCAGATGTAGATCAGCTGTTTGCCGAATTTTTCTGGAGGTTTCTCGTTGATGAAGCCGATATCTGCCTTGACTTGGACCTTGACGCCTTCTGGAGTCTTGGTGACCTTGGTGCATTATCAGCATGGCACTTTTTACGACATGGCGAGACTTACGGAAGATGCCTGAATGTGAAGGGACACACGGAGCTTGGGGAACGACCTCAAAGCCTCGAGAACTTTGAGACCAAAGGGTGGATTTCTGCCAACAACCGTCTCGATGCGCCGCGCATCTGTGCTCTCCAGATCCTCGATACTTCGGATACCAGCATTGACAAGCTTGCGAACTGCGACAATGCCTATGCTGGGCACTTGGACCATCTGCAGAGGGCTATCGTCCCAGGCTTTTGAACCCAAACAACGCTCCAACATCAGTGCACTGTGGATACTGACCGAGTCTCCAAGACATGTTTGACAATCGATAATGCACCTGACCAGACTGTTGATAGATTTGAAGATCGAGGCCGCTTCTTGATGATACTGGTTCTTGTGTTTGGCCATGTCGCCTTCCCAGTTGATCTCTGTATGGCCAAGCACGGACTGAATGATGAGAGAGACCTTCTGAGCTGGCAAGTCAACGTTCACAGGTATTGGAAAGCGGATCGATGGCGACTTGTTGATGGACTTGTAGATGCCCTTCTCGCCTTGACGAAAGCGAATCTTCGAGAACTCAGATGCTTGCGCTACAGCTGAAAGCTGCAAATATTAGCAATTGTGAGCAACATCAGAGGGTACGACTTACGATTTCCGAGAGCGTCGACTTTGGTTGCAGGCCCATGAACACCCTCATTGTCTCAAATTGGACGTAGTATCGTGCCATAGCATGGCCGAACTCGGTGCAACGGAAGTGTCCCTCGCCTGAAGCGAGATCATATTCTTTCAAGAGAGTGATGTCGCGGAAACAGATATCGTCTACCTGTTCTTGGATATCTTGGCCGTTGCGAGAGCCTTCAAGCTTGTAGTACACCGGATTCTGCTGTAGACGAACGTAAAGAAACGTGCCAGTCAGCCACTTCCGAGCTGATTCAAGGTCTCGGATGGTGCCGAGCCCGATCTCAGCATTCATGTGGTCGATGAGATTGAGGTGTAGTCTGCTCTCCAGGATCTCTTGGCCGGTCGTCAAAGTTTCGTATCGCCGAACCTTGGTCTGCCGTGTCATGATTACTGCGACAGCACTGTCATCGAACTGAGGTCTGCCTGCGCGACCGAGCATCTGCATCATCTCCAGGTCTGAGTACTCTTTCATGCCCTCTTGCGTGTACGCCATGGTGTTCTTAATAATGACGAGGTGGCATGGTAGGTTGACGCCAACAGCTAGCGTTGACGTGCAGCAGATGACGCTGATGTCGCCCTTGAGAAAGGCTTGTTCGACTTTCATACGGTCCTCATGGTCGAGACCTGCGTGGTGGAACGCCACTCCGGAAGGGACAAGCTTGCGGTTCTCTTTATCTTGAATGTGCAGTGGCTGCGATGGAGGACTCCACAGACGATCTCGGCCTGCTTTTGACTCCCACCAGTCAGCTATCAGCTGCGCAGTCTGAAAGCAAGACTTTCGAGTGGCACAGAAGACCATCAACGGCTTCCGCTCCGAGTATTTCGCGATGACTTCGGGCAGCTTGGCATCGAGCTGCTTCTCGAAAGCCCAGTCGTTGTTGCTGTTCGACATGTACCCACAGACGTGCTTTCTCAACTTGACTGGACGGAACTCTTCACCGAACTTTTCATTCGGAGCAGCCACATATGGTTCTGCGGAACTCTTGCCCAGCCAAGCTGCGACATCATGAAAATTTGGAACAGTTGCCGAAAGTGCGACAAAGCGGACATCAGTGCCAATTGACTTCATGCGCGAGACCACAACCTCTAGCACAGCGCCCCGGTCGTCGTTCAATATGTGAACCTCGTCGATGAGAAATATCTTGATGAGTCGCATCAGCTTCTCGTAATCTTTCCACTTTCGAGTCATGCTGTCCCATTTCTCAGGCGTGGTGACGATAATGTTTGCGCTTTGAATGTTGCGCAAGTCTGAAGCGTCGCTGTCGCCAGTGAGCTCAGCACACTTGAGCCCGATTTGTGTGAACTTTTTGTCCCAATCGCGATGTCGCTCAGAACACAAGGCTTTGGTCGGGGCCTGGTACACGACTTTGTACTGACCAGTTGAGTTCGAGGCGACTGCGCGACAGATGGCAAGTTCCAAGATGGCGGTCTTTCCACTGCCGGTGGGCGATGACAAAACGAAGTTGTTGTCTGACTTGAAAACATGGTCGAAACACTTGGACTGCACGGCGTTGAAGTTTGGGAAAGGAAACACCGTTCTGAGGCGGTCCGGAAGAGCAGATACAGGAACTAGGGGGATACCTTGGACCGTCGGCGGCGCATGTGACACGCCAGTCCTGTCTGGTGGAGGCTCCGTCTTCATGACTTGCTGGAATGGACGACCAGTATCACGTCGTGATGGCTCCTGAGAGCGTTTGTGGACCTCGCGTTGATATTGGAAACTGCTTCGTCGGTTGACCCCGTGTTGAATTGGGATACCTTCAAAAGCTTGGAACTGAGAAGAGCGCTGAGAAGTATCATTGTCGTGTTGTCCAGCTCGTCTTCTCCCGGCGTTCAATGCTGGACTTGAGGAAGCACCAAGTGGCACGTCAGAGCTTGAATCGACAGGCTGAAAAGCGTTGTATGCAAATCGGCCTACGAATATCAGTGTCTGCTTCACCCTTGCCCGCAAAGACAGCACTTACTGAGTGACTCTCGGTCGTCAAGAATAGAGTAAGCCTGTTGGTCTAGACGACAATCAGTATGTGCTCCTTTAGGCTGTGTGCTGTATTACCTTCGTCACCATAGGTCTCTTGGTAGACTGGCAGCGACTGAAGTGGTGGCCGCGGGCTCTCAATTGTGTGGCTGCCGTATGATCGATTGCGGGCAGGAGCGAGTGAAAGCCTTCCTCGGCCTTGCGCAGCCTGATACTGGCGGTCGTTGAACGGCTGTTGAAGCATGCGCTCGTCTGCACGTTGTTAGTCCAACCCTTGTTCAGCACGTACTTTTAGTAACGTGCCGAATGAGTCCAACTGTGCATCTTGTCCGTATTCGTCGTCTTCCACGGCATCATACATAGGGGAATTATACTGCGTAGTGCGATACCGCTCTCGCGGAGCGACTGGCCTCAGCGGTTGATTGAATTGCGGCTGCAGAATGTTGTAATACGGTCGTGCAGGTCCCTGCTGGCGGTTATCTTGTACTGTGTAGTAGGGCCCATTCATGATGACTGCCTGTTATTCGATCCACGCTTCGCGACAAGGCGCTACGAATCGCTCACTGGAAGCCTGCCGTGCAGAATTTAAGACCCGGCGGGAGTGAGGGTGACTTGAGAGGCGGGGGAAAAGAAATGGCTCGTATGACGGCGACTGGTGGCGAGTGACAAAGCAAATGATGAAGTCGAGAAGAAGGAAGGAGCGACCTCACGCGTCGTGATGGAGCCAGGCCGCTACTTCCCCAACCACCGGCGCCATACGTGTCAACACTGGTCTTGCGGCCATAGGACGACCTTGGTAATGGCATACTGAAGCTATGGTCTTGACGACGCGAACGCGTGCGCAACTGCAGAGTGAGCCTCAAACTCTGTACAAATGGCGAGCCATCGCTCAACTGAAGCTATATCTGTCAGTGTACTGTCGTTTAAATTGCATGACCTTTTCCTAGGCTGTCACCAGAGATATCAGGAGGTGCTCAATGCATTCTAGGCCTATGTGAAAGACAGCTCTCATCGAGAACGACAGCCCCAAAACTAGCAAGCCGAGTTCGGCCGATATACATCTACGTTCAGGCATTGCGCTTCCTCTCTATAGACGGAGTTGCTGATCTCGAAGTGCTATCGCCACGCGCTCTTGCACCACTCTTCTCCTGCTCAAATGAGGATGGCCGTCGGTCGATAGTCGTCTTCTCGAAGCTTGCGATCTTTACGGGCCCTGAGCGGTGCCCTGGCTCCGATTTCGTGTACAAGTAGGTCGCAAACAATACCACTAATGTTCCAAGAAAGAACTGCGCAATTGTTAGGCGTGACTGGTTGGTTCAGACTGGAAGTGTGCTTACTGAGGTAGTGACTCTGAAGTCGAACAACGCTACGCTAACAACGCAACTGATGATGATGGAGATGCTGGTAGCAAAGTTCTTAGCAATGTTGTCAGCGTAGTTGATGACTAGCGCAACAATAACGCCACCCATGGCCTGGCAGATGATCGCAGCCCATACGACCCAATTGTAACCCGCGAAGAAGCCTGTCTTCGCAATGATCTCACCGTCTTTCCAGAAGACGCCCAGGAATAGCGCAGGAAATAGGGACCAGAACGACAATTGGCAATTGCGCACCCAAAGTGACGTATTCTTACTCGTTGACTCCTTCAGTATCTTCTCGAACGAAACGCCCGCTAGACCTGACAGGGCACAGGACACCAGCACAGCAGTCAGACCCACGGAGCTATTCATCTCTGATGCCACCGTGCCTCGGTCTTCCTTTATGCCTTCGTATGATCCTGATCGCTTCGTCAAGCGCGCTGCTGCGTGATTGCCAAAATCTTTCAGATCCCCGAGGGACCTTGACCAGACTTTTGTGTTGGGCGCACGCAGCGACTCCAACGTAGCAGGCTCGGCGGAGTATCCCGGAAGCTGCACAATTGAAACACCTATCACCAAGACCAGCAGTGACAACCACTTGCGCGACGACAAGCTCCTTCCTAGCATCAACACGCTGAACATGGCAGTAGTCAAGATCTTAAGCTGATAAGTGACTTGGAACGTGGCCGCATCCAGATTGCTAACTGCCACGTATTGGAGTGTGTTCTGTAGGGTATAAAGAAGGGCGGGTATCGCGAGCTTCCAGCTTTCGTTCGTAAACATTGCGCTCGTGAGGCTGTGGAACAGGGTTGCGACGGTCGTGTTCGACGGCAGAGTTTTCGACATATCATACAGAGCCTGCACAACGTCGTCAGTGTCATTTGTCTGAGATGGCATACAGCGAAACTACCATGGTCAAGCTTATCCCAAGCTTGATGACTTCGTTCAAGAATACACTGGTGCTCGTGTGGTACCGCTGCCCGCCAACGACAGGCATGACGCGCGAGTAGTGCATGATCTAATCGCACGTCAGTCATCGTTCCTGGTCTTGCGCATGTGGTTGTCTCGTTCGTGGTCATCACTGCTCGAGCTGGACTGAGGAATTGGGTCGAGTCGCGCAAATGACGTGCCGAGGCCCATGGAACGTCATACCAAAATCAATGCAGAGTTCTGAAATGTGAGCTGCATGCTAGTCAGTGAACAGCCTCAGCTTACCAACTTGCAATACATACCGTTATCAGAGACAAACTCTTCATCGATATGCCGCCCAGCGACCCTGAAGATGATCTGCTGCCGCCCATTTTGAGCCGCGTCAGGAACCAGGTACCGAATTTCGATTCGTTCGACGGGCAAGCGGTTTGCAGATATACAAAGCTCCTCAGATCCAGCCTGATAGCCAATGACGCTCAGGAAAGGAGAGACACAAGTTGAGAAGTTGAGTTCACTCGGCGCACGCGGAAGATGGATCGTCAGAAGCGTGGTCAGCCATTGTCTGCCTTGTCGCCTAGCTGAGGGTAGCGTCACCCCAGAGCAGCTGCATCGCGGGGCCTCGCGGCGCAGGGGCAGCCCTGGCGATCAGTGGGGCCTAGCCCTGCATCACCTATTGAGTTGGCGCGCCAACTCACCTCAACACCATCCCGAGGCATCTGTCACCATAAGCAGAATGGACATAATGAGGTGTCTGCGAATTGTTGCTTCATACCCCGCCGATGAGCAGACCCGCACTCGGTCGTTGCTGCTCGAGCTCAAGGAGACACGATGGCATCATCTGAGCAGTCTTCAATCCTCACTACAAGCAGACCCCAAGCAATTGATGTCGCCCTCACGATACGTCTTTGAAAGTCGCCATGATGAAATACCTGGGACTTCAAGAACCTCGAGTTGGCTAGGGCCATTGTGAGGGGTCACCATGGTCATGATGTATTCACCTGGGCAACCGGGCTTTGCTCACTCTGGAGAAGAGGGAATTCTTCCTGCAACGCTTTCTCGACTAAGCGAACGACAGCAGGTGACTCCTATTCTTTGAAAGCTCACAACTAGTTCCTCCTTTCTCCAATGTCGTCGACTACCTTCCTGATTCTACCACGCGATCTGCGTGATATGGCCCTTCAGTATGCCATGCGCTCTTCGCAGCCGGAACTCGAACTTCACCAACTGGTCTTACTTTCGGACACCTTTGTGGTTTCATCGGCCCAGACTATCGCGCCTGCTAATATGCTATTCACATGCCGGCAGCTTCGCGAGGAGACTTGATGCCTCATGGATCTGCGCGACAGGACTCCAAGACTCGAAATCCACATCAGAGACATGTCGACGGGGTGGGAGATTTGCCCAGCTTGGCAGGCCCCACCAAGTGCTTGCGTCCAAGCTCAACTACGAAAACACGAGGTCAACTCCATGACCGTGGACATTAAGCCGCGGAACAGTACAGCGTATACGAAGTCCGCGCCCCACGATTGGCTACAATATCATTCGAAAAGTCGTACATTGCTACGAGAAAACATGTTTAGTGCAGATGTGCAACCAGGATATTGTTTTCCGGAGCCTTTACCTCAACATCTGCCAAGACGAACGTTATCCAGACAACCCGCTTTCCAAGCCTCTTATGCGCGCAATGCGGGGGAACACTCTGACTTTCATGTACCGCTGCGTGTCATTTTCCATCTCATGCTGCCCAGGGGCCGTCGGTATTCGACCAGGAGGATGATTCCAAGCAGCTGATGTGTTACTGTCACCACCGTGTTATGTGTTTCACGCACGTCGTTGGCACCATGATAAAGGAGGCTTCAGCGCTGCCCTATCAGATCAATCTGCGGAACATACTGAGCAACGACCTCAAGAACACCAGAGATGTAGGTACGATATCGTAACTTCAAGACTTGGTGCCTCTGCGCGAGCGCCACGAGTTGGGCCAGGTACATAAAGCTGGAATTGAACGTGGATTTACTCGGCACAGACCTGAGCTTCCCGCTGGTAAGTGCTCGCAGGTACACATCTCGAGGCATTGTACTATCATATTTCAAGTCACATTCTTCTGGAAGGGGCCGATCTATTTATCCTGTAGTATACCAAGCTCAACGCAATATTAGCAAATCGAGCTCAGACAGCTGAGAAGTAAGCTTGCCTGGCAATCTACGACCGCAAAATGTCTATTTTCTGCAGCACCAATCTCGAACAATCAATACCGGGCTTCTCCTGTGCTGTACACAGTTGACCAAAGCCCATTCAGCCCTTACTGTGTAACATTCAGGGAAATAAACCAGCAGGCCGCAATAACATGTCACTTCAGCTTGTCTATCCAATAACTATTCCCGATCGCACTGCATCCCGCCACAACGGTGCAGGGTTGACGGTTTGCCAGAAACGCGCTAAAATTTCAGCCTCATGCTTGCTTACTATGCGAGGTACACACCTGCGATAAAGCCTAACGATGGGATTTGGGTACACCCGCCGCAGGAATTTGACTATCAATCAAAGCGAATGGCAACGGACTACACATGCAGAACCCTTCACTCTTGTGACGCACGTGGCGCTCGTGTTGAGGTGAGATATTAGCTGAGCCTTGCGCTGGACGTTATCATATCAGCGACTAAGACCTACCACAGCGTCGCCAGCCTGGTATTCGAGCAGATCCGCTGAGACGGAGGCCACGCACCCGCGCTGGTAGTGCGGACTAGCGCACAGATACGAATCAGTGTGGTACGTTTTCGTCGTTAGGAAGACGTCGCACAGAAGGTTGCACAACCTATTAGGACTGGGCTGACACCTGGCCCGCATGCGGTAAACAACCTCGCTGACTTTAAACAGCCTGATAGTCAGTCATGGCGTTCTGGTGGAAATCTTTCTCGCTCGTGTTTCGAGTACCAGCTTGCGCATATGGCGATCGTAAGCTTCCCTGCAGTTGTCCGGTCCAAGGTCGTCATCATCTGGCTCTTCCTTTTTAGCGCATTTCTTCTCTCTGTATACAGCCCTCTGCCGGAGCACGTGCGCAAGTACCGCGATGCTGCTGTCACCTCAGCGACAGAATCGGTACTTGGGGCGCGCCCTTATTCCCCACAGCAAGGCCCGACTCAGTCGACGAAGGACAGCCCAAAGTATGCTTACGCAACCTTTCTCGCTGGTCAGGAGAACGACGACGCCGAAGACGTCTATTTTCTGGGCGCGCGATTGCTGACATATCAATTGCTCCACGCACCGGAAACGAAAACCAACAACTCTATCCCATTCCTCGTGATGGTCACACGGACTGTCTCGGAACTCAAGAAAGATCGCCTTCGACAGGACGGCGCCGAGGTGGTAGTTGTCGAAGATCTGGTTGCAGAATGGATCGGTGACCCACGCAACAACCCCCGTTTCAAAGATGTGATGACAAAACTGCGGCTTTGGGAGATGACGCAGTACGATCGCATTTGCCTAATCGACGGCGATACTGTGTTGATGGAGAACATCGATGGAGTGTTCGACGACCCTGCGGTATCGACGCGCAAGACGCTCGGTTACACCGATAGAATCAAAGACGATGAAGCACCGCAGCCTAGCGAGTATGCTTTTGCGGCTACCGCGGAACCCAGTCAGTCGTCCTCGACTCCGTTGCGTCAAATGCTGACCCACGCAAACAGAGTACGACCATGATTATCCGCCCTCGGACGAGAAACAACAATATCAATTCGGCCCCAACTACCTGAACAGTGGTTTCATCGTCCTTCAACCTTCCGCAGCCATGTTCGCGTACTATGTCTCGTTGCTCGACAAATCCGACGGCCGATGGGGTGAAGGTCTGCCTGAACAAAATCTTCTGAACTGGGCCCATCGCCGCCCCAATGGCAACATGCCGTGGCAGACTCTGGATAAGATGTGGAACATCCATTTCCCGACTATGCAGGACATGGAAGCTGGAGTCAAGAGTTTGCATGAGAAATTTTGGAACCCGGAACATAAAGACTTGAGACCGTATCTTGAGAAGTGGAAATGGCGAATGCTGAAGTACTTCGAAGAGAAGGATGATGCGTCGAGATGAGTTGGACCATAATCCGAATCTGGAAATATGGTTCTCTGCTTCATATGCTCAGAGGCTACTACACATGCAGGCTTTCCTTCATCCATAGCGAGGCGTTTTGGTAGCACATTAACTTCATTGAAGGACACAGCTTTGCCTGTTCAAAATCGATCCCATGACCTACAACACAGACGAGCAACAGACTGGCGAATAGTGCGGTTTTCACTTGCATGCATCACATTCAGACCACTACAAATAAATACGAAAAGGACCACACCAACTCTCCATAGTTTGTTCCATTGCTTCTTCTAATACTGTTCCACACCATCCCCTACGCCCAGAACCAGCCCTTCAAGAGCCAAGCGCCCAGCCACAGCAGCCAAAATGATGTCAACACCATTCTCATACCCCTGGAACACCGCAGCACCGCCTACAATCGCAGCGGCAAGACACAACCCAAAAACAAGCGTAAACACACTCAGCGACCCCGTCGATCTCACAACAACGCTCCCACAATCCTCTAGCACCTGGAACCAAAGTACACACGGTGTACCCAAGCCAGCACCATACACCACCGCACAGAGCACTGCGATCTCGAGTCTCAGCGTCCAGATAAGTGGGACTAGTGCGATGCCAGTCAGTGTGCTTGCGCCGCCGCATAGTATGCGCGCTAAGAGGCGGGACGGAGGGGTGCGTGGCATGAGTGCGGAGGCGAGTGGCGCGGTGGTGTAGAGGGTAAGGTGGGTGTATGTGCCGGCGTCTGCGCGATAGAAATTGGGGCAGCGGCGATGACGAGGGGGTGTAGAGCAATGAAATTAGGATGCTGGGGAGGACGAGGGAGAGAGCGAGGAAGGTGGGTGGTGTACGCCATCCTCTGTTCCTTTGCGGCTGCTGTGGCTGTTTGGACTCCGCGGTTTCCGGGCAAGTGCGTTCCATCAGCAAGAGCGCATAGACGAGGGTCACGGCCAACAGGAAAAGCAATAGTCCGTATGCCAGTCGCACTCTGTCGGCGCGCAGACAACACCACGCCACCGCCGTGTACACGACCGCGCCTGCAAAGCCTGCAGAGACGCAAAGGCGAGATGCGAGGGCGAGGGAGTGTCGGTAATGCGTGCTCAATACGCGCATCGACACCGTACATAGCGCACCAAGTCCCAGACCAGTCAGCGCGCCCTGGTACAGCAGCCGCACCCAGATCGTATGTTGTGTATTGGCTAGAAGACCGATATGCGCGCCGCAGACTAGTAGCCCGCCGGTGAGCAGCATCCACCGCCACTACTGACGGGAGTATGTGTGCAGATATACTGTCATGCTGATCGGTAGACCGAGACACGCGCATTGTGCCGTGAAAATGGCCGAGAGAGTGAGCAGCGAGGTGGTGGAATCCAGAGTAGTGAAGTAGTACTCGAGCCAGACGCCCGACGAGAGAGGGATGCCATAGAAGTTGAAGAGGGTTCGTGCGTGAGCGGTGTGTGTGCGGACGTGGGCATGGGAGTCGTTGTTGTGAGGAAAGACTAGTGCTGCTTCTTGGTTGGACCGAGAGGTATTGGTGGACGTGTGACCGGCATGAGCTGTTGTGGATGGAGGAATGGCATCTGCTAGAGCTGCGCACTGGCTCGGCGCGCATGTAGACGCATGCTGGGAGGAGTCTGAATAAGTCAATGTAGAGGGTGTAAGGTTCATTCTGTAGATGGAAGAGCTGCCGTTTGTGAGAGCGTCGCATTCAATGTCTTTCATTGCTGACTATTGGCCGTGAAGAAGGAAAGCTAACGACTCTAATGCGAGTCGTATTTTCTACGGCTTGTCAGCTTTCAAACAACTTTGCCTACTGAGTCGTGCGTAGATGACTGACTGATTTTTGGCGACTCAATGAATCCATCCTGCGACATGGTGGTAGACCGGATTCCCAAGGAGGCGCATACATACTCAGAAGATGAAGAAGAATCCATTGAATCAAGAAACATCTGACATGGTCAGAATCATGCGGTCATCAGCAAACAAATACAAGAAACACTCACTACCCAAGATCCACCCAAACGCCAAACATGAGAATGCGCAACACCTCCTAGAAGATGGAGTTGACAATATTGCCACCGATAGTCGCACCTGCGAGTATCAGAAAATGCCATTCACAATTTTACCGCCAATAGTCGCACCTGCACCGAAGATAGCTGCGTTCCCCAGCTTTTTGCCGAACTTCTTGCCGCCCTGCTCGAACTTGCTCGGCTCGCCGGGCGTCTGCTGTGCGGGCGCTGACGCAGCCCCGTTCGACACGTCGAGCGGCATGTTGCCATAGTTGCTGGGCGGCGGGACCATCGACTTTTCCTCCTTACGCACGTACGAGGCTGGGAAGATGCCTTCCATGCCGGTGCGCTCGTTCTTGCCCTTCCACCACTCTGCGTTCATGTACTCTGTCACGGCGACGCGGTCGTTGGGGAGCAGCGCCAGGTCGCCGGCGTCTTGGGCGTTGTACTGGTACATGGCGGTCGCGTGGGTGAGGACGGTGGGACCGACGGGCAGAGAAGGTGTGGAAGGGTAGGCGGGCGGCGCTGGGTTCTCAGCGTAGTAGCCGACGTTCTGCTTCTTCTCTGAGGCGGGAGTAGGGGTGTGCGAGGGCGTGGGCTGCAGGTTCATCTGCGAGAGCTGGTTTGTGACTTGCTGAGCGGGCGCCGAGGGTAGCGCGCGTGTTGGGTTCTCGGCGGAGGTAGGCAGCTGTTGCAGCATGGCATCGTGCTGGGCCTTGCTGATGACTTCGGATTCGAGCAGGAATTGGAGGTTCTGATGTCACGTTTCAATATTTGCGTCCGGCACAGCGACTACACGGCGACATACGTTCTTGATGTCGCCCAGCGACCGGTTGATCATCGCATTCTGGAAGGCGCTCATGGTGGAGTGATGTGTGAGGTCACTGCAGTTTGCTTAGCTATGGAGTCGATACAGACACCCAAGAGAACCTACACAGGGTATCAGAGGTTTGGCACAGTAACGTTAAGAGTGCGCGTGTTGTGTTGTTGTTTGAGACTTCGCCGGTCGTGAGATCGTTCCGTCCGCGGTATCCATGAAAGTGGGGACTCAGGCCTCAGGAGTCCGCAGCCTTGTGAGCCGGCACCCGGTACCCATTTTAGATCGTGGCGCAGCATGCAGGCTGCGCAACGCGCGTGTAATCACCGGAAGACAGACGTCAAGAGTCGAAAAGTGATTACTCGCTCCTGTCTAGATTTCTTGTATTGCATATTAGGCCTCATACATTCGTAAGGTCGGCGTTGTATTCTAGAAGCAGAATTGCGCATGCTAGACCCATACATCGAGTGCTGTGACTTCCTCCGCAAGCTCGACACCTAGTGCATCTTCATCATGATGTCGTGGAACATGCCCTGCCTCGTCTTCTCGAACTTCTCAAATGCGTTGGCAACAAATCCAACCGGGATTTGCTCATCACCGTTCGTCAACTTCCTCCACGTCTCGTCCGTGAACTCGCTCAATGGCATGCCAATGTTGCCGCCATCCTTGATATCTGGCTGATGCTTCTCATCGTGGAGTTCTGTCTGCACAGCTGGCGGGAAGATTTCGATGACCTTGATGTTACCCGGGCCGGCCCGCAGCTGCTCACGGAGCACCAGAATCATATGGTGCAGCGCGGCCTTCGAGGCGCAGTAGTTTGGACATCTCGGGAGAGGGAGAAGAGCCAGTCCCGACGTTGTGTAGATAAGACTTGTCTCGTTGTCCTTCTTCTGCAGGAAGGGGATGAATGCAGTGGTCAGGTGCATGTAAGAGAGGTAGTTTGTGCGGAACTCGAGCTCCAGCACGTCCAGGTCAACTGTGTCGGGCTTGGAGAAGTCGAAACCACGCTGGATACCGGAGTTAAGGACCACTGAGTCGAGATCGGGGTGCTCCTTGGTGATGTCCTGGACGAACTTGGGGATTTCGTCGAGCTTAGTGATGTCGAAGGCTTTAGTCGAGACCTTGTCCTTGCCATGTTTGCTGGCGAACTCGTCAAGCTTCTCCTGTCGCCGTCCGACGATAATAACATGCTTGCCGTCTTGCACGATCTTCTCAGCGAGGGCCCAGCCGATGCCTGAGGTAGCACCGAGGACGAGAACTTTCTTGTACTTGAGAGACATGTTGGAAATTGAGCTGTGTTTAATGGAGTAGCAAAGAAACAGACACGTATAACTGTTATGTACTGCTGCCGAGTGGAAGTATTTATGACGAAATGAGTATACAAAGCCCTGTACAAATATAGCTAGCGGACACCCACATTCCGTGTAGACGTCGGCTTTACCGGTGATAGCAGAACTCTTACACCCTACCCTGAGCTTCGCTGCTTTGTCGCTTTCTCCAGACCGAATATGAGCTCCTCGAACGCGCATTACAGAGTCCAGACGCCGCTTGTGGTGGATCGATACGTCATCGCCGATTCTGCAGATGGCAGCTACGTTCGGCAGTTGTGGGCATTCCACAACGCAAATCTGCAATAGCATACTCTTCGACAACCTCCCGAATTTAGGTATAGTCCTTTTGATGTCACAAACATTAGTGTAAGCGTTTAGGTTAGATCTGAAGGCCTGACAGCGTCCGCCAAGCACGCCGTTTGCTTGGAGTGCAACTTTGTTTCCATCAACTCAATCTCCACTCAACGTCAATAACAGTATCAACACTTATCGAGAAGTCTGCTTGGGAGCAGAATTGCAGGAAAAGCTGCCGAGACCTTTCGATCATAGCATGTTGCTCGAATTTTGGCCAATCACTGAAGAGACTCGACATCAGTCAAGGCGCATGTCATGGAAGTGACCAATGAGAGCATAGCAGCCTCACCTCAAGACTTAGGTCATTGGCGACATACAGAACACTCAAAATTCATCAAGGATTGGCTTTACAGCAAGTGAATGGTATAAAAGCATGGCTGCCTGTGGTTGGGATTTACAACACCTCAAACGTCCTAACGAGTACTCCACGACGTGACAAGGTTCACAACGACACCATCTAAACATGATCGCAACGGACACCTCTAATGCTCCGCGCCTCCTTGAGCCGTTCGAACTCAGTCCATCACTCACCCTGCGCAACCGGATCTGCATGGGCTCCATGACGCGGAACCGTAATACGGATGCCAACAAACCCACATCTGCAGCGACAAAGTACTACACCGACCGCGCCCGCAACGGAGCAGGTCTCATCGTCGCAGAAGGCACATTCATCTCGCCCACAGGCTCAGAATGGCTCCACGCGCCGCTTATGACCTCTCCCTCCCACGCACTCGCCTGGAAGCCCATCACCTCCTCCGTCCACTCGGTCGGCGGCACCATCTTCTTCCAGCCCTGGCACGAAGGCCGCGCCCAGCACGATCTTGCACCCATGCTGCAGCAAACCGGATACCCCGTCCTCGCACCCTCCGCCATCCCTGCCAAAGCAGGCAAATACCGCTTCCTGCCCGGCAGCCCCGGTCACACAAGCAATATCACGCCCATGACGCCGTCGCACATCGCGGAGGTAATCGCGCAGTACGCTAAGTCATGCTCGCTCGCGAAAACAGCGGGCTTCGACGGCGTCGAAATGATCGCGCAGGGCGGGTATCTGATCCACAACTTCCTGTGCACGCGCTCGAACGCACGCACTGATGCTTACGGCGGCACCGCTGCGAATCGGTGCCGCTTCTTGCTTGAAGTCGTCGATGCGATTGCTAGGGTGTATCCGATGAGTTGCATCGGGGTCAAGATCGCGCCGTGCGATAATGTGAGCGATATTGCGTGTTCGTATGCGGAGCTGAGCGAGACGTATACGTACTTGATCCGAGAGCTGGTACGCAAAGGTATTGGGTTCATCAACTTGAGTCGTCGCGGTTGTGCGAAGGGCGAGCCGAACGATGATTTCTCGGACAGCACGCCGAGACCGCTGGGCATGGAGTTGCCGGTGGACTACGAGCCGTTGGATGAGTTTGGGCCGTTGGTCAAGTGTCAGGGGAGCAGGACGAAGTTGATGGTTAATTATGGGTATGGTGTTGAGGAGGCGGAGGAGTTGGTCAAGCAGGGCAGGATCGACCTGATTACGTTCGGAAGACCGTTCATATACAATTCGGTGACTACTTTCTGGGAGTTCGAAAATTCCGCGCTAACTGAAGACGTAGGATCTCGTTGAGCGTATCAGAAAGAACGTTCCGCTTGTAGAGAAAGGTCGAGGCGGAAACGTCAACTATGGACCGTACGAAGATGTGAATGAGAACTACAACGACTGGCCGACTGCCACATGAGCTGTTAATGAGCCCATCTGGACCAAGTTGTCAGAGTGAAGTTGTCAGACTCAACCATCATAGAGGTCAGAGTCTGGCATGGTAGAGGAATCAGAAGATAGAGGGTAGAAGATAGAGGGTAGAAGATAGAAGATAGAAACGGGAATTTCCCACTTCAACAAGGAGCATAAATGACCGAAATCATGACCGAAGTCCATCGCTGCGCCTCCTGGAACAAGCCGTCTGACATGTAGCAGAGGGTACCCGACTTTGTAAGTGGCATAGCGTTCCCAGCGAAAGGATCGTGGCTGAAGTGTTAAGCGTGTGCCAGCCAATGAATACCGCCAGTTTGCGAAGTTTGCGGGAGGCCTAACCTCAGTAAGTTTTCCGCCCCCAGCGGCTAATGTTATGCTTGTGCAACGCGATAGTCTAATGTCACTTTCAATGCAATTGATTCTGTGCTGACCTCCCGTCCTTCTTCTCTTGTACTCCCTTCCTCTCTTGTCCTCGCTGTCTCTTCAAGGGCGCAGGTAGTTTCTGCGATCCGTTATTCGAGCCGCGTCGAACACCATGCGCCTCCACCACTACCTATCGATCACACCCTTCATCGCACTCGCAGCTGCACAGGGCAAATGCCGCTTCCCCAACGGCACCTTACTGCCAGACGACCCAGCATGGAACATCTACCAGCCATGTCTCTCTGAAAACGGGCCGGTGACAACCTGCTGCGCGCTCGCACGCTCGAATCCGCCGTACGGCAATATATCACTTGGATATACACAAGACGAATGTCTCCCGAATGGAGTGTGCATGAACAGGATAACTAGCAACGAGGGCGAGCGGATAACGACATGGGTAGGTCACCCTCGTCCAATTTTTCGTTCTTCGATATAAAGATA
The DNA here is from genome assembly GCA_022225945.1 of Didymella pomorum. NCBI lineage: Eukaryota > Fungi > Ascomycota > Dothideomycetes > Pleosporales > Didymellaceae > Didymella > Didymella pomorum. Next base: position 391,715 of record JAKJXN010000015.1, on the reverse strand, counting down.
TACGAGCATGCGGTGTCTAACGGTCAGCAGTTCATCGACTACTGCACCGAGGGCGGGCAAGCAGATGAGGCGACAAAATGCGCCAATGTGTGCTCGACCGGCGACCAGGAGCTCACGGCCAAAATTACACCCTGCGACGGGACGAAGAATAGCACTAAGTGGTGTTGTGGCGCTAGTACGGACTGTTGTAGTGGCGATGGGGATGTCAAGCCCGTGGAGCTGGCGCAGATTCTGGGCGCGGTGTCGTCGAGCGTGGGGAGCGTGAGCGCGTCCGCGACATCGTCTGCGACGTCAACGGGCCCACAAGCTTCTGCGTCTGGCGCCGCATCGTCGGCACCTACAGCAGCAACTACGGAGAACTCGGGCTCGAAGGGACTTGGCGGAGGTGCGATTGCTGGAATCGTTATTGGAGCGTTGGCGGGGTTAGGTTTGATCGCTGCAGCCCTGTTCTTCGCAAGGAGAGCTTCGCAGACGAAGAAGAAGGCAGGCTATGGGCCGCCACCAGGTGTTGAGCATGCGCGGCCCGTCGAGGCTCCAGCATATTCCCCGGGTCCGGAAAGGCAGGAAATGAGCTCGGCGATCAAATATGCTCATGTTGCTGAGATGCCTGGGCCGCCGCCTCTCGAGCTTCAGGGCGACTCGCCTGCACAAGCAGCAGCCAAGCCATAGACTAGACTCATTAGGCGAACTGCTGGTGTGTTTAGTGTATGGAATTGTAGATGAACTTGTCCGTCGTGCTCTGCACTACCCGTGCTCTGCACTATCAGCTCTGATCTGCTTCAACCTTAGACGTGATGCAAATGTATAAAAAGCACCATGTATCTCGATTTCTGCATGTTGTACAGACCAGTATCAATTTTGGCCAACTGAAGCTGTAGCCTGTGAAGAAATCTTGATCAAACCCAAACGCCTCGCTATGCATATGTAAGAGTCTACTTTCGCAGGCTAGAGAAGTCCTTGAGCACGTGCGCCATATGCGTATTCGTGACCCTACCATTCTTGCGCGGTGCACGCTTCTTCTTCGGCTTCGGGGTGTTGTCCACGATTATGCGCGGCGCGGTGGCAACGTTCAGACCGACATTGAGCAGCGTGTTGCGCATGTCGTCAGGGTTCGCCGGGATGGCGATCTTGTGCCAGTCACTGATGAACTGCGTGTCCATGTCGTGCATGAGCGACGGATCGTTGTCCCACACTGTCTTCGGCACGCCATCCTTTGTCTCTTTCAGCAGGATGAGCTTCTTCTCCGCCATGGGCTTGATCTCGGTCGCTACTTCCGGCCAGCCGTCCTTGAGGTTCTTGATGGTGACTCCCTGCGCCGATTTCTGTGCCTGCAGGTACGCTTTGAGCTGCGAGGGGTTCGAGATGGGCAGCTTGGGCTTGTAGTGGTACAAGCCGGTTGCGTGGTCGAAGCCAATCCGGTTCTCTGTTGAAGGGGAATGGAAGAGCTGGCGCAGCTGCTTCCAATTCGGCTGATGCTCTTTAACGCCCAGGTACTTCATCAAATCCTCGAATGTTTCCCGCTTCAGCCCCTCCTTCAGGTAGTCGCGAGCAAAGGCAAACTGCGTGTAGACGTGCTCGCCGGTGCCCACGTCTGTTGGCTGCGAGAAGACCTGCTGAGGGCCATCTCGCTTGCGCTTGGCGCCATTTGCGGACGAGTTGGATGGTGTTGGCGACGGCGCGGCGACGTTGAGAAACGACATGGTAACGGCGAATGCTGATTAGGTCGATGGATGTATGCGCCAAGGTGAGAGCTGTCGAAGCGGAGCCCAGTTCCTTTGTGTATGTGCAGCGTCTAGTAAAAGGGTCGCACAGTGTCAAAGGACTACAAAGGTAAGGGTGTAAGCGTTGTGGTGGGAAGAGAGTGGTGCTGGCGGTCAAAGGAAAGAAGTGAGCGATGAAGTAAGCCTCCAGGGCTCAAGGCAGCGATGATGCAGCCGGCTTGGTCCATGCACGTTAGCGCGCGCGCAGCGTCAAACAAACGGAAGCTCTGCGCGACCCTCGAAGCTCTCACCAACGCGACTTCATTGTCCGCGCCGTCCTTTGGAGTCTCCTTTGTTTCTCTTTTCGCGCGCCCACACCATAAGCCCTCGGTCATGTGGTAGGTCTGGCGACAATCACCACAATTTCCCACCATGGCGGCCGCCGCTGTAGATGTTGGCTTCATTGCCGCGTCGTACGAAATACCGGAGCCGACGCTGCAATCATTGCTTTCGGAGCCTACAGTCGAGCTGGTGCAGTCACTGCTCGTGCAGATAGAGGCGAAAGCACGCGAACATGACGATCTCAAGTCTGAGAAGATCAAGGTCGATGTTGAGCTCGAAACAGCCGTGCAGGGTGGAGAGTCCCGCGCGCGCTCGCTGAAGGCAGCAGTAGACAAGGCGCAGAAGGAGACGGAGCAGTTGCAGCAGAAGCTGGCGCGGGAAGGTGCGTTCTTGCCCAGAACGATTGAGGAAAGAGTGCCCACTAACGTATCTCCCGCAGAGCTCGCTCGCCAACAGATTGAGAAGGAGCTGCACGACCTCAAGAATTCCTCGACAAGCTCCACTTCGGAGGTGCAGGTCCTTCAATCACGTATCAAGGCTCTCGAGTCTCAGAACCGCGACACTCTGGCGATGCACGAAGCTAAAGGTGTAGCCCACGACCGCCTCGCTAAGGAGCTCTCAGAGCAGCACCAGAAATATGTGGACCTGCGCAAGCATCTCTCGGCGCTCGAGGAGAGCAAGCAGCAACTCGAGAACGCCGCCGCAAATGTCAAATTCCGAGAGACCAACTTCCAGCAGGAGATAGAGCTTTTGCGAAAGAACAACGAATGGTTTGAGGGTGAACTGAAGACGCGTTCTAACGACCAAACAAAGTACCGCAAGGAGAAGAATGCGCAGGTGTCTGAACTCCAGCGCGCCAACGCAGAAGCCTCTGAGACGATCGACACTCTTCGCCGCACCGAGACGACACTCCGCCAACACATCGATAAGCTCGAACAGACGACCGACGAATCACGCACACGAATCGAGCGACTGGAAGATGAAGCGACACAGAACCAGGCCTCTTTCCGTAACGAACTTGACAGCGCACGTCGACTTGCAACACTCCACCAGGAAAGCGTTGAACTGGTCAAGGGCCGTCTGCAGCAATTGCAAGCTGAGCTTGAGCAGACCAACGAGGATGCGGCGCGCGAAATCGGCCAACTGCAGGCTGAGGTCGAGTCTGAGCGTAACAAGGTTGCAGAAGCGGAGGGCCGTATTGCGGAGCTCGAGTCTGGACAGGAGAATCTGCTGGCCCAGATCTCTGAGCTTGAGAATGCTCAGCGTATGCCCGCCACACCTCGACGCCCCATGAACGGTGCCTTTGAGACTCCAGGGAGGGCAGGCTCACCCGCAGTTTTCTCACCTGGCGGCTCGCGACTGAAGGGTAACATGTCGGTCACACAACTGTACTCGGAGAATATGCAGCTCAAGTCGGAAATTCGTACACTGCGCGAGAAGAATGAGGAGAAGGATGCCGCAATGAATGAGATGATCGAGTCACTTGAGCAGGCTCAACCGGAGATTGAGGAGCTACGCAAGGAGAACGAAACACTGGCGAACCAGACCACCGAGATCAGCGACCTTTTGGACGAGGCTACCGCGGACAGGGAAGCGGCGCGCAAGGACGCACGTAAGGCTATCGGTGATCTGGAGGGTGCACAACGCGAGCTCAATGTCATCCGCCAGCAGCTGCAGGATACCGTAACGCAGATGCAGTACCTGCTCTGGCGACAAGAGGCTGCGGAGCGGGGTCTGGAGGCGCTCACACCGGAACAGCAAGAACGCGTCAAGTTCGCTGCTGCAACCTCAGACCAGATGCCTGAGAGCCAGATTGAGGATACTACAGCAACCGGTCATCTCATTACTCAGCATCTTATCTTGTACAGGGATATTCAGTCCTGCACACGGAAGAACCAGGAGCTGCTAGCGACCATCCGAACGGTTGCGGAGACCTTCGAGGGACAGGAGGCTCGTGAAAAGGCTGCGCAGCACGAGAAGGATGAGCAGGAGTTGGAGCAATTGCGTGGACGAGTAGCCGAGCAGGAGGAGCAGATACAGTCACTCGACCTCCGACTGAAGAGCGTCACAAAGGAGCGCGAAATGTACCGTCGCATCACGACAAGCCGCCAACATCATCTCAACGCCGACGGAACCCCTGACTTCGGGCAATCCTTCGACAGCCGCGCCGGATTTGCGACGCCGCCGCCCGGAGCGTCGATGCGCGTGGATCAGACACCTCACTCCAAGGAGGTTGCGGGCTACGAGAAGTTGATTAAGGATCTCCAGTCCCACCTGGATCTACTGCGAGAAGAAAACGCCACAGATCGCGCAACCCTCAAGCAGCAAGTTGACAGCCTCACAAAAGAGAGCAATCAGCTCCAGAGCGACAAGCTGCGCCTTGAGAACAATGTTCGTCGTGAGCACGATCGTTACGAAACCCTGGAGGGCAACATGAAGTTGCTTCAGTCTGAGAAGACTGCATTGCAGGAACGCTACGCCGCAATCCAGGACGCCCTCGCCAAGCAGGACGAGAAGATCGACAAGGCGCAGCAGGAAGCTCTCGACGCTGCCGCACGGGCCGAGGGTCTTGATCGTGAGATAGTCAATCTCAAGGCTTCGCAGACAATGTGGAAGACTATCGAAGCGCGCCTCAACGAGCGTAACAAAGAGCTTACTGACGAGCGTGATCGTCTGAGTAAGATGGTAACAGACGTGCAGAGCCTGCGGAACGAGCAGGAGCTGTCGAATGCAGAGAACCGCCGCCGCCTTCAGGATCGCGTCGATGCACTCGAGGTAGAGCTGAACGTAACGCAGCGAAAACTCGAAGACGAGGTCTCAGAACACAAGAAGACTACACAGCAGCGCGACTACGAGCGCACAGACTCCCAGCGACGCATTGACGATATCATCAAGGCCAAAAACGAAGCCGACGTCAAGTATGCCTCAGCCAACACTGCTCGTCAACAGCTTGAGCAGCGCGTCACTGAACTGCAATCCCAACTCCATGCTGCCGAGGAACGTGTACAGTCTCTTCGTCCTCGCCAGGCCAACGGTGGCGTTGAAAATGAGGAACCTGCGAATCGCGAAGAGGAGTTGGAGGCGCAGGTTGCGGAGCTCCAGAGGAAGATCGAGCGCAAGCAAGAGGATCTCGAGGTTGCGAATGGCCAAATCGAGACATTCCAGGCCATTGCACAGGAGGCTGAGGATCAATTGCGCAGCCAGCTCGAGACTCACGAGCAGTATGAGCAGGAGATGACCAGAACTCAAGAGGAGAAGGACGCCACCATCACCGATCTCCAGCAGCGCGTTGACGAAATTTCGTCAGAGCTTGCTACCTCAAACACAGAACTGACCGGGCTTCGTGGTCAACATGAGCAAGAGACCCTACGCCTGACGCAGCAGAAGGACGCTTTGGAAACGGAGATCGCCCGCATCAAGGACGACGTTACAGATTACAAAGCTGAGGTCGAGAATCAGGCACAGTTGGTGGCCTCTCAAGCTGAAATTGCGACTCGCGCCCAGCAAGACTACGAGCATGAGCTTGCGAAGCACGGCGAGACCATGAAGAGCCTGCGTAATCTCCGTGATGAACACAACGAGCTGAAGACCGAGATCGCGCAGTTCAAGGCGCAGGCTGAAGCTGCTCAAGCCACACTTGCCCAGAACGAAGAGCACTGGACCACCACTCGCGAGCAGTTCGAAAGCCAGATCGCCGAGGCGCAAAGGAACTACGACGGCGCAAAGCAGCACAACAAGACCCTCCTCCGCCAGTTTGACGACTACAAGACTCAGATCGAGGCTCTGAAGAGCAACCGTGCTGCAGCTGCTGGCGATGCCGAGAACTCTGTATCCGACTCAAGTGGTCTTCAGGAGATCAACGACTACCTTCGCCGTGAGAAGGAGATTCTGGAGGTGCAGCTCAATCTCAAGGACCAGGAAGTCAAGCGACAGGAGCAACAGCTCAACCACTTCCAGACTCAGCTCGACCAGGCACGCGAGAAGCTTATTGCCGAGCAGACCAAGGCTCAACAGGGTGGCAGCAACTTGCAAAATCTGCAAACTCAGATCGAACAGCTCAACGTGTACCGAGAGAGCACCACCACCTTGCGCAACGAGAATCGTCGTATCGAAGCTCAGCTTACAGAGAAGAACACGGAGGTGGAGGCTCTGCAAAGTCAATTGGAGCCTCTGCAAATTCGCGTCACTGAGCTGGAAGGCGAGATCGAGTTGCAGCAGGGACACTTGAGGGCCGTCGAGGAGGATCGTGACCGTTGGCAGAAGCGACATCAGGACGTGCTTCAGCGATACGACCGTATCGACCCAAAAGAGCTTGAAGATCTCAAGCAGCAGATCGAGACTCTTCAGTCTGAGCGCGATCAGGCCGTTGGAGAAGTCACGGGGCTGAATGAGCAGATCGCCAGTCTCAATGAGAAGGCGCAGTCTGTAGAGGGCGCACAGGCAGCAGACAAGGACGAGGCCGTGAATGCCGCTGTCCGAGCGGCCAGACAAGACGCCAAGGAGAGATTTAACAAGCTCCACGGAGAGAAGATGGGAGTTGTACGCGCGGAGGTTGCAGCTGTCAAAGAAGAGCGTAATCAGCTGCAAGAGCAGCTTGCAGCTGTTCATCAAGAACTCGATGCCGCCCGTCAACAAGCCGCATCAACTGAGGGCGCCAGCACTGCGTCGCAGGAGCAGCTGACATCACTTGAAGCAGAATTAGACAAGGTCTCGATCGAGCTCGAGGGATACAAGGAGGAGCTCAAGATCTCGCAAACCGCTCTCGAAATGGCACTTGCTCGCGCTGACGCTGTCGGCAGCGCGAACACTGATGTCGCCATGGGTGAGGAAGGTCAGATCAATGAGAATGATTCGGCACCTCTCCAGCAAGAGATCTCGCGACTGAAGGCCCTGGTGACAGAGGCAGAGAACAAGGAGAAGGCTGCTTCCAACGCAGCAGCAGGTCTTCAGGTTCAACTGGGCTTCATCAGAGACCGTGTGTCTGAACTTGAGCAGAAAGAGGTACAGTGCACTCTGCCATCACAGCTAAATAGACGACTGACCTCAACACAGGCCGAAGACAAGACCCGCATCGTCAAGCTCGAGGCGGACCTCAAGGCGGCACAATCTTCTGCGCCGGCCGCTTCAGCACCCGCTGACGAACAGGTCGCGCAGACTCAGACAACATCCGCGAGCGCTGAACCATCAACGGATGCTATATCGTCTGAAGAGATCACCCAGCTCAAGGAGGAGCTTGCGGTAGCACGCAAGGAGGTCGAGGATCTCCGTATACGAGCAGAGGCTGCCGAGGCTGCTGCAAGCAACGTCACCAACGCGCCACAGACTGAGGCTCAGCCAAATGGAGAAGAGCTCAACGCTACAAAAGCTCAATTGGAGGAACGCGAAGCCAAGGTCGCTGAGCTGGAAGCTACACTCCAGCAGCAACAGGCTGTTCTTGACGCCCGGGAGCAAAAGATCGCGAACCGAGAAGCTAAGGCCCAGGATCTCCGCGAGCAAGCTAATAACAAGATTCGCTCAATCAGGCAGTCGACCGACGAAGAGAAGGCGAAGCTGAGTGCCGAGATCGAGCAGCTCAAGAAGCAGGTCGGTACCGGTTCCGCAGCTGCGCCAGATACTCCCAAGGGAGCAGCAGCAGATATCAAGACAGAGCCCACCTCTTGGCCTGACGCGACCCAAGATCAGATCAGGGCCTGGATCAACTCGAACAAAGAGGCCAAGCAGGTGCTCCAGATGATCGTCAACAAGTATAAGGTTCCTCTGGAGAAGGAGATTGAGGCCCTAAAGAAGAAGATCGAGGAGCTGACTCAGGAGCTCGAGGCTCTCAAGTCCGCTGACAAGCCGTCTGGAGCCACCGACCAGAATGCCGCCGACAACCACGCCGCTGACTTGGCCATTGCGAAGGCTGAGCACGAAGCGAACCTCAAGACTCAGCTTGAGGCACTGGAGGCTCGAATGTCGAAGCAGGCTGAGTTGAAGGTGAAGTTGACCAAGGGTCAGCTCTCCGCCCTTAGAGTTAAGTGGGCGGTCTTCGAAAAGGCCGCGAAGGAGACACCTACTGAGGAAGTCGCAAAAGTCCACGAAGAGGCGAAGGCGGCTAAGGACACAGCGCCAGCTCCGGCAGCCGCACCCGTAGCAGCACAGGCGCCAGCAGGAGGCATCCCACGACCAGCTTCTGCACTTGGTCAACAAGCACCTGGCCCGATCCAGACAAATGGTGCGGCCACCCAGCCAAACCCCTTTCAACAAGTGGCTCAGAACGCGGGTGCGACCACTGCGCCAAATCCGTTCGTGCAAGCTGCGCGTGGCATTCCTGCACCTGGCACTGCGAACCCAAGTCAAGCTGCTCCTGGTCAGCAACTGCAACAGCAACAAGCTGGTCGCGGTCTTGGTTTAGCACCTGGTGCTTTGAAGAACGTTATCGGTGCCGCCCAATCTGGTATCCCTCGAAGCGGCATACCCCAACCTGGAAGCGGTATTCCACAGCCTGGCGGTCGAGGTGTCGGTCGTGGCGGAGCGCAAAACTCCGCGCAGAGCGGTATTGGACGTGGAGGCGCTGCTGCTCGCGGTGGGCGAGGCGGTCGAGGAGGTCAGAGTCAGAATAACAGCCCCAGGACGAGCCTGAACCCCGGCGCAAACAACTTCCAGCCTGGTCAGAATGCAGGTCAGAAGCGCAACGCTGATGGGGAGGCAGACGGCAGTGGTGCGCGAGGCAACAAGCGCCCGAGGGGCGGTCGCGGTGGTCAGGGAGGCCGCGGAGGCCAGGGTGGTGGTGAAGGTGCCGGCGGTGCACCTGCCGCTGCGGAGTAGTAGTCACGCGGGGCACAGCGCAGGGTGATGTAAAAGAATGTGTTTTATGGCATGGTTAGCGGGTTGCATTTGCTTTTGTATATTCGGGGGATGATGTAGTTATCTGTGCGAGTATCTGCATAATGTGCAGGTACACGGTCGAGTATGTCAATTGAAGTAGGCTCCGGATGGGCCGATGTACAACATACAACTGTTCTCCCTGTTCAAGGTCTGCCTGCAAGATGTGAGGCTTGCTAGACTGGTCATCACGGTAGCGTACAGTAGTACATTGACTAACACGTAGCGTGAAACCTGCTGCTGTCGATGGTAGTATGCAACTTACCAAATTTGGCTGTCAAGGAAACTACCTCCTCGAATAAGATCATTTTCTGTCTCGGTAGGCGCAACGGTGCCTGTCTCTTGGCGGTGTGCACATATAAACCATTCTCAACACGGCCAGTCCTTTTCCTACACATCTGTCACCTCCTTACTTTGTCTTTCAAAATCTTCGACCCTGCGGACTATGGGTGTTCTGCTCTGTCTGCCCTGCTTCAACATTTCAAAAACGGCTCAAGAGAAGTCGCATGTTCCAAAGGCCATTAGCATTCAACCATGGGTCTGTGGTCTGCTGCGATACTACAAATATTTCAAATTTTGCCTTTTTGGATCCATCTCTCCTTCTCGACCACGAGGCATTTTCTGCTCAAAACGCAACGATGACGTTCCCATGTTTTCTGTCTGCAGCTCGAAACTGCGACACCAAGATGAATTCTGTCGAAAAACGCATACGATTGGTTTTATGTTATGTCTGAACGTTTGAAAAGCAATATGATGACCGTGTCATGTGCGTTGTCCGGCTGCAAGTCCCTATCTAGCAGGTTTATGCAGGATAAGAAGATTTAAGCTGTCATTCGTTTCGTGGAGACTTTTCTTTTCCCTGCGCCACACGCTTTCTGTCCGTTTCCAAAATAGAAACAGTGAGGGCCCATGAATGTCTCTTTTCATTCTGGTCCTTGAAGCCGCGAATGTCCAAATCAAGTCGCTCATATTCTCAAAGTCAACTGAAGCTATTAGTTTGCTTTGCTTGTGCTCCATAAATCGCTCGCCACTGCGATACGTGTGTCAAGGCCATAGAAGCACTTTCTTGGACCATCTTTTCCAACTTCACGAACCCCTCACATGCCGAAAATCTATGAGGCTATGGAAAATGTTTCTCTGCCTGCCTCTCGAGATCGCTGTCCGACCCGCACATGTCTTCGAAATGACCCGGACCACATCCCATGCTCTGCTCTGTGAGACCAGGAGTCTTGCAGCAATCTGAAAGCCGAGGATATGCGCCAAACAGATGTAGGGGAGGGAGTCATGAGTAATTGCTGATTATAATGTTTAGATTTCTACTGCCACCGACAGATAACTCATCCAATTCGATGTCCTGCAAGGTAGGGAGGTAAATGCTTTTCTCCTGACTCGCTCGTTCAAGAGGAATTTCTTCTTCTGGTATTAAGAGAACCAGAAAACGTCTTCGCCCGCGCTGTATCTGATTCAAAAAGTGCTGTCTCTCCAGACAATGTTCTTCCTATGCATACCAACCTGACTCTGAGCCATCTGGAACTTGAGGTTCTTGTGCGTATACATAAAGATCGAGTTTCTTTTTACTTCTTTGCACACATCCTTAAACAAACCATCTCCCTACATGAATGTAAAAAAAAATGGGTTTGGCACGAGTTGCTTTTGCCTTTGCTCAAATTTATACACCGCAAAAGAATGTTTCTGTATGTCTTTTTGGCAGTGGATTGAGTCTTTATAGAAGCCTTCCGCACAAACTTTCTGTACTTTCAAGTTTACAGTATCTATTTACTTCACCAAAACGCGGTAAGGACCGTAAGATGGGTCTGCGCGTCTTGGTTTTGTTTTGTACATAAAACTCCGAGCGGCCACTCGAAGTAAGAACACAATCGTGCTACGAGTCCGCCTATGAGGACTGGTTCTCGCTTTCGAGTTGCTCTTTTGTTTGCCTTCACTAGTTACGAATGCCCAGCCTACAATCATCACACCGTACATGAGGAGTTGCTATCTTCGAAAAGATCGAAAAGATGGCTCATGTGGTCATGTCTGAATATATGTGCGGACCTCTACATGAGTCTCCAAATACTACTGCTCCGCATCAAAACCCATGCAGGACCCAATCGACCCAGCCAAAGACAGGTTGTCTCCAGGCATGGTTGATGCACTGCAAAGTCTTCAGCCGAGCAATGTTGCACTTGCATCGATTGATTCGCGATTGTCTTGATAGTGTGAGGTTTGACAGGACCGAAGTATTTGCAGAATTCCTTCCCATTGGGGGCTCTGACAGCCCTCCATGATCCAAGCGGCAACGTGATTTCCAAGACCGCCTGTATCGAAGTCCCATTGGTCGTGGAGATGGACTGGACATCCCATGCCATATCCCCTCCGATAAAGGCAATAGTGAAACAGTCCTGATAATTTCAGGCTGCCAAGATTTGCCGACTCGCCGAGGCGTTGAAAGGTTTCTCGTAAGCTCCACGGGTCTGGGACACCGATTCGTCTACTGCCGCGGAACGCTACAGCGTGAAGTCTGAGATCTCGAAGGGTTGATGAATGTCTGTCGACCAGAGCTACCAGCTCTTCTGGGAGCGATTGAAAATGCGACAAAGATAGTTTTCGAAGTCTCTGCCAGGTCAAAGGGGTCGTCGGCGGCTTAAAATGTTGGTTCGGGTTTGGAGAGAGTTGTCCGAGGTACTGCTTTACATCAGGTCGTTCAACTATCGGATGATCTCCGACGGAGATCTGAATATGCAGATCAAGCGACTCGACATTATGCCACGAAGGCAGATATCTGCGAAATCGATATGAATGCCCAGTGTGGTCTGTCGAATTGAAGATATGCAAGTTCCGAATCTTGACACTGGTCACACTGGAGTTTGCCGTGAGGACTTCTCTACAATGCTCGAGAAAGTTCGTTCCTTCGAGGCCGTCGAATCTCCACTTGGTAACCTTGGTAGCGGCAGAAGGCTGGTAACTCTGGGGGACAAGCTTGTTGATGTCGTCGCAGGCCGAGAAAGAGTCGCCTCGCCACGCGTTCAATGGCGCAATTATGGGTAGCTTTGCATCCAAAGGCAATCGACGCAAGTGGCGATCCTCGACTTGAACAGCGCCCCGGACTATCTGAACCTTCTGTACGTTGGGCAGTTTGATGCCGAAAATGGAGAATTCTTTAAACATAGCCCTTTCTTCTTCTAAACGTGAAATGTAGGCCTCCCAGAGATGGCGATCCTGAGCAAGCTCTTGGTACAAGGCTGCTTGAGCGGGATCGTTGCCCTCCAAAGTGTAGCGGTTGGCCTGGGATTCGCAGTGTCTGGTCCACTCATGCCAGTCTCTGACATTCCTGCCTATTCTCCAGAGAGTTACATCTATAACTAGTGTCCGTACAAGTTTGCATAGCTGCTCGTGCTGATGGATTCTCTTCAACGCGGTCCAACTGGGAAGAGACATTCGTAGTACAACGGTGTCGAAAAGCCACGGCCTCCCTGCGTGTTCGAGGGTCTTGCTTGCCAGGCGGAAGTTCGGGAGGTCCCTCACTTGGACATATTGTGCAATGTTCGAGTAGATTTCAGGCGGAATGAACGGAAAGTACAAGTGGTGTGAAGCTGATGACTGTCGCATCTTAGCGCCTGCACAATAACCGGAGTATTGCCGACACATACCATGATTTGGACTTCTTAAAAGCTGCTCCTGCATTTATCGACGATCAGCAGTGCCGTCGTGGTGTCACGGTAAGGACGTATCGTTGACGTGGCGTGGAGGCGCCGCCGTTCCATCTTCGGCAAGCGTCATCCCGGTTTGCACACCAGCACACAGCCTCTACCTAGGTACACAGATGAGTATGCGATAGCGATGAACATTGCAGCATCCTCTGTAAATGTCACAGCATGAGACTGGCACCTGCTTTCTGCACCATCGATGGCCATGGCGGGATTTAGCGCCAGCCACTTCAAGACGTGTTCACTGTGCACATCCAGGACGTGTTGAGCACGCGTCACATCCGTCGAGGTGCAACAGTTCAAAGCTTGTACCAGACCAAGTACATGACTCTGCTGGTATATGTTCTGTGATTATTGCAATTCTTAGCCTCCGTTCGCGATACTCGTCATGGTCCTTCCAAGATGCCCGCCGTCCGCAAGCGCCAGCTTCGACTCTCCGGGACCAGCATCGATTCTGATGCTCCGCAGTCGGTCAAGAGAGCACACACGACTCGCGGAATACCAGCTGGAGAGTCTTCCACTGCATCAGATATCGAGATCGAGAACATAGAGCTAAAGAAGCTCGCGGCCGATGCGTTTGCCTTCATCGAGAAGAAGGAGCTCGTCTCCCAAGCCGCAGCATCGATTAAGAAGGCCATGTTGGCGCGGCCCAATAGAGTCGGTCTAGAAACGCAGGCCGTCAGTATAGTGTCCGGGTAAGCAAAATTCAGAAATCGCTTGCCAAAGCCACGGAAAACCACAGGCGCACGTTGACGACGTCAGACGACATCAGCAAACGCGCCATATCCCTCTTCAATGAGATCAGAACCACTATGCTTACTTCCGTCGAGTCGAGGAGGTTCGAGATTGCGTACAAGCTCGTCATGGACCCAGAGCATCTATCGTACACGTATCCCAGCAGCCATGATGAAAGAGATGGCGACCCTATCGCTGACGAGCTGCTGATTGAGCTCGCGAAAGAAAGGTTCGCCGCAGGAGAGAGGTAGAGTCATGTGGCAGATGTGATGGAATCACAAGAGCGACATGGATACCTGGCGAAGTTCGGGATCGAGTCGTACTTTCCAAAGTTCATTGCAAAGTCTAACAATTGGTGGACTTTGGATGTCTTAGATTGAGAAGCATTATTGGGAAAATGAGAAGAACTAATCGACCGGACACAGACCTTTCGCGGGCGAGTCATAGGACAGAAATACTACAGCCTCTCAGGTCCAACGCATTGCCACAGAAGCGAAGGACACTCTGAATCCTGCTAGAGATCATTGGGTGGCATACGCAAGTGTGAAGACTCAAAAGTATGCCTAAACGTCGTTCTTGGAGCTCTTCAATCCCAGGATGTCGAGCAGCCGTATCGAACTGCCAAAGGGTCGTCGCTCCGATGTCAAATTGCAAACGGGGTTTAGCGTCCCGGGTGGCGCCGCTAACGGAGCGTTTGGTCTGTGAATTCGAGGCTTGTGAGTCTGAACGCTAGACATTGATTATTACACAGAAAAATGTGTCAATGATAATCCGCGGCATATCAGGCTATCTTGCAATCTAATCTCAGCAATGGCTGTGCACTGCTATCAATACCAAGAAGATAGTCGAGATAGGGAAGATAGAAAGGTAGGAGCACTTAAGGAGCGCACACCCTCGTCATTCTCGCGAGCTCTCGCGCTGCAGGATCTCTCATTCCCCAACTCTGCGCACGTCATCGCGATCGTGCAGCTTCCCTTGATCCTTCAGCCTTCGATCTGCCTTCTCGAAGCTTTGCCGATCTCCCCGACCGCCCTGCCTGGATCATCCCCAGATTTGCCCCGCCACCACGCCTACCCACTCAGTCCTCGCCGGATCCAGTCCGACCTCAAAGTCACACAAATCGCCTTTGTCACAATCACCCTACACGTGACCCAAAATCACCAAGCCCTGATAAGCATCGCACATCACAGTGGCCGGCCGACGCTTTGACGTCGCTCCTTACGAAAGCTCGTCCAAGCCCCTACGCCTAGAGCGCTGTGATTGGCTCCAGTGTCTAGGAGTAGGAGAAGATAGACGGTTGCGGGAGGATTCGGGGCAAAAGGCTGGAGATAGGCCTGGGGTGACGATGTCGGAGCGTTGGGCTACGTGTGGGCATCGTAACTGGGGGAATATATGGCAAGGTACCCCGTGAAGTACCGTTTGAGGCAATATCGCACATTCACACTCAGAACCGCACTACAGAGTCCAAATCCACGCTTGAAGAGCTGCAAAAGACATCGCGACGTTGAACTCGATTCAAACACACATCGGAACTACATCGACTCGTCGAAACCGCAGCACATCCCAAATACAATGCCTTCATCATCAGCACCAAAATCAGACCCCTATATCATCTACGGCCGCGGCGGCGCAGGCAACATCCGTACGTCACCCTCCTCACCCCCTCACCGTCTCAAACCCCACTAACAACCCCCAGACCACCGCAGCACGATCCGCAGCGCCTGGAAATCCCTCAAAAACTCACCCTCCACCTCACCACCCCTCAACGTCTCCGTATCGCCCGACAACTACTACGCCGCCTGGAATGCGAAATCCGAAGACCCACGCAAAGCGCGCAAAGAAGCGCAGCTCGCCTCGTCCGCTTCTTCGATGGCAGATGGTGCAGACTTGCGGCGCAACGCGTCATCTGGCTCCCTTTCATTCTTTAAGACATCCTCCAGCAGCAGCAACATGAAGCGCGAGAACTCGAGCGGCAGTTTGTTCAGTCTGAGCAGGAGCGAGACAGGAAGCCGGAGCCACAATGGTCTAAGTGGGCTGAGTAAGATTTTTGGGAGGAGGGGGAGTGTGGAGGATGATAGGAGTGTGAGCACGAGTACGACGGTGGAGAGTGTGCAGGAAGAGGATGATGATGCGGACGCGATGGTGATGAGAAGTACAAAGGGGAAGGGGAAGGAGAGGGCGCAGGAGTAGACGTGGACGACAGGAGAGCATGGTCGTGGGAAGGGGAAGATCTTAACTTTGTGTGCGATTTAGCGAGCGATACCATTGATGTTCGAGCATCTAGAATGAGGGTTAGACAAAATCAAGTCCCCACATGGATTCAATTCGCCACTACCATTGGGGGGTTTGCATTGTGAGGTGTCTCTATCCGTATTATCTGGCATGGAATGTCTGCCTCAGACGACACCAAAGCCCTTCGCGTTCTGAATGGCCAATTCCAGTTTCCTCTTCATCTTCTCCTTGTCCTGATACTCGGGCAAATACAGCTTACCAAAGCACGTGCTGCTCGTTGGCAGCTGCTCCGAATCATTGCCCATACGTACAATGTTGAACGTGAGACTCTTGTATCCCGTGACCGGCACTCTGTCGCTCGCCGTCACAAACTCCAGCAAGTGTGTCGCATCCTGCTGTGAGTAGCCTTGTACGATGTCCCAGAACATCCTCACAGTGGGGTGGGCGGCGTCGTAGTCTTCGTACGTTGCGCAGGCGCGCAGCTCGGGGATCGAGATGTTCTGGTCGCCTTCCACGAGTTTCTTGAGGGTCTTGGGCGTGAAGAGCTCGAGACTGCGTGGGTTGAGGCAGGTGTAAAAGCCCTTCTTGAACGCCTTGAGCTGGGGACGGATAGTGTGTAGAATTAGATGGGTGACGTAGTCCCTGACGAAGGCGCCGCGGTTCTCGTTGGTTACCAGCGGTGTCTCTTTGGAGGGTGTACTATCGTCTCCCTTGAACATGTTGATATCAATCCTCTGGCCAAAGGCCTCGTAGCTGAATGCATAATCGCGTACGAAAACGTCGGCGACATCGCCATCTTTCCAGTCAAGGAGCGTTCCGAAAGACTTCGCTAGGTCAGGCCAGCCATCGCAAATGTACCCAAGACTGGAATGATCTTCGAAGAATTTGAAGCGCGTGTGGAGCATGAGCTTGTAAAAGGCGAGCGGGAAAGTGACGGGAAGTGTTATGCCGTTGTAAATCGCGAGGCTGAACAGTACGCCGAGCATCTTAAACTTCCATAGCGGTTCCAGGGAGCCGGGCTGGAACCATGTCATCTGTGTCTTCGGATCGACTGTGAACATACCTACCAATGTCAGTACCATTCTATATGCACTTGTCAATCAGCTCACCGTAGTCTGGGGCGAAAGCTTCACCGAGAACGACACGAAAGAACTCGTACGTTACGCCGCCATGATCCAGACCAACCTCACCCTCCTGCTGACCAAGTTTAACTTTGAGAGGCTTGAGCAGGTTGACTCTCTCCTGTTTCCAGAGTTGATCAAGGGTGTCTTTCAGCGGCTGCTCCCGGGTCACATCCAGAATGAGATAGTCATTTAGAGTGACCTTTAAACGCTTCTTAATAATGTACAGGTACGGCTCACGAAGTACTGGGTCGAACTGGCGCATCATTTGATGGGTATGCTGAGTATGGTCGTACTGTGTCATCATGCTGGAGAGATTGATGACACGGAAGAATTTGACGAGGTAGTCGGTTGGGTGGAGTTCTGGATACTGCAGAAGGTGCAATGTGTTCAGCTGCAATTTCCAGTCGAGATATTTGACTGGGTCATCGACAGGGTTCATGTGCTCGTGCAAGTAAGGTATTTTGAACGCGCGAGGCCATACGTTGAGCTGGCGCTGGTGTTCGTCTAAGACGGTTAGTCTCGACATCGTGGTCATTACATAGAAACTCACAAAGATCACGAAGCAACATGACAGCAGCGCCGACATTAGACCACTTGTTGACCTCTACCTTGCCATTCCAGTGCTTGATGATGATGGTTTTTAACCATTCGATGAATGTCGCCGTGACAGTCCAGCCAGGTTCCTTCGGCACCGTGCTGACTGATTTCATCTTGCGCTTACTCTCAAGAGCGACGCGTTCTACAACAAACAGATGGCGGAGGACTATGCCTGTTAAGCTTTTCTCGAAATCAACAGAACTTGCGCCTGGAGCCGTGGCATCCCAATGCTTCGCAGCAAGAATATGCTCGAAGCAAGTGCGAACGCCAATGGCTTTCAGAAGTCGATCGGCAAGCCTAGCAGCCGGCTCGTACTCGAATGCGTCGGTGATGTTGACATATGGATCGACGAAGCTGTCGGCATCTGTTCGAGCGCTGGGGATGGTGACACCCCAGGAGCGCAGGCTGCGCAAGTGTGCCCATGACTGCGGCCAGCCGACGGGGACATGGGATGTAAGGGCATGGATGCATATCATCACGATGTGAGCTGCCTCGTAGTTGTCGAGGTACCGTGGCTGAGAGGCAGGCCCAGAGGCTTTCAGAGCATCAACGGTCGAAACGCTTGGTGCAGGTTTGCTATCAGCGGCACTTTGAGTGTCTAACGAAGGCGGACGAATGAACAGAGCATCCACAGCAACTGAGAGGCTATCGAATATCAAAGGTCCATTGCGCTGGCTCCAGTCTCTGAATGAGTGTGCAAGCCGAGCAGAGTTCAAGTGTGGAACCGGCGAGTCTTGGAAAGCTTCGTCCCAATCCTGAAAGGACTGCAGCAGAGTCTCCGTATGACTGAGCGTGTAGAACAAGGACCGGTCGACGAAAGACTGCGAGGAGGTGGTCGATGCCTGTCGATCGAAGGATGACTCGATTAGTGATCTCTCCTGGGGTACAGGCGCCTCCTGTTTCAACCGATCCAGGGTCTCGCAGTTCAGGCTTGTGGCTACAGGAATGGTTGTCTGGTTGTCATTTCTTGGCTTAGCGACCTTCTCCTGAGTAGCTGAGGACACCTCCTCCCTCCTGGGCCTCGCAGAGGGGACCGACCCTCCAAGAGTGAACGACTTCCTGCCAGTCTTCTTTATTGACATCTTCGGCGCGTCGGTCGTACTGTCGTGGGACAAGGTGGATGGGGTCTTCGCAACTTGATGCTGATCTGCAGCAGTGGGCCGGTAAGGCACCTTGTGAATGTGCTGACCATTACTGAGCACTTGAGGTACATCTCGAACTGTTTGTGCCTGACTGTGCGCCCGCAGGTTCTGCTGTGAACGTTGTCTCACAACGACCGGCGCTGTATTGGTACGTTGTGTGACGATTGCCTCGTTTGCACGGCCAGCGCGTTCGTCTGGCTGCGTGTCATCACTCCAAGCGCGCAGTGTCTCCAGAGCCTGGCGAGGACTGGGTATTGACCTTGAGTACGAGTATATCAGAGAAACGCTATCATATAGATTCTGCCCGATCGACTTCGTGTCCTTCTTGGCCTGGTGCCGACTGTTCATTGCACGTGCAACAGCATGTTGTGTTCTAACACTCTCGACCTGTTGTGCAGGGCTTCTGTTGTCACCAGACCCACGAACGTAGCGTAGATCGATCGCGCCTTCAATTTCGAGTGTATTCGGGGCGATCTTGAGTTCGTGTGGGCATAGTCCGCGGTGAGGGTTGCCCTGGCTGGCAAGGAAGTGGGCTAGAGCTCGTGCAGTGAGCAGGGTCGGCGGTCGATAGGGCTTGGGAGCACCGCGCTTATTGCGTGAGAAACATGTTGTGGTATCACAATAGGCGCTCTTACAGCCGTAGAGTATCTGTGATAGATAGCTGCAGGTATATGAGCATGTGTAATCAAAAGACGTTGACAGGTGTCACCCAACGTACCGGCGCACAAGGTATTGAAACTTGCGTTGTCGTTCCAAACGTGAGCATTCTAAAATCCTGATGGGATCTTGCACGTCAGTGACATTGCTGAGACCGCGCTCCAGTGGCTGCGGCGGCTCTTTTCGACTGTTTGACGGCGAACTAGACGACGCAGTGGTGGGAGTAGACAGTGAGCGTGGTTCATCTTGAGGGTGCCGAGACCCTCCTTCTGACGAGGTCATATCATAGAGAGAATATGGATAAATCGGCCGTATAGATGCTGGAGCAGAGATGAGTACCGCATTGCGCAGCTAAACAGAAGCCCTAGGGCTGGGATGCATAGCTCCCGCACCTGCCATGCGGCTGCGATCCGAGGCAGGGGCCATCAGATGGGAGCAACAGGGGTGGGGCTTGGCGGGCGCAAACGTCATTGGCGGCGCATTTTGGACGTTCGACGTTTCGCCGCCGCAGCGGCTCACTTCGTGCGATTCTATGGTTTTCGCCGTGGTAGACCGTTCCTTGATAAGAATTAGATAGCTTACACTTGCTTCCTAATCGCAGCTCAACCGAGCCTCAAAGATCAGAGATTTTGCCTCCTCGGCCAGTCATAGACGCCCCAAAAACCGTTCCGCACAACCCCCACTTGCTAGTCAATTATTCTTCCATTTCCCCTCTGCGACCACCACCAGCGCTCACCTTGACAACTTCACAGCGCAGCCACGTACTTTCACAAGCCAGCATCATGGCGTCCCAACAGGTGCCTACCCAGGCCAACATTCAGTCCACCCACCCTTTCACCTGCAACACATGTCAGGTTGCCTTTCGCTCGGGCGAGCTGCAGCGGGCGCATATGCAGACTGACTGGCACCGCTACAACCTCAAGCGCAGAGTCGCCTCCCTGCCCCCGCTCTCTTCTGAGATCTTCACCGAGAAGGTCCTTGCGAACAAAGCCTCGGCCGCCGCTTCCGCCGCCAGGGCGTCTTTCGAAAAGTCTTGCGCCGCTTGCCAAAAGACATATTTCAGCGAGAACGCCTACGCCAACCACTTGAACAGCCAGAAGCATCGCACAAATCTTATGAAGGCTTCGAGGGGTGGACAGAACGACGACGCTGTCTCCGTGAACGGTTCGGTTATGAGCTCGGCGTTCTCTTTGGGCGAGTCTATGGCAGAGTCTGAGGCTACCACTATTGGCGACAGGGAGGTCGCAGACGTAGCATCTGGTTTGGAGAACGCCAAATTGGAGGATGGTGCAACAGAGGAGGCCTCCACCGAAGACGACCGAAGCTCAGTTGCCACGTCCAAGATCATCACCGACCCTCTGCAAGATTGCTTGTTCTGCAACTACAAGTCGCCGACAATGGCTCTCAATATCCACCACATGGGTCGCTACCACGGCATGTTTATCCCGGAGAAGGACTTCTTGTCCGACCAGGAGGGTCTGCTCAAGTACCTTCATAGCAAGATTCATGAGCAGCACGCCTGCTTGAAGTGCCACAAGGCCGTTCACACAGCTTCTGGCATTCAGACACATATGCGCGACCGCGGCCACTGCATGATTGCATTCGAGGAGGATGAGGAGCTCGTCGAGATTGGCGAGTTCTACGACTTTAGCAGCACCTACGACGATCAAGCTCAGTTCAACGAGATGCAAGATGAGGCCGAGGAGTCAGACGACTCTTCATCAACAACGGGAGGTGGCGTCAAGCTTGGAGCCAGGCGCGAGGCCAAGACCACTACAGAGGACGACGAGGACATGTCCAGCGGCGAAGGCGATGAGGGTTGGGAAACAGACAGCACAGTCTCGAGCGTACCTACAGACGAGATCGGCGCCGTACCCATCGACCGCTCCCACCGCCACAAAGGTCTGCACAAGTCGAGACATCACAACCACGCCGACCCTCGACCTCACCGGGCAGCAGATGGCTTCCATTCCCACGCACACGCCACACCCACCGCCGTCTACCACGACGAGTACGAGCTGCACCTTCCCTCCGGCCGCACAGCCGGTCATAGGTCCCTCAACAAGTATTACAGGCAGAACCTGCGTAACTACCCCGGCGTGGCCGAGCGCATGGAGAACGCACAGCGCCGTCTCACCGCTCCCGAGAACGACGAAGACGGCGACGCCGAGATGGCCGACGGCGAGGAGCGCGGTCGCGGTGGCCGCCAGATTGTTACTCGCGCTAATGGCGGTTTGGGCATGATCGGTGTCAGCGACGAGAAGAAAAAGGAGATCGCTAAGCTCGAGAAGAAGCAGCAGAAGCAGGCCGATCGTGCGAGGAATAGGTACCAGGCTGGTAACGAGAAGCGCGGCAACAACCAGAAGCACTTCCGTGATCCACTGCTGCAGTAGTGGTGTCATATTCTGGGCGTGGTTTTCAAGCATGTTTGGCGTTTGTGGCATGTGTCGTTAGACATCGGGGGATAGATATGCATCAATGAGATATGTGGCATCCCACACTCCATCTTCCTTTCCACTTTGGCAGTCAATACAGGCAGCTCACTAAGATGCAGCCGGTGTTTGTTTAGCCTTTGGCCCTCACATGTCAGCAATCGACGTCGCGAACGGGCCGTCAGTTCCGTGATTCAGCGCACTCGGCGAGAGTCTATTTACAAACAAAGGTGCTGTTATGGCAATTTTGCGCTCACAATCGGATTAACCTTTATTCAAGCTGCGGTCGCTGTGAAGTGTCTCGCAACCGCGCCGCCAACTCGCAGGGCTCTTTGTTGGTATCAGTCACACCCTCCATCACCAGAAATGTGCGTTCGCTTTCGTGACAGGTCAACACTAATCGAACGGCATGTCACTACTTTTGCAATCACTACGATGACACTTCCGCGAGCCCTCGTCTTGCTTTGCGTGCTTCGAACTTCTCGCCAATCCTCACAATGTCGAGAGCCTTACAGATCGTTACGTACATTGTTACATGGAGCAGCTTTCTTACCGCAATCGCAACGTGCCTACTCAGGATCTACTGTTGCAGAAGCGTCAAACGCAGGTGGAAAGCAGATGACTTCATGTCGTTGGCTGTGGGAGTAAGTACTCGACCCGAACTATGTTTCGAAGATGTGCAGACTAAAATGATAGCCAGGTGTTCCTTGTTGGAGCACTGGGTCTCTGGCAACGAGCGTTCTTGATGGGCTGCGCTGGACCAGAACCGAGAGATTGCAACTACCTCAACCCAAGCGGAGACGTCCTGATGTGGTTCTTCATCACCTCGATCATCTACGATGCAGTGCTGCACTTCATCATCCGCGCGGCGTTCTTCACCTTCTACTGGTCATTTTCAGCGCAGTCGAGTTTTCGGTTTTGGATCAGTCTGGGATTCGGGGCAGATGTAATGCTGCTGATCTTCAACATCCTGATCATCGTCTTCCGATGTCAACCAACGACTGCCAACTTCAGACCTCTAGAGCGCCTGACTGCGCAGTGCATGGAATCTGGCTTCGCTCTCTTTGCCCCTGCCGCAATAGTACGTCCACAGCAACAATGTTCCTGCGTGATCAAGACTGACCTCAAATGCAGAACTCTCTGCTGAACCTCTACGTTCTGCTCTTGCCCATCCCCATCTTCTACCGCGTTCAGGTGCCATTCCGTCGTAAGATGCACATCTGTTGCATGTTCGCGATCGGTGGCGCTGCTGTTGTGCTGGGCTTCATCCGCATGCACTCCCTCAAGATCATCAACTCGGGCACGGACACGTCGACAGCAGTGGGCGAGACAATGATTGTGGGCGCGCTCGGTATGAGTCTCGCAGTGGTCGCTCACAACCTTCCTTCTCTGCGCATGTTCTGGAAGCACGTTTCAAAAGGCCGACCGAAAGCGAAGGGCAAACCGCAACCTCCTTTTGACATCAGGCCACGAAAGCTACCTTCGACATCTTTGCTGGGTACCGATGGGACTGTGTACGAAGTCAACGAGTTTTTAAGCCCGGAACATCCTTCTGCATCGATGACGGGTCTAGTCGATCGACCACTCCCACCTCTTCCAGCGGTTGCGAGACAGGCACGATACCCAATTGTTAACGATGACTTTGGCTCGCGAGCGCGTACGCCACCGCACGTTGCCTGGCCTGCTTGAACGCTAAAAAGCGCTCTATTTCTTTGCCCTGGACAAGTGACTGCCTGATGGATAATTTTAGCGGCAGAGTTGCGGCATCGTAGCCAAGAGGCTATCGGTAGACGATTGACTTCCTTCCTTACTTCTTGTAGACACTTATGATCTTTGCTACTTTTCTCTGGCTGGCACTATCGGTCTAAGTGTTTTCCCAAATGCTGTAGCAAGTTCTTCGTTCTTGGTTCTTGTACAATTAGCTGATCAGGTGAAGTTCAATGTTCGAGCAAATATATGTTCTGCCCAGAGACCAAAGAAGTGACAGACGCGCTGGACGTGCCCGCGATTTCAGCCCCCACATACGATTTCCCCTGCGTCAGCGCCTTGCCAATCAGATCAAGCGACGAAACAAGATGAGGGCCAAGATGAGTAGAATACGGCTTGAGTCGCTTGGCCCGCGTCTACCATTGGACGTTACGCGATTTCGATTCGGGGGCGACATGAGTCTCGAGTGTTAAAATGCTGGCGTCAGCCCCTTTCAAATGAAGCTCTGTATACACGAACAGCCAAAACCGCCATGATGTCCGACGAAGAGCTATCCAGCGATGAGACGAATACTCGTAGGAACATCCTGAGTCGCTACAATTCCGTACGAGCCTCTTCCCCCACTGGTCAATACGCAGAGGACATTAACCACAGCCAATCGATATCTACATCAAGTACCACGCAGAGCGATGCTACTTCCCATCGACACCATTCACGCGATTCTCGAACATTTTCAGAAACAATAGAGCTAAATCATCTTCAAAAAGACTCAAGCCTGAGTAGCTCTCCACAAAACCTGCCCAAGACCTCTGGAAGCAGCCCAATAGCAGTACTGTATCCTTGGAGGTGGGAGTTGTCAATATGGTTGCTTGGAACAGCTGGACTGATAGCAAATATCGCGTTGCTGATCCGCTTTGATGGAGTAGAGCAAAGCGCATGGAAAGCAAACGTTCAAATTACAGCCTTCGCAGCTGCTCTTGCTCAGCTATCCCAAACCGCTCTACTGGTTCCAACAGGATCTTCTCTTGGACAGTTGAAGTGGAAATGGCTACAGCGGAACCGCAAAGCGATCGATCTGGACAGATTCGATCTAGCAAGCCGGGGCCCAGACGGAAGTCTGCGGCTGCTCTGGCACCTCAAGTTGCGGCCACATCTTGCTACTGTTGGAGCGCTGTGTACATTACTGATGCTGGCATTCTCGACCTTCGTTCAACAGTCGGTGGCTGTGAATACGAGGCGCTTTAGAGTGGAAGATGGCAATGCTAGCTACGTCCACCTTGCGACTGATATGAAGGCTTTGTCGGTGTTACCGACAGCCACCCGCGAAAGCGCCGCTGTTCTACAGGCGATGCTCACCTCGTACCTCAATCCAGCAAACGTCACGGGACATTGCTCGACCGACATCTGTACTTGGGATCCATACCGGACTCTATCCATCTGCGCGACTGTGGAAGATGCGACGAGCCAGCTGATTGCCGGCAATATGTCCACCGACAACGAAAGACTGCCTCCTCAAATTCCAGGTGCAACCGCGAATCTATCGCCCGAATTGCATAGCAACACATCCATGTACACATATGTGGAGAGACTAACCGACTCGGTAGGATACGGGGACGATGGCAGCCTTGGGCCCAAGGACACGCCCTCGACTGGTTTGCCGGATGCTGCAACAATATATTTGATATATTACGACTATTGCAAAGAGGCGGATGCGGGACACTCGCAGTTTAGCCAAGAAGGCGCCATTGAGTACTGGACCGCATTCAAAGCGAACTTCCACATTTGTCTCCAGACCTTCAACACCACTTTCGAGGGACAATGGCAAGCAAGTATCGTCGACTCCGTAGCTCATATGGACTGGTACTGGAGGTATTGGGGCGAGATGATGTTGCTCTACTGCACCTCGCTCGACAAGAACCTTCCCGATTCTCGGAAGAATCAAACCATCAAGAACGATGACATTGATGACTTTTGCGTCAGTCATGGTTTCGTATACGATGTCGGCCATACTCTGAACCAAGTGTACAACATCTCGAAAGAGATCCACAAATACGAGTATGAGGGTGTTCTCAACATCGGAGAAGAGAACGCTGACACCAGTCCTTCCGCGTGGACAGAGTTGCTCGGGAGCGATGTGCGTGAATTCAACACCACTAGCATCGAGGATGACTGCAACAGGAAATCCTTTGAAAATTTCAGCAATCGAATCCAACGGATGGCGGCAAGCTTGAGTCTGGAAATGCACAATGCTGAGAGTGCTGGTATTGACGGCGTCAATCGGACCAACGGCACAGCGTGGCGTACAGGTAAGTAGCATACATGCAGACAGAATCAGGGCTAACGTCGTCTCACCTAGCACCTGTGATTGAGGTCACGTTTGCCTGGCTGATCATGCCGATCACGCTCTACGTTGCCATCACGGCGTTCTTCTTCACCACGATAGTACAGACTCGAGACTCGCCACCCTGGAAGTCTTCTGCGTTGGCGCTGCTTCAATCGAGAGATCCAGACAATCACATGGCGAGCACGAAACAGTTCAAGAAGTACGCCAAAGCCACGTCAGTCCGACTGGAGCACAACGGCGAGACTTGGCATCTGCTTGAGTCAAACCAAGAGCAGTGATGGGCTCGTGTACGTACGCTCTCCGTCAAGAACTCGCGCTACGCTCAGCCTGACTATAGCTTTCCCTTCAAAGCACTACGCACGGAATCTCACGTGGCGAGATGAGCTTACATTGCGCTCTCTGTATCTCAGTGACACCAGAAAGACAATTTGTCATGGAGCACATGTCTGATCCACTCCACTCAGTCACCACGCCTTATCAGCCCAGTCATCCTCACGCTCACTGTTAACCTCACCATCACTCCATCACACAGGTGTTTGCTTTGTCCATAGCAACTCACCGCAGACCATCGCAGCCTACACATAATTCCGACGCACTCGCCTAGACACGTAGTTTTGCTGGACCGTTTCCTCGACCTCCTTGATCCCGAACGAGCATGCAAGACCGGTGGGGTCGAAGACGCGGATGTGAGGAAGATTGGTGGGTTGGGACCTGTTGTGGTGTGATTCTGAGATAACGTATGAGAGTATTGGGACAACAGTGGTTGGTTCTAGGCGAGTGCATGATTTTGATTTGTTGTGTAGGTCGTGTCAACCAGTGCTTTCACAGCGGGAGAAACAGGGTGAAAGAACGCTTTCCAGATCAAGGAATGACCCCTCAAGTAGGTGCCAGAATGATTGGAACGAAACCATCGTCTTCTCAAACACTCGCCTTGTTCCTGATAATTGTGCTAAGTAGCCGTTGGTTGGTCTAAAACTGGTATAATTACTCCCCTACTATCACATCGCATCCATCCTCACGTCATCCAAACCTCTCTACCTTGGCCCAAATGGCCGCGGTCCCAGAATCTGTCTCTTCCCGCCAAAGCTAATCCCCCCTCTATTCTGTGAGTCGCCGCCCATGTACCCATACTGATTAACATCCCAAGATTGACCCTCCCCTGTGCCCGCAGCCGGGTCTTTCGCCACACTCGCCAGTTCTCGTTGGCTCTGCTCCCACTCCTTCTGCCGCTCGCGCTCGCGCTCCATCTCCCTCTCAAGAAGAGACTTGCTCGCCCACCCGCGGTCCTTGGTAGTCTGCTGATTAGCTTTGCGGCGCGCGTCTTCGGCGCGTTGTTCGTTGGTGGAGGTAGATTCCGCCGGTGCGTACGTCGTCGGTTTACTCGCCGCGGGCGCCGGGTTCGATGCGAGGAAGCGCTCTGTTCTGCTCTGTCCCGCGCCTTGCGAGGAGCGCATGTACGCCGCGGGATCGGGCAGGGGGCGCGGCGAGGCGGGTTCAGGCAGAGGTCGACTAGTCGTTGAGGAGGAAAAGGCGGGCTCGGGGGTGTGCACGGGGCGCGCGGGTTGCGACTGATTCGTGTCCCAGGCGTCGCGCAGGTAGGCGCGGTCGTCGGCTTGGGCCCAGGAGACGTTGGATTCTTGCGGCGAGGGGGCGCGGGGAGGTGGTGCGGGACGGTGGGTTGAGCGCTCGCGCGTGCGTGACTTGGAGCGGGTGCGTTGCTTGCGGGTTTCGCGCTCGGCTTGGTACTGGCGTTCGCGCTCTTTGGCTTCTTCGAGTTGGCGCTCGAGCTCGGCGATGCGGTCGTGTTGGTCGTCGGACTGCGGTTTCTGCTCGGCTTGGTACTGGGAGAGGTATTGGCCGCGTAGTCTGGCGTCGCTGCCTGCGCGCTTGCGGCGGGCTTCCTTTTCGGCGGCTTCCTGCGTGGCCTGCTCCTCTCTTTGGCGCGCTTCTTCTTGTATTTTCCATTGGCGTTCCTGCTCTTCCCACTCGCGCTTCTGCTCTCCGAGACGCCGCTCTTTGGCTTCGCGCTGCTTCCGCGACTCTTCTTCCCACAGCCGCTCTTCTTCGGCGCGCTGGCGCTCTTCCTCTGCCTCTCGCTCGACGCGGCGGTGCCTCTCCGCCTCCTCCGCAGCGACCCTCAGACGCTCCTCCTCGTCGGCCTTCTCCCGCCGCTTGCGCTCCTTCTCCGCCATATTGGGCACATGAGGCCCCGCGCTTGTAATCTGCCGCCGTGCTCCGAATGCAATGCCCTGGTTCCCCTGGCTTGCGCCGCCCATGTACCCGTACTGGTGAATGTTCCAAGCCGGCGATGTGACGCCTTGATCCGCCTTCTTGCTCCAGCTACTAACACCGCCGGGCGGCGACTTGGGCACGCCATTCGAGTTCCGCGAGGCACTGCTCCCTCCCGTGCGCGAGGGACTGAGCGGCTGCGGCCTGTCGGGCGGAGGCTTCATCGGATTGAACGTCGACGAGCCGTAGCTCCTGCTGAAGTCGGGTCGCGAGGGCGTCGTCGGGCTCATGACGCTGCCGCCGCGCTTGGGGCCGATGCTCGTGGGGAAGTTGCTCGGGTTGATGGCGTTGGCGGCACGCGAGAAGGCCGTCAGACACTGCAGGACCTGGGCCGGGTCTTTGCTCTCGTAGAGGTCGACGGTCAGGAAGCGGTCGTGGCTGGGCATGTTGAGCGGCGGCAGCTCGCAGGCCTTGAGGAAGTGGGCGATGTTCTCCATCTGGATGAACGGCATGGCGGACTTTTTGAAGCGGATGGGCGTGGAGACGACCATGTTGACGAGTCTGCTATGTCAGTACACACGATCGCGTAGGAGAGGAGTATGCGTACCTGCACAGCACCGTCCCGTCCTTGAGCGCATCCAGCAGATCGCCCGCGGGCAGCCGCTCGCCCAGCGTGTCCTCGATCCAGGCGCGCACCTCGTTGGCGGCCTGCGGGGTGTATCTGCCCATGCGCAGGTTCTTCATGTCCTGGTCGAGGCTGGTGACCGACGCCATTTTAGGGTAATATACAGAGATTGACCAGGTCCTTACAAGAGTGACTGATCAAGAATCACAGTGGCTGGTTGTTGTCGCAGCCTGAGCAGTGGGGTAAGCCTGCCGCGTGTGGACAGGGATCCAGGGTCCGGCATGCAAGTGACGCACGTCAACCGCGACTAATTGTCCCATTATGTATCGATAGCTACCGCAGGCCAAGCCATCCCGCGACAACACCATGGCGAAAGCACCAGGGCCCTTCAAGAAGGCATGGTACGAGTGGAAGATGCTGCGCTTCCCGTGGCGCAAGCGGTGGCTGGTGGGCAAGTAATCTCAATTCGACTCTAAGATTTGTATACTGACTACTGACGTATAGGCTTCGATCTCCAGGGCAACACATTCTGGGAATTCAAGGACGCCCTGCACTCGCTGCGCAACCGCCGCATCGCAAAGTACCACCGCTCCACCCACTACGGCGACGTCAACATCTCCCCCGGCTGGATGCAGTGGCTGCGCCACACGCGCTTTGAGCCGCCGACCATACAGGAGCAGCAGGCTGAGCTGCAGCGCCAGCAGAACATCAAGCTGCTTGCTGCGCGCGCTGATGAGCGCTGGGCGGCGAAGCCCAGCGCGCTGGATGCCCCGGATAAGCAGCAGCCGATCCAGATGCTGGAGAGCCGCGATCCGAAGAGTGGCGTTGTGCAGATGAATGCCGAGCAGGAGCTGAGGTCGAGAGGCCAGGAGTCGAGGACAGCAGAAGCACGGGAGCAAGAGGAAGAAAGACCAAAGAACGACATGCGGCCAGACGTCACGCCGGGCTTTGAGGCGCCGCAGCCGCAGGCCGAGTCCGGGCTGACAGAAGAGGCGCCCATGTTCAAGGCGAAGAAGAAGATGCGCCCGAACAAGGCGCCCAAGGAAGACTCGCCGTGGAAGCAGGCCGGCGCTGGGAATCCGGGAGACGACTGGCAGCCGAAGGCTTGGACACCGCCGCCCAGGAGGAGGGGATGAGTGTATGATATGCATCGTAAGAGTATGGTGGAGGATATGATTCACGGCCTGGCTTGTACAGTATGTTTGTATGTATTATAGGCACGAAACACAACCTATGTAATAGTAACACCCTAGACAATCACCGACTGTTCAAGTCAACGCAAGTAGAAATGCTAAACGATTTCCCCGAAGCTCACTCTCCCTCCCTTAACAGCGCCTCTCACTCTTCGGCCTCCTCAACACCCAATCTCTCCGTAATCCTCTCCAACGCCTTCCCAAGGTATATCAATGCCTCCTTCCCCCATGAGCGCACAACAATTCTGAGCCGCAGGGCCCGCAGTGCGTGAAGCCAATGATTGCCTACCCAGGAGCTCTGTTATTGGGCGACACAGGTCTTTAGCCTTATTCGCGACAGCGGCCCAGTGGGTGATGTCTTTGCACGTGACTGGTGGAACTTGGAAGGTCAGATGCAGGGATTGATTGGCGAGGGTTTGGGCAGTGGTCGTGGCGATGGTGGTGTGGAAGGCGTTGAGGTTGGGGATGGCGGATGTCATGGTGGGTAGATGAATTGGTTGTTTGTTTTTGAGTGTTGAAATGGTTGATGGAGTGAGGACGTTGGAGAGACGGCGAGCTATATGTATGATCTTGTCGTGAATGCAGGCTGAGTGCCGTTGCACGCAAGCATAAAGGTGTTCGCCCAGACTAGTATTCTCAAAGATCTTTCGGATTATCTGCTGCAAGTTTGTGCCTGACCTCGTTTTTGTTGTGCAAGCAGTCGCTGGCACAAGATCCTTCACTTCAGCCTCGAGGTCGGACTCGGAGTGCTCGAATTTTCCCTTCGCACCCGCACTAGCGCGCAATGTATATATCCCATTCCCGCCACTTACACACTTCTCCTTTTTCGACTACCACATCTTCACAATAGTTTAGGTCTACAACCACTCTGATATTCCTGAGCATGACACTCCGCCGCTATTTGACACCGACGCTTGGCGCAACGAGCCTTTCGATATCACAGAGCGCCAGCCGATTTATGCGTATGTCAATGTCTGGATCGAAGAGTATGGTCTCGATAAGTTCTGCGACAAGACATGGTCGCGCGATGAGATCACGTTCCTGACAAACACGATCGCCAAAGTCAAGTCGAAGGCAATAGCTTCTACAGCTCCTGACCATATCAAAAACCGCGCTTGTACGATGAAGTTCGAAAGAAGACCAAGCAACTGCAGAACTCGAAGCGCGCGAACCATTTCGGAAAGGGGTTGCAGCGCTCGAAGCGTCTCAAGGCGGAGATCCTACAGGGAAAGAAGGTTTCGCAAAAGGAGAGATTTCCGGAGATGTCCTTTGTCTCATCGACAGCGGTTGCAAAGAGCAACTCCGCTCCAAAGAAGGCGGAGGCGGCCGCTTGGAAAACTTAGCACAAGAGAAGCATCGCACGAGTCGATCATCAAGGGGAGGCTCCTGAAACACCAGCACCGAAGAAGCAGAAGCTGCAGAGGAAGGAGCTGGTCGTCAAGCTACACGTGGACTTCAGGCGTCTCCATGTTGACGGGAACGGCCACATGTCAGTCGTCGACAAGCTCCAGGTTGAGCCGGCCTCTATGGCGAAGAGCGACCACGTGCAGGTTGACGAGGAGCCACGGTCGCAGAACGACCTCCAAACAAACAGCGGACAGCAGGTGGACTCACAGCACCCGTTATCCAGCGTCACCGAACCATCCGCACCTGCCTTCAAGACCACTCACCCCTACAGCACGCGGAAAAGGGGACGACGGCAGTTGTGACAGAGCTGGCGGCAACACCATCGGAGGAAAGGCTACTGGTAAAGCTGCGAGTGAACTGGAAACGCCTCCACGTTGGAGAGGATGATGCAATTCAATCTCCGAACCCAACAAGACAGCTTCAGACGGCGGAACCCCGCCGAACGACGAGCCAGAGGCGCACGAGACACACGTTGATCTCAAGATGAAAGGCGAAGAAGCGGCGGATGCGGAGACTAGCAAGCATGGACGCTCTGGCAGAAGACGCGGCCCGTGTGCCTGAATTCATTCAGGATGTTCCGCAGCACGAGGAAGTCTGGGCTTCCATGCCTGTCTCTGATAACGACCTAAGCGGCGCCACAGTTGAGGCTGCTGGAATGGTTGAAGGAGACATTTATGCCCAAGAGAGCAACAAACTCGGTCATTCATCCAAGTGGAGTAGCCAGAAAGTTGAGGCTGAAACCGGGTTTTCGAAGGAAACAGCGGCGAAAGAGGAGCTTGTGGCGAAGCTGCCGGTCAACTTCACGCGTCTACATGTCGGTGAATGCGGCGTCATGTCGGTGTTGAGAGCAGAGGAGCAAGCATGAGCGAGGAAGGACGCATCGACGAGCAACGATGTTCGATCTCTGCATAAGGTGCAGGCGACCAAGTCCCAGATGGACCTTGAAGTCCAGGCGAGGTCCGAGTTCGAGAGAAAAGAAGCGGCTCGAGACAACGCCAAGGTTCAGGACAATGTGATAAGGGAGGAGACTTCTGCCGCAAATTCAGAGTGTACAGCGGCTATGTCGTTCTCCGAGGGCGAGGAGGGTGTTTACCTTCGATACTTCTGCTACGTTGTAGGCTTCAGCGAACCGAATCAGCAAGAATGCTAGTTGCTACTGACCTTTGAAAACATTTGCCTTTGACGTCTCCTTGCTGCGATGAGGGTCGCAATGGCGGTCCACGTAAATGACCGACGCGGGATGCTAAGCGTGGCTCAAAGAACAATTGGAGGCGTCAACTGAAAGTCTGATGTTACTCGGTAACCTAAGATCAATTTAGCAATCAAAACAATGTTGGAATTATTTTAGTGCCATGGACGTGGGATAAAGAAGAGTGTCAGTGAGTGAGATTGTGATTGTGGATCTTGATTTGACGGGCGTATCCACAGAAGCATGAGCCCAAACTTATGTGATGGTCTTCTCTGGCCAGCTTGTGATGTGGGGAGAAGAGCCTCTCTGATGCCTTCTTAGGCCTTCATGCGGCCATATGGCGCAAATTCGATACGCTCTGGTAGCCGAGGCGCTCGAAGGCATATAGACGCGGGTCTGATGCGTCGATCAGGCAACTTGGTGGTGCGCTGTACGCGAAGCAGATGTAGGTTGTGGTGACAGTGTGTCGAGGTCCATGTTCAACCTGCGGCTTCCTTGACCTTCGGCTCTGGCGCCTCGTCGATGAAGGTTGGCGGTGCGGTGTCTTCAGTCAGGAAGCCAGGCACGCTCGAGGATTCACCGATGCCCTCGAAGTCGACCTCATCACCAAGTGCCTCTAGCTCCGCGTCCAGCTCGGACTCATCAACATCCTCCGGCACGTCGTAGCTGCGGCTTATCGCGTCTTGGATGTCGTTTCCCATGTCCATGAGATCTGCCATCTCGTCCTGCAGCTTCTCGATCTTGTCAATATTGACCTTCCCATACTGCTTCCGCAGCTCCTTCGTCGTTGTCTTCATAGCGTCGATAGTGGTCATGGTGTTCTTTAGATTGTCCTGCATCATGCCTGCCTGCTCCATATTCCACGACTGCGCCTGAAGCTGGTCGCGCTGCGACTCGTACATCTTGCGCTGCTGGAGCACCTTCAGCGCCTTCTGCTTGATGGCGGTCTTGCCGGGGCCGTCGCGCATCTTTGCGAGCTTCTGCTGATAGGCAGACAGCTCGGCGTTGAGCTTGGCGAGCTTGACATCGAGGCTCTCTATCCGTGTGTCGACCTGGGTAATGTCAATATTTGTGGGGAAGTTGTACGCTTGGTGGGCCTACGTTTGAGATGGCGCTGTTGAGGGTTGGCTTGGGCGCCGAGCTCTTTGCTCCAAAAAGGCGGTTCATGATGGATTCGTGAGTTTGAGGCGATTGTGTTTCCGGAACTCTGTATTATGTGATTGTTTCGTGGGCGAGGTGCTGTTTGGGCGCTGTTTAGGCGCTGTTTGGTGGGGTTGAAGCGTGAGGCAGTCGCGACCCGGCTGGTGGCTGGAGCTTTCCACGAAACGCGGCGGCAGCGTCATCGATCACGTGGGCTTTCACCTTAACATCCATAATTGATAAGACATGCAGACGGAGAGGCCAAATTTGAACGCGATTCAATCTGCTGACCGGGCTACGGGCCATCTGATCATGCCCCTGAGGCTACTGCACCAGTCTGGCAAATCCAGGTCGAGGCTGCTGCACCTCCCCGATCTGCGCCACGCTTGTGAACCGCTGAACCCATGTCTCCACAACACAGCACATCGCTCGCCGGGAATGAAGGGTCCCTTCACCTCCACCCACTGTTGTAACATAAATCATAACGAAGCCCGCGATATCCCTCGTTTCTGTGCATGGACTGGTGTTCAATCTGAGTTGTGCCTGGCTGTTGCTCGTATATTCCGTTTCCCCCGCAGGTATGTGTGTATCTGCGCTCGTGCGCCTAAGCTCCCAGCCCTGAGCCCTACGACCACGTCCACGCGCGTCTGCTGTCTGACGCAGTACCGCCCGCTAACACGGCCATTATTCAGCTTCGTCTACCATCCTATGAGCGCTCAACACCCAGTGCCCCGCTAAACCTCTTGCTGCGTTCGAGTCTCGCGCTCTCGACTCCCTGCCCCGCCTTCGCTAGTCACCACCACAACAGCCGCCATGTTCTGGCGCTTCGGCGGGTATGCACAGCTGTCTTCGCTGGACAGCATCCTCGACAAGCCTGACGTCACAGTCGAGGAGCTTCTGGACGAGTCGGACCTGATCCAGGAGCTGAAGCAGCAGAATTCGAAGTTGATTGAGTACCTGCGCGACGAGAATGTCCTCGAACGGCTGCTGCGCTATGTCACCGCCGCAAAGCCCTTAGATTCGCCTGACGAGGGAGCTACTGAAGGCCTCGGCGAGGTTGGTAGTCCCAGCCGCCAGAGTTTCTTCGGCAAGGTCGCTGGAAGAGCGCGCTCGGCGTCAACAGCGAAGTCAGACGCCGGCGATGGGGAAGAGAGCAAGGAAGAGAGACAGCGCATGAAGTATGCATACGTCTCGTGCGAGATCCTTTCGTCAGAAGTATGGTCAATATCAGAGGCCGTGCTGGAGAACCAGGACTCGTTGAAGCAATTCTGGGCATACATCAAGCAGCCTGCTCCTCTCGATCCTGTGCAGGCTGGCTACTTTACGAAGGTCAACGAGTCGTTGCTGGATCGCAAGATGGAGGAGATGCTGGACTTCTTCAAGTCGCTCGACAACGTTGTCACAGACATGCTTCAGCATGTCGACTGCCCCGTCATCATGGACCTGTTGCTTAAGATCATTAGTCTTGAAAAGAGCGAGGGCGGACAGGGCATTGTTGATGTCAGTGTCTCCAGAAAGTATGCTATTCTATACTGACAAAACGTAGTGGCTTCAGCAGCAAGACCTCGTCCCGCGACTGATTGCATTCCTCGGACCTGACCACTCGACATCCACGCAGACATCGGCCGGCGACTTCCTCAAGGCCATCATTACAATATCAGCCAACGCAACGACACAAGATCAGTCCGTAATAGGTCCTAATGAGCTTACACGTCAGCTTGTGTCCGAGACATGCTTAAAGCAGTTGATCGAATACATGCTGCGCGGCGGCAACCCTCTGACTGTGGGTGTGGGCATCATTATCGAGGTCATCCGCAAGAACAACTCCGACTACGATTTGGAGAATCAGATTGGGCCCGTACCTAAGAACTCGGATCCTATTTACCTGGGCACATTACTTCGCCAGTTCGCGAACCACATCCCACAGTTCATGGAACTTGTACACAGCTCTAGTAGAGTTGTTGTACAGAATGATGGATCGACAGCGATGAAGAAGCGCGAGCTGAAAACGGCTTTCGGAGAGAAGATTGAGCCACTAGGATTTGACCGCTTTAAGACGTGCGAGCTGATGGCTGAGTTGCTGCACTGCAGTAACATGGCTCTTCTCAACGAGCGCGGCAGCGAGGCTGAGGTCAAGAGACGGGATGCTGAGCGCGAGCGCCTCAAAGCTGAAGGCAAGCTGACATCGGGCAACGCCGCCAATCTCGGCGACTTCTCCACCAGTGTTGATAGCCAAGGTTTCCACCACGCGCGCGCACCCTCCGTCGACTCGCCCGAGGAGATCAAGCCTTTGCAGGTACAGAACAACTCTGAGGACGATTTCGAGAAAGTCACAGCACCAGAGGTTGCAGTAGCAACCATCGAAGCCACCGAAAAGGAGCAGATTGGCGAGCCGCTGGAGCGCTCACCCAAGTCAGACCCGAAGGAGTCACCCGCCGAGAAGACAGGAGAAGGTGATGGCGAATTCGTGGATGAGCCACTCACACCGCCGAAGGACGCAGCATCGCCCGCTGCCGCTGCCGCCACACCCCCGAAGCCTGTCGATGCCGAGTCTCCCACATCAGCAGGTCTGACTTCCAAGGTTGGAGGCCTGGACTTGGACAATGATACTGTTATGGGGGAGAGAGAGGAAGCTGTTGAAGAGTCGAAGGAGGAGTCGGAGACGAAACTAACTCAATCTCTTCTGACTCAACAACTGAACCAGACCCCAGATGAGACAGAGCCCGTCTCACCGCAGGATGTCGAGAAGCCTGCGCCACTCTTCGCGGGTAAGAACCGCGAGAGCAACGCTGAGGCCACAAAGGTCGACACTTCCAAGTTCACGGCACTTGCGCCCGAGGACACCGCTGAGGCAACACCTATCGATGAGACATCAAGCGTGCGCTCGGTCGTGTTTGGTGGCGGAGAGCAGTCAGAGGACCAGCAGTACGTGCTCGACATTGACGGTACCCCTGTCGTCGGTGATCTCCTCAAAATCACCTTTGTCGAGAACAAGGTCGTACCAACCATTCTTGTAAGTCGCAAGCGTCTCACGCTAGTGCGCCCACTAACGCAAGCAGGACTTCTTCTTCCGCTTCCCATGGAACAACTTCCTTCACAACGTTGTGTACGATGTTGTGCAGCAAGTCTTCAACGGTCAGATGGAGCACGGCTACAACCGTTCGTTGGCTATTGACCTGTTCCAGACCGGCAGGATCACCGAAAGGATCATCGAAGGTCAACAAG
This sequence comes from Didymella pomorum, assembly GCA_022225945.1. Lineage (NCBI taxonomy): Eukaryota > Fungi > Ascomycota > Dothideomycetes > Pleosporales > Didymellaceae > Didymella > Didymella pomorum. The sequence continues at coordinate 355,127 of JAKJXN010000015.1, read as the reverse complement.
CGAGCGATAAGGCTCAGCAAGAGACCCACATGAGGCTGGGCTACATGGGCCACCTTACCCTGATTGCAGAGGAGGTACTCAAGTTCACCGAAAGACACCCAACAGAAATTCTGTCACAGGCGGTCGTCGACAAGGTCCACAGCGAGGAATGGATACACTATGTCGAGCATGTCCTCTCAGATACCCGCGAGAGGGACAACGCAATCCTTGGTGGTGTTCGGCCAGACATGAGCGTTGGCCCAAGACAAGCCGTTCTTAACGCCGTCAATGCCGCTTCTAACTTTGGCGGAGACGGCGGTCTTTCGAACGCCAGCATGGGCAACAACGGTGCAGTCGGCCTCGACAGCATGGATCTTGCCCAACAAGGTGACACTGGAGGTGGTGGGTACACCTTCAGCGGTGGCTCATTACTCAGCGGCTTTACTAATTCGAGTGACGAAGAAGATGAAGATATGGAGGACGACGATGGCAACAGGGAACGACAGGGACCTGTCGACGACTCCGAACAAGTGGGTGAAGTCTCATTTGACGATGCTGATATGGACTACCGATAACCCCGTCTCCATCCGAGCCCTACCCGAGCCAACACAACAAGATCCTGTTTGCGCGCTTGGTGCGTTTCCTTTCTTTTCCTGTCTTATCATATGCACTGTTGGTATGAGCTACGAGGCATTTGCATGCTTGGTGTTGGAAACGTTTCAACTTTCTGTACATACAACCCACACCGGGTGTATGACTTCTGTAGCAATATGCGTCGCGGCAGGCGTTTCCTTTGTGACGGTCTCTCACCATGTCTCCACCGTTCTCTTTATTATAGCTTTCACCTCGCTTATCAGCTCGTCTTTTCCATGTTGTGCACCGCTAACATCTACCAAGGCAAAGATTCCACCACCACTTCAAATACCGCCATCTCGCGCACGCCGGCAATTTGCTCTCCGTCTCGCCCAACGCAAGGCTGAGATGGAAGGCAAAACCAACGATGGCGGTGACGATGATGAAAACGAAAAGACACAAGAACAGGAAGAACGCGAAGGGCATCAACGTTTTGCAAAGATGTTTGAGGACATTGAGAGCGACTCCGACGATGGAAGCTTGGGTAGCATCGAGGATGAGATCGTCGGCCGGCTTGACGTGGAAGGCCGGTCTAGCCCTGGAAAAGAGCGCAAACCTGAGGTTGGCGCACCAAGCAAGAAGAGCGAAGGTGATAATGTGGTGGTTGTGTAGACCTTTGTTGGCTTTGGCGATGTATTGGTAGTGGCGCATAGACATGAGATACCAAGGTAGGATAAGATCAGGGAAATGTGATACGAGTTACGCTTTACAGTCGGTGCAGGGGACGTTGGATTCCACATCTGTGCCTTGTAAGTCCCTGGAAAATCGCACGGATCTCGCAGCACAGCGACGAGTTGGTGTCAAGGTTCTGAGCGGAGACTAGCTTCGCGTGCCTGCACCTGCCTGCGGTCTGCGCCTGCCTCACTTATCAGCATCGACTTATCTACCATCAGCCTCACACCATCCATCTACTTTCTTCGACCGCAGTGCAGTGCTTCACGCACCACGGAAGCAGTGCAAGATGGCTTCTTGTCCAAGGTGCCGCACTTCTTCCTTCACTTCGATAGAGCGTCACCGCAACTCGCGTCACGTTGCCGCCTGCTACGACCTGACATGTGGTAACGCAAACCTTGCGCCAGCGTCTGCGACAACTTTCACTCCCATCACTTATCATCTCTCAACTCTCCCGAGATACTTAATCCCACTGCTTCGCGTATACGGCGGCCGTAAACACCTTTGAGGATCCTAAGCCAAAGACCGCGACGACCAACAAAGCCACACCATCAACAGGCCGCGAGTTTGAGCATCATGGAAAGCGATCAATTAGAGAGTCTCTTTGAGCCCGGGAAGTCCACGACGCCACTTCCAAGGTATGCAGTACCGCCAACGTGTCACATGCCCTGGCTGATACATTACAGTGACAACGATGTCGAAGTGATCAAATCTCCTCAAGCGTTCGAAGAATACTGGTCCCAGGTTGTCGTGGCAGCGGAACGTACTGAGGAGGTTTACGATCCCGAACAGGAGCCGTTGCCTGATCACCCGTACTTCAGTCTCGACGTTCCTACGCTACATGGCAAAATCGATGCAGCATTGGAAGATCTTTGGATCAGTCTGCAAGGCTTCTAAGAAGACGACGCGGAGACGGAGAAACATCAAGAGGTCACGCAACGAGGACGAGTGATTGGCGCGCCCAAGCCTCTGGTTGTTGCCATTGTCGGTCCTGCCGGTGTTGGCAAGAGCTTCCTGTACAAAGCCCTATTTAACCGCCCGAACATCACCAAGAGCTCTGCAGAAGGGCGATCGTGTACGCTTTACCCCACCAAGATTACGTACCTGCCTGAAGCAGCGCATGACACGACTAGCAGTGACGTCTATAGCGAGCCTTGGGCACGTAAACGGAACCAAAGACGTGCGCAGCTGAGGTGCTCCGCGACAAGCAGCACTTGCAGGCTGCATTACTCACGACAAGAGTCGCGTAGCAAGACTAATTGCGCAGCAAGAAAGAGAAGAAGACAGTTCTGCTATGATTTTTAGGTGTGTTAAGTAATTAGCGCTACTCTGTATTCCTCTCCTTCTTGCGGCGCTTTATCACCTTGAGTTGTCACCTATGCACCTGCTCTTTCCTTCATAGCTACTGCACGTGGCCTGTCCTTCTAAGAAAGGAATCTGTAAATTCTTGGCGACGCTGAGGCTCATTGATAATAAAACTTCTTGCTTACGTTCCTATATTGCGCGAAGCAAGTGCTCAGCTTCATCACTTCCTTCCTTCCTCAGCTGCGCAATGACGTTGTTTCTCCAACTGGGTGGTCAATATCTTTTATGTTATTTGACCTGCTAAAGCTTTGAATTGTCAACTTGCGAACGTATCGGAACATGTTCTGTCAAGCTGTGCTGTTGCCCAAGATTGTAGACATCGTAAAACATAATCATGACACCCAATCTTACATCTTAGAAGCATGGACACGATGAACAGTCACAGACAGCCTGGAGTATCAGCATCTTCAATACGCTCCACCTCACTCGATGTAACCCTAGCATCTGGTCATGTGGAATTTTCTCTGCGAATCGGGTTTTTGGGACATGCCAGTAACGCATGAAAGTTTGGATTGTCGCACTGATCCTGCTGTGGAAAGGAAATAGACTGCGGACAGCAGCGTGAGAAGCTGGGTCACTATTTGTGCGATGCAGGGTTCGTAGACTGATGGATTATCAATTCACACATCTTGAAAGCCGACTTCAAGTAAGCGGAGGACGCTTGTCTGTCGAGCAACATAGGGCAATGGTGATGACTTTTTGGAACCCGCTGTAAGATAGCTGGTAAAAGGGGAAATTGTGCAACCAGCGACATCAAGACGCTATTCATGTGACACGAGAACTGATCTGTGGCAATTTCTACACCAGAGTATCTCCTCGCATCTTCACAGGGCACAGCTACCTATTCTTCGCAAGCTCCCCCAACCCCGCCGCCCAAACCAGATACCACGTCCTACTGGCCCCACCATCAATCCAGGCATCATCCCAATACCCACCCACCCCATCTCTAAAGAACGCAAGACTAGCTTTCGGATCTAGCAGCGCCAGATTAGCATGTAATATCCCCCTCCAGCCGCCATCCGCGCCATCCGGTCCATCCTTCAGCGCTCGACCATCGCTGAACATCGCATCCCACTCTTCTTTGACGAAAGCGCGGGGGCGGAGGTAAGAGGAAGCGGGGTTGAGAGGAACCATGTGAATGCCGTGGATGAGCGCGGGCGTGTCGCCGAAGTAGGTCGTGTAGTCAATTTTGTTCTCGAAGACAATGCCAGTGACTTTGTTGGGGACGATGCGTGGTGGTTGGACGGTGGAGCCGGTGAGGAGGTAGAAGTAGTTGTTGAAGGAGCGAGCTTGAACTGCGAGCATTAGGTTGCCTACCGGTGTCAATGTCTAATACGCAGGTCGGACAGGGGTCTGTCTGACTTGCCTCGTTTCTCCATGTTCGCATCCCCGATGACTTTGCCCCACATCTTCACCGCAAAGCTTGCAAAGCCGTCTTCGCTAGTACTTTCTTGATCTTTCCCATCTTTCGACTCAAACAAGCCTTTCGCCCAACTGTGACCGTGCCACCAGTCAAAGCTACGATGGAAAGGATAGTCTCGGCCGTTGTAATCGCTCTCAGCAAAGTCCTTGACAAGCATGTTTGTCCAAGCCTTATTGTTGCCTTGCGTCAGCCACTCCGGGTCCAGATACCCAATGACAGCTGACGTGTATACAAAATAGCCAAAGTGGAAGTGGTGGTCGTTGTAGTACGTGTTGCCGAAATCAGCTCTTGGGTCGTTGAACCCAGCATTAGATACAACTCCTTTCCAGCTGTTATCGTAGTAGAGAGGGTACTGTTGCTGGTTCTCGACGTACTTCGTCAATTTCTGCTTCAAATCCGCAAAACCTGCTGAAGCCTGCTCGTTGTTGCCCAGGACATCTTTGATAACCCATAAGATGGTTGCGAATTTGGCTAGTGTCTTGCCAGCGTGGTAATATGAGTCTGGTGGGATCGGCTCGGCCATGGCGCGTCGTAGATCACGCTCTGCAACGGAGCTAATGAAAGCTAGCGCATCGGGAGGGTATCGGATCTTCGAAAAGGCGCTCATCGTAGGGTTCCAAGGGCCAAATGACATCGTGATGGGTAGGTTTGGTTCGACAAAGGTCAGCTTCTCGCCCCAGACAGCTGTCGCCATACCCTTCGTCGAAGTCCGCAGTTGCAAATCGGTGACGTACGGTCTCAGCTCGGGATCGAGAGACTGGATGTGATGCGGCAAAGTGAACATCAGCAGCGGCGAAGTTCCAACCTTCGTATAGCTGAACGAGTACGTGGCTCTTGCTTCGTTAACAATAGCAGTGAGCTTCATCTCGCACACGAATGCTCCAGCAGCCTTGTCATAGATCACTTCTCCTTTAGCGCCCAGTGGGTTTCTTGCCACTTGGATTGTGCCCTGAAAGCCCGGTGGACCCAAGAGCGTGCTTGCATCAATTTTCATGAGCTGTCGAGCATCATATGTGGTGCTCAAGACTGGCACGACATAGATGAGCCAATCCCGGCCGTCGAAGTCCTTCACTCGGTACTTGGCTGTCCTGCCAAGCATGACCAGCTTCTCCACTTCGACCCAGCCTCTTCCGCCGGTCTGTACAGTCGGCATCGCGTCTCTATATCCAGCGGTGATAAATCCCATTCCCTGTACGATAGGAAACGTTATCTTTGGTTCCATGGATGTAGACTGGACATTGAGATTAATGTTGACAGAGAACGGGAGGTGTGTGTCGGACGTCAAGGTAGTTCTCGAGTCCAGCTCTGCAGCGGAGAGGATAATCGACTGCTTGCGAGGGTTGTTGAAGACCTGAAAACGCAATCACTAAGCATTGCTTCTTGACAGGGATATGGTACAGCTCACCTTTGGAGGCTCTCCTGGCCCGTATTGCAGATCTTCTTCCTCGACATGGCCAACGTTCATGCCCCAAGTCTGCAAAGTGCCCAGATCTTGCGCTCCCTTGCCCCACCAGATCGAGTATGGGTGTGTCCAAATGGGTGCATTCTGGCCCCCGAGGAATGCACCAGCGTAGAAGCTGTTCGTGTGTAGCGTGCGCAGATCGTTGTCTTCAATGCCCTGCCGTGGGACAGGGTGGTGATTGCTAATCGGGATCTGCGGCAGGATGTCATCGGCCTGGATTGGAGTGAAGATGTTGCCTGGCGGTACTTCGTCGCTCGATACTTCTGTAGTCGCTCTATAGCCGAAGGAGCTGATGATGTCGCGTCGATGTTGGCGCCATGTGCGCGGCAATTTTGAGGAATCGCCCGTGCCGCCTGAGGTGACTGAGATGGCAGAGTCTCGTCTTCTCGATTGCTTGATACCCATCAGTATGTTTGCCCTCGAGCAATTGCGTTGGAACTATATTGCGCTGCAGGTGTTGGAAGAATGAGAGGATGACTAGATGAAAAGGTACAGGGAAGCCCCAGGCAAGGTGGACACGTGTGGCGGTGAGGGGATGTAAGAGAGTGCAAAACCATCGAAAGCGCATTACAGCGTTGACCCGAGCGTCTGGGAAGGTGTAGATGGTAGGTTTGGTAGAGCAAGTACTGAATTACGTGGTCTCGAACTTACCACAGTCAAACTCAAGGACGGAAGGTGCAAGTCAGCAGCAGACCCATCATGATTATGTTTGCGACCATGACCCCTTGCTGGCATGCGATCGTGGCAGTGCTGAGGTTCCAATACATGGCTCGGTAGTTGCAAGACAGGGCATGATCTTGCCACGACCGGATAGCAGAAGAGCAGTAGCACCTGGACTGCGCTAGGCATGATGGGAATACTTCGCTTCACCTCGAAAGCCTTCTGCCACCCTCATCATTGTATATCAGCTATTAATTTGATCACATGCTTGCTCGCTGTGAGCCTAGCGACCTCGAGTCGTATAGATTTGAAATCCAGAAGCTCAAAGACGCAGGTATGCTTCGGAGGTGGTCCTGTTAGTGGTCCTGTTAGTGGTCCAGTCGAGGTACACGGACGTCGTGATCGTCATATATGGGAATATTGGATCGGTCGTAGCACGAACAATGTACGGTGCACTCACGTGAGATAGTCGTACCCGCGACCTGCACAGGTATCTTCCTCTGGTCGTACGTTCTGGCTCGTCTAGGGTCTAATCGTCGTTATCGCACAATCTCCTCATCTGTATTGTCGAAGACTGAGTGGCACACGATCACAAAATCCGGGTTCGATGATTCGAGTGCCACCTCGGCTTGCAAAACAACGGTTCCATTCGAGCATTTGCCGCTCTAGATATATGCAATATATGCCATACTTTTTGTCAAACATCAAAACGCCCACGCAATGCTCTCCTCTCCAGCGTCTAAATAAGAGGTTTCCGCATAGGCGCAATAACCCCACCCTTGACCAACACTCTCGGCAGCGTACCATCCTGATGACTCTTCTTGGTAGTCCACTCCCTGCCCTTCGGCAGCCTCAAAGACCTTTCATACTGCTCCCTACTCTCGAAGGGGAAAGGCAGCTGGCCGGCCAGGTATTTCTTATTGGACTTGACAGTCTTCTCGTTGATGATGACTCTGTCGAGCTTCTTGTCTTTTCGCTTATTCGCATCGATGCCGGGGGTTTGTGTGACGGTCTTCCATCCCCGATTCCGTTTCTTTTCGGCGCGAGACATCCCGTCGCCAGCCCAGCTGCCCCAGCCGGGGAGGAAATCGGTGGTTTCCTTCGCAGCCTCGTCCTTCATGACATCTTCCTTCTCGGCACGGAAGTCGGCGGCTACGTTGTCGCCTGCGAAACCCTTGGCCGTGAGTAAGTGGTTGCGGGACAGCTGTGTCAGGTCGAGGTCGTCGCCTTCGTCGGAGAGATGCTCGTCGTCTGAACCTTGGCCGCCCAGGACCGTGGCCCAACCGTCGTCGTCGGCGGCTGTCACGCGTTGTTGGAGGAAGGTGTCGACTGTTTCTTTGGGTGCGGACGACTTCGATGCTGATGGCGCAGGCGCGGAGGATTCGTGGTCGGAGGCGAAGGATGTAAAAGGGAGGAGGTCGTCTTCTGCGGGTGCGTCCTTGGTCTTCTTTGCCTTTGCGGCCTTGGCGAGAAAGGGGTTGGGAGCGTCGGTCTCCGGCTCTGCGGGAGAGGTTGTAGATCCGCTCTTTCGTGTCTTGCTCGTTCCGTTCGATAGACCTGTCGAGAAGGGGTTCTTGGGTTTCGAATTCGCACGTGTACCGTTCGAAAGCCCGTTTGCAGATGCTTCTTCGCCCTCCTCGTCTGAGCCGGCACGTTCTTCGAACTCGCTGCCCTTGACCGGAATCGCTGTTTTGACGACCTTGCCTGGTCCGTATTTGCGGCGACCGACGCGTGTCGCGTTCTCGCCGACCTCGTCTTCGCTGTTCTCGCCAGCGAGCTCGCGGCGCATCGCTTCGATTGCCTCGTTGTTCTCAGCGCGCTTCGCAGCTTCGGCCTTCTGCATGAACGCCATCTGGCCCAGCTTCGAGCCCTTCTCCGAGAAGGGGTTCTCCAGTTGTCCAAGTTGGCGCTGCAAAATGTCATCTTCATCTGCGTCTGAGTCGTCTTCGCTCTCGTCTTCATCGCTGGGCACATCAGAACCCTCGTCGTCAGAGTCGAGAACCTGCTTGCCCTCGACACGGCGACGCAGCTCCTCATTCCGCTTTGCCATCTCCGTGACACCAGCAAGTGCATCCTGATCCCAAGCTGCACGGCCAGTGGCCTTGATGCCCTTGGCCCACTTGCCCTCGCGATGCTTGGCACCCATGCGCTCTTCTGCTCGGCGGCGGTCGTTGTGCTCACGCTCCTCTTCCGAGAGATCGACGCCATCTGCCTTGAGCTGCTCGCGCTCCTTCTCAAGCAGCCTCTCGCGCTCTTTGCGGTGCACGCGGCGGTAAGCCTTGCTCTTGATCTTCTTGATACGCTTCGCGCGGACCTCTTCACGGAAGAGGAGTTCACGTTCCATACGTAGTTGAGCGCGACGCCGTTCCACTTCTTCAATAGGGAGCTTGTTGGTCTGCAGGATCTCCCACTTCTGGATCTGCTCTTCATCGTCCTTGCCGTTAGACAAGCCGCTCTGTTGGAGGATGGACTGGATGGTGCTTTCGAGGTCGTTTGCGGGCGCGGCTGTAGTAGTAGGCAGCAAGCGGTCTTCACCCATAGCCTTGCCAGAGTCCTTGTGCTGCAGCGGGAAGGAGAGATGCTCGGCGCGGCGGTTCTGCTTAATGGTGTCGGTCCAGCGGTCGAGGGTCTCGTTGGCTTTGGCGTTGGCTGCAGCTCGGTCAAGCTTATCTTGTTGGCGCTTCGGAAGAGGTGCCTCCAGCTTTCGCGCAATGTCGCTCCTCTTCGAGTTCTTGTCGTCGCGGAGTAGCTTAAGCGCCTTCTTCTTCTCCTCATCGCCAGCCTTGGGCTTCAAGCTCAGCAGATCGACCTTCCGCGACACACCAAACTCGTCGGGCGCGGCAGACTCGTGGACATCGACCCTCTTGCCGCGTGACTTCTCCTCGTCCCCTGTGGCGAGCGACGAGATCAGATCTTTGAGCTGTGCCTGTCGATCCTCCTCATCCTCGTCCTCGTCGCTAGAGAGATCACTCGCGCCGTCCCTCGCCACATCCTCGCCCTCACTCGGCTCCTCGCTATCACTCTCATACCCACCCTTCTTCTTCTTCTTTTTCTTCTCCTCCCTCTCCTCGCGCTCATCCTCCTCATACTGATCCAACGCAGTCGCTAGATCAATCCCCTCCTCTCCAAAATCATCATCATCCTCCTCCTCCTCAGACTCGTCCATATCCACATCGCTCCCTTCGTTGACGACCTTCCCTTTCTTAACTTTCAGGTTCTTGCCCCGCGTACTACTCCCCCGAAAACTATAGCCCTCGAACCGCTCCTCATCGCTCTCGCCAAACGCCTCATCGGAATCGATATCCTCGTCGTCGTCCTCGTCTACATGTCCCATCGTCCAGGTATTGCCCTCGCTGTCTGAACCTTCATCGTACGAGTCGTTGGCGTCGCGGCGCTTGGCCTTTTTTCTGCTCTGCGCACCGTCTTCCTCCTCGTCGTCGTCTTCGGAGAGTTCGTCGTCTCGCGCGCGCTTCTTGTGGAAACTGGGGTCCAGTTCGCCGAGGCGGTTCTTGCGTATTTTGGTCTTTTCGGGGTTGTCGAACTGCGCTATCGCAAACGCATTGAGCGCTCTTTTCGACGCTTTTTTGGTGTTTCGCTCGCCGGCGGGGCGGCCCTTGGGCTTGGAAGTCCCGCTGCTGGGGAGCGAGCTGCGCGCTACACGTGGCGGCATTGTGTATGTGTATGAGGGTAAAGGGTCGATTTGTGGCCTTCCTGGCGGAAGGGAAGATTCGATGGTGGAGGGCGAACTTTTGTCTTGGCGCGACGATTTTTGGGGAAAAATTGGTGGGGACGTGCACGAGGGCCTCGGAGGTCCGCATCACCACTCGTAGCACTCGAATCGCTGTATCGTCAATTGCGCCCCCTTCTCCCACCGCTTCCTTTCAATCGAAATCTTCCGTGTCGCCGTTGCAAGGTGCATCGAATGCAGTGAGGTCCAACGAAGCAAGGTCGAACGAACCCCGGTGCTGCCTTCCCACGATCTGCGTAACCTTCACGACCCCCATCCACGATGTTCAAACCCACACCCTCGCTCCAAGGCACCCTCCGGCGGCTGCCACTCAGCACCAAGCAGGCCGGGAAAGAGTACTACAAGGGCAACCGCGTGGGGTCGATGGGCACAATCAATCGCTACGGAAACTTCACGCCGGACTGGAATAAGATCAGGACTTATGTGTTTCCCGTGCAGGGGGTGAAGAACGCTGAGGTAGGCGATCCATCATACGCCGAGCACGAGTATGACTTGCGCGCGGCGAGCAGAGCGAGCAATTTTCAGCTCAAGGGTGCAGCGAGCAAGAGATCGCGAGCAAAACGAGTTCAGCGAAAGCTCTTGAAGCTCGCTCTCTCGCTCCGCGCATGCTATTGCTCACAGGCACTGTAGAATCGAACACCATGCTGACAAACCCACAGTTAACGCCCTTCGTCGCAGAAACAGTGCAGAAGACGCGCACCACCGATTCCGGGCAGCCCGAGGTGTATCCCAAGCGCTTCACCGGCGAGGACTATCTGCGCGCGTGGAAGATGGCGGGTGGGCATGATGTTGTGTATGAGGAGCAGCCGAGCGGAAAGACGAATATGCCGGTGCCGTTTGAGGAGAGGAGGGGGGCGTGAGAATGAGGAGGAAATGGAGTGGAGATCGATGGCTGGAAGGCTGGGAGGCTTGAGACGAGCGAGACGAGCCATAAGACGAGAGAATGAGAAGTGCACGCATGGAGATCAGATTATGAGGAGAGGGTCGCGCGACTGCGCGGCATATGAGCGAGAGGACGTGTTCAGGCGAGGTTGAAAAGCAGCCGAGTCGAATGGAAAGAGTCCGTGTTGCAGCTCGGTGTATTATGTATACATATTGTACATTCTAGGGTATCATGTACTGTTCTATCTTCAACATCTTACATACCATCCGGTATCCCCTACTTCAGCCTCTTAACAGCAAAAAAGTAATTCCCCCACCCCTCACCACCCTGTACCTCCTTCCACCCCAACCCCGGCACATACATAACCCCCAAACTCCTCACGCTCTCCCCATCCCACCCAGGCTCCTTCGCAAAATACCCCCTCAGCTCATCCTCATTAACATACTTACTCCACTCATGCGTGCCCTTGGGCACAATACCAAGCACGTCCTCAGCCATAACATTCGTCACAAGCCAACTCGTCCACGTCCGTGCAATCGTGCTCATAACCAGCCAGCCACCGGGTTTCACATGCGGGAGCAGTTTGGAGATAAATGGGCCAGGCGCGTTGACGTGCTCCAGCACTTCGAATAGGGATACGATATCGTACCCCTCCTCTGGCGTCTTCGGCACAGGCAAGTCCTCGATCGACGTGTTGAGGTATGTGAGCCGGCCTGGCTGCATGAGCAGGGGGTCGCGGCGTTTGTGTGCTTCTGCGATTTTCAAGACGCCCGGGGTCGGGTCGATGGCTGTGACGCTGTGTGTGTCTGGCAGCCGGGCGGCGGATTCGGCGAAGATTCCGCCGCCGCACCCGATGTCGAGGTATTTGAGCTTCTGGTTGGGGACCAGCGTGTCGTTGAACCGGCAGGACGCGATGAAGTCGTGCCGCAAAGGGTTCATAAGATGGAGCAGACGTGAGGAGCCGTGAGGGTCCCACCATGAGGAGGCGAGGGCGTTGAAGTGGGATACTTCGGTTGGGTCGACAGTTGAGGGGTTCTGAGAGCGTGAGGGCGTTGTGGTGAAGGCGCGTGTTGTTGTGCTGGATGTTTGTGATATTTGAGGTACTGTTGGTCGTTGGACTTGTGTGCTTTGGCGCATACAGCGCTGTATCGAGCGCATTGCGCGCGCTGAGGTGTGTGGCCGCATTGTGGCAGGCTCAATTGTCTTTGGTTCTACGGCAATGGCGATGCAGTCGACGAGTTGATGTCACTACAGAAAATCGGCGCATGGGCCAGGCGTTCGCTCGCTCCTTCCACCTCGGTCGTCCTTCTTCCCTCACTCACCATCAAGATCAAAAAGCTTTCTACACACCATTAACGAGGGCACCTCCTGATCATGTCCGTTATTCCGGCACTTGCTCAGCCGCCGTCGCGACGGCGAGGACATAACCCGTGACCATCCTGAAGCCTGATTGGTTTCTTGCCCCTGCAGCCGTGCTTACTTCGAATGCATCAGCCTTGCCTGTCGACCTTCAGCATCTCTCTCCTGCACGATCTCACGTCCATCATTGCTCTTGTCGTCTCAACGTCTATCCAGAGCCTCTTTCGTCTTGCAGCATGGTCAACGAAGGCTTCTGTGCGCCTTGTCAGAGGATGCTGGCTAACGAGGACATCCCAAAGCAGAGGGGCAAGGCACGTTGGCACCACGTAGATGGAGGGTCATTCCAGCAATCACTTGATATGGGTTGTCACATCTGCACTCAGAGCTGGGTAAAATTCGACAGACCTGGTGTTCTCGGACCAACCAAGTACTCGCTATCAAAGGAGAATTCGTCCGAGTTCCATGAATTCTCTATCTCACATTACATACGGCCACAAGAAGGATACGATTCAGCATACTTCGTTGCCCAGCCATGGTCCATCCAGCATGCTCAACTGATAGGGAAAGGTCGCATAGCGAGCAACTCTGATACTTGGTTGTCAGACAGCACTGGATCAGATCAATCCTTCGAGTTTCTTGCGTCAAAGTACAGGGAATGTCTCTTACACCATCGAAAGTGCTCCGTAGCACTTGCTGGACGATACATGCCTACAAGACTTCTCGACATTAACGATGAAGACGCTGATTCTGTCCGCCTAGTGGATCGTGATTCGATCCACTAGGGGTGCCTATTATGTCACTGTCTCACACTGCTGGGGCAATTCGATTTCCTTCAAGCTCATCCAATCAACCGAGACATCACTACGTGGTGGTATACCTATCAGTCGTCTGCCAAGAACGTTCGAGCATGCTGTAGTCGTCGCTAGGAAGATGAACCTTCGCTATCTGTGGATTGACTCTCTGTAAGCATCTAAGCCTGGTGACCGCGATCGGTTGCTCAAACGTAGACAGATGTATATACCAGGACAGTATCAGTGACTGGTCTCAAGAGGCAGCTAACATGAACGATGTGTACCAGGGGGCAATACTCAACGTTGCAGCAACAGCTGCAAGAGATGGCCGTGCAGGCTTGTTCTACGATCGGAATGCACGAGAGATGGAGCCTTTCCAGATTCATGCGGCATGGCCAGGTCCCGGAGCAATTAACAACACGGTGAGCGGTCCCATCGAAAGCTTTATCTGTTCCCGACTTCGTCGTGCAGATGGTCTCATCGACATGGCGCCATTGAACCGTAGGGCTTGGGTTATGCAGGAGCGTCTCGTTTCACGCCGGATCGTACATTGCACCAGCACACAGCTCTACTGGGAATGTTTCGAATCATTCGTTAGCGAAGTGCATCGAGACAAGCTACCCCTGGAACGCGCCGATCACCCTGCCTCGACTCCCAGAAGCCTTAAATTGATGCTTGAGACCCCACTTGAGGTTGACGATGGTCAAAGTAAATCGATTACCATACAAGACAAGGGGTCATTGTATCGTGCATGGTCCACGTTCGTCTTTTGGTACTCAAGATGCGCGTTGACGTATCAGCAGGACAGATTTGTAGCATTCGCGGGTATTGCTCGACAGTTGGAAGACAGGCTGCAAGATAAGCTCATCGCTGGTCTCTGGCAATCGCAATTCGTTGATGGGATGTGCTGGTATCAATCTAATAAAGTTCATTCTGATCAGCCCGAGGCTCTCGCGGATGAGCCATGGATAGCTCCATCATGGAGCTGGGCTTCTCAGAAAGGAGGTGTTGTGTATTCGGGACGAGGTCTTGTTGAGTTGAACGAAGAAGCTCAGATCGTTCACGTGGACACACAGACGAAGCGATCGGGCGCGCTCTTGAGCGCCACTCTTCAGCTCCGGTGCCGGCTTATACCGGCGATGATTCACAACGACTCAAGAGAAATACTTGTCAGAAGCGACGATGGGACTTGGGACTCGCTTGACTTCAGGTGGACAGTCGACCACTCATGCCTAGAGGAAGGTCAGCACGACGTCTTCCTTGTACTACTTCAGCGAGGCCTATGGTTCTTCTCGGCCTCCGACGAGCCTTGGAACGCAGTTCGAGGCTTATTATTGGTGTCTTCAGCGGTCGAGGATGTTACTTTCCGAAGAGCCGGCATATTTGATCGTATCTGGTCTGTCGGGGCACTTCCAGACCCTCTAGCCGTCCATTTTGCAGCGACGGAAGAGCAAGTCATTACCATCGTATGAAGGGAGGGCACGCGCAACGTACTTCTTATACAATCAATGCCCGAAAGCAACTGTTGCGTGAGCTGAATCTACGTTAGAGCTGGCCAGTCGTGTTGGAAGACATAGTTCTTCATGTGAGTGTGCCTGCCTGTCTCAGAATGGGGCAATCCTAAATCTATCCGAACACCGCTCACCACACGAACATTTTCACCCCTCGGTGCATCTCCAAGTGATTTTATAGGCATCATAACTTCGGCAGTGGCGAATACGCACAGCAGCCTCGCGGAAGAAACTGTGTTCACTGTGTTCCGACGCATCTCCTATCAGTCACAGCCCCCAAGCGCGCATGTAAAAGGCGTGCGCTGCCCGACGATTTCCCTACTTATTGCAAAGGATCAACAATTGAGCGTGGTCATCTGCTGCGAAATTCGACGAGGTTCACATCATTTGCTGTGGGCAGCGATATCCGGCGAGACAATGCAAGTCACTTTGTGTTACAGTGCAAGATAGCGACAGCAGGCCTTCAGCTGCGTCCTATAGTTTCACTACTAAAGGTAACTACAATTAGCTTTTCTTGATGCTTTCTTACTGAGTAGTGGAAATGCCTCAGTACAAGGACTTCGTCAATGCCGCCAGATTACATTTTCCAGCGCCCATGACTGACGTGGACAATGCACGCGAATCCAAGTCCTCGGTCATAGCGAGGAAACTGCAGCCCGACTGCTGAATCGCTCACATCCCGTACATATGTGCCGACATGCTGCACAGCGTCTTCAACGACCCAGTATCGCTGCCAGCCATGCGCCTTCCTCGAAGCTTCAGAACAGATAATACAAAGCAGCTTGATCGCTTCAAAGCCTTTGAACAGGACGTACCTGGCTTCGCAGAGATGGATCACGTCGAACGCGAGATCCGAGACTTTCGCATCCATTCCACGTGCCGCCTTGGAGTTACGTGGGAGATATCAAGGATCTTGTCAAGAGACGGGAATCATTGCAGCGTGAAGTGGAGCAGAGGGAAAGAGAAGCGCAGCTGTACGGCGGAGACCTTGAGTTGTGATCCTTGTTTTAAAGTCCGCTAGGAAAGCCAAGCGCTCTCCACAAGACGACAGCTTGTACGCCTCCCACGTGTTATGTGTGAGTCCAAGTATGTTCTTTTGATGAATGAACGATAGGTCGGAGAGCCATTCTGTCAAGTGCGAACAAAGACACTACAACGCAGGGCCTATCACATCTTTGTTCGACCAGTCCCCATTATCCGACAGTACAACTTGGAACAATGAAACAAAGCTTCGGACACAGGGTTGCACAAGTTTGAACCTCGAGTCAACTTGACAAAACTGGCAGGACTTGACCGGTAACACATTGATAAAAGGTCGTACTGCCACTCACGAGCTTTTGTCTTTCTGGAGGTTACGTATCGTACGAAGTCCGAAGCTGCCACTTTCTATGCAGGTGGGAACGCCACTGGATCCTGCTAAAAACAAGGACTGAGAAGGTGTCGAGGCAGACACAGGAAGAGACGAATGCTTTGCTTGAGGATGAGAGAGCACTCGTCCTGGCTCACGTAACGTTCTTCCAGCGTTTGGTTGCCGACGAAGACGCCCGTAAGCGTATCGCCAAAGCACAAAGGACTTTTAATGAGGAGTGGAAGAAGTGGGAATCCAACTGCGATGTGACCACCGGCGAGGTCTACGACAAAACGGTAGAGAAGTCGAAGGATGAAGCCAAGACTGACACCAGTAAGGATCTGCAAGCTACATACGAGGTAATGACAGATGAATGCAATCCCGATGGGGCCTAGCGATCCTATAGGTACGCGCAAGGTCCCTGGGAAGGTTTGTGTCCATACACGCTTGACTTTCAATTCCACTAAGAGACCTGGGCTTCCTTTACTTCCAGAATGCCTAGAACAGGCCGGGTTCGAACGACGCACAGAATTCCCGGGATTTGCGGCCTGTTTCCAATGTAAGACGGACTGTGGCTCAGAAGTATCTCTCAGACCTCCGCTGTATTGGCGAGTGAATACGATTCGCCTCTTCAACAAATGGAGCATTGGTAACTATAGTAGGGCGATCAGACCCATTGAGCCTAACGAGATGCACGTGTACCCAGATATCATGGGGCACACTAAAGAGCTACCTCTATGCCGGGATACTATGCGCGAACAGTTTCCAATGAGCAGCCTTCGACTCGATGATCGGGCTATCGCAGCTAGACGTGAGCAGGTCAACCGAAACAGAAGACCAAGGGAGAAATCAGACATAGATAATGTCGATCGCAGCAAGTACACAGTCTGAGAAAGGCTATCTCCGGATTATCGTCTCCACCATTCCATCACTGAATGGTCCGATCCATGGCAGTACAAAGGCCGTGGCGTTCATGCGTCCTGGGAAACAGATCAATGGGGCCGTGTCGTTGCGAACAAGGAGCGCATTCGAGGCGAAAAGCGACTTTCAAACCGCCTCGCGTACAAGACGCGTATTGTGGAGGAATCGGTCGAAGAAGAGACCACCAGGCTGGGCCCGGATGATGAACGGACCCGTGACAACGTGAATGGAGGCTGGGTACAAGAGACCACCGTGCACATGCGCGAATGTAGAAAGCATATGCTCGATGACGATGAGCAGCGCATCTCGAAGAGGTACTACACCTACGACAAGCCCACATATCGTCCTGAGGGCACCGTCGAAACTATCCATGAAGACGATGGGCGGTATACTGCTCGTCGCGAGGCGTACCCGAACACATTCCTCGTGAAGTACCGCAACCCTGAGCGTCCTGATGAGCTCTCAGACACCTCTGACTTTGAAGGCGAAGGAGGCTACTAGAGCGATCATGTGTCCCTATCTGAACAACAAATGTGATCGTCGCAGTGATAGTCAGGAATGGGAGGCTCGTCGCTCCTGTTACTCCTCACAGTAGAGTCGAGTGCTCCTTGGGAGTCTCTGAAATAGGTGTTTGAGGTTTTGAACAGGCGCTTCAGTGCTCATTCGACGGAGCGCGGCGCTAACAAAAGACGCTCAGGTGAGCTTCTGGGTATGCTGTGTTTGTACATCTCCGCGTTGTCATGGTCCACGACGAGCTTGTCAGTGCTAGGCGTCGGGTGAGTCTGCGCAAGACAGGAAGAGGCCTAGATGGTTAGCAGTGTTTTTTCTAATCCTTGTCGTCCGTGGTTCGGCGCTCGAAAAGTGGTCGAAAGATTCGCACCCGTCCCATTAGGGAGCGATGACGACATCAAGGTGTGTGCGCAGTCCCTACCTCTTTTGAGCGCGTGTCTTGTTTCGATATCAAAACCAGACGAACTTTGACATCTATCATCATGTTAGGGGAAGTAGCGCCTCCAAACTCCTCAGACATGGCCAGACATGGATTGCCATGCTCGGTCGTTGCAGCATCTGCTTGCTGCTCAACATCCTTACACCGGCCTTCTCATCCTTTCTCTGGGATGTGTGACACTATGATCCAAAGCAGTCGCTTTTGTTCGTGAGAGTTGTTGACAGCGCGATCAGTAATCATCCATTTCTTGGCGATGCTGTATTTGCCCCTAGATCTCTTTCATAAGAACAGGTAAAGGTAACTCGATGTTGGGATACCCCGACTAATCAATCGTAGGATCTCCTGACAGTCCTCGGTAGATACAGGCACGACGTTGGCTGATCTATGAGCAGCTCTCAGCTGGGCTTTGCCCAAGACGAGGCTGTTGACCTTGCTGATCCGCATTGGTCAGCGTACGTACATCAAGCGAGTGCTGCGCAACATCATAGGACCGCTGAATGCAGAAGATTCAGCCATTCGCTAAAGCTTCAAACCTCAAGATCTTAGTCCAGTCGTGAGATATAAGATTCTCGCGTGTTGATGCAGGGCTATCGCGATCGGTGTACCGCGAACAGTCTAGAATGAACGCCCTTCTACGAGGATCACCGTGTACGGAGACTCACTGTCTGAGATATGTCCAGCAAGACAATGCCAACCTTTAAAACGCCAGCCGTACAATCGCTTTCGACAACCGCATAACAATCGTATACCTGCAAACCGAGCGACTGCCCTTGCCATATAACTTTAATACCCAAAGACAATGCCACTAGAAAGAGAGCTAGAATTTTGGTCGCTTACAACGTGCACTTGGAATGCAGGACGTCTAATTTTGCTAGTTCGAGCCAACTCCCCGAGCAAGAGCTTACAAGGGACCAGGATTTAGTCCAGTTCTATTCTACTTGTAGACATCGACCGACGCCAAGACGGGACTGCTGAGGTGCAATGGCAACTCTACCATATGCAAAGATGGTCGTGGAACTCAGCCATATGAATCAAGCGAGCGAGCGGTGAAGCCTCGCGACTTGGCAAACGACATGGCTTACAGCTGAATGATCAACAATGCCAATTTACAATGGCGACAAAGTCTGGAAGCAGTATCTTCGCTGACATAAAAGGTGAGGTTCCATCTTCGCAGCTGGAAGGGTAAGAACTTTGAAGCATCTTGTGTACAGCACCAGTTATCTCAGGGCTCCCAGCCGCCATCACCATGCCTCGTTCCTCTTTCACCTATCTTCGACTGCTCGTTCTGCTTGCAGCATTGCTGCTTTACGTTAGCTCGGTCGGCTCCCTCCCTTCGCCTACTGATGACAAGAATGACAAGGATGATGACAAGAAAGACTACAAAGACGTCATCCGCGTCAAGGGCAAGGATTCCATCCAAGATGCCATCAAACGTGCGAAACCATACACTCGTATCGAGGTCGAAGGTCATCACAAGGAGTACGTGACCATCAACAAGGATGGCATCGCTCTCGTTGGCAAGGGCGCGAAGCTATCTCCTCCAGACTACCCAGCAAAGAACTACTGCTTTGGTAAAGTTAAGGACGCCTCCAGGAAGGACACAAGTGCCGGCGTCTGCATTCACGGAAAGAAGATCAAGCTCATCGAATATGGAGAGTTCGATCTTCATCAGAGAGTCGAGGGTGTCGGCGATCCTGTGAGGGACGTCTCGGTATCTGGCTTCGAGGTTGTGGACTTCGACGGACCGAACATTGCCGTCTACGGAGGCAAGAACACAAAAGTCTACAAGAACGAACTCAAGGGTGGTAAACGATACGGCTTTCTCACCGTGGGCGGTAAAGGCACTGATGCTTCTAACAACATTGTCATTGGATCGGCACCTGCGACATTGGCAGCCGGACCTATCGCGATGTGCATGGACGACTTCAGCTCAGCTGTGTTCTCCTACAACGATCTCTCAGACTACAACATCGGGCTTTGCACCGAGACTGATGAAGCAATCAATCAGAACAATAAAATCCACAGGTGCTGCGTTGGCAACTTCATCGACCCGGTCAAAGATGCCAAGTGCCTCGACAATACGATCACTGAGTGGAATGACCGTTGTCCCATTGACGCTGCCGCAGGCATCACTTTGGGCGGAGCGAAGAACGCACTTGTCAAAGGCAACTACATCTCAATTGGCTCGAAGCCATCAGTTGGGAACGCCGGCTTGTTCCTGGGTCTGGAGAACTTCTTTGGGGTCAACGAAGGCAACACTATTACGAAGAACAAATTCGGAGAGAACATAGCCGACATCTTCAATAACTCCACAGGCACAAACTACATCTTTGAGAACGAGTGCGACGTGGCTGCCAGAGCCCCGTTGTCGAGCCCGATCCCTGCACCCGAATACTGCAGGCCGCGTGGCGCTTATTGAGGCATGTAAGCACGACGGACGATACGCATCATGGCCATCATAAAAGTGGACTTGGTTCTGGAAGATTGTTCTGGATATCGTCATCTCTTGTGTCTATCTTGTTCAGTCTCCTCGTACAATTTTGAAGAAAATCTGCTTTGATCACACCGCACAGCTTCTCAACCCTCATGATCAATCTGGTGGAACACAAATCATTGCCTACAGCTCAGCCTCGTCCATGTTTCTGATCCAGCTCCACATCCACTTCACAGTGTCAAGATGAGCTTGAACACCGACTCGCTCGTCAACGGTGTGGATGTTACCCAGGCCAACCTGGTCCTTGTCCCAGCCAGGTCCATACCTGAAGATGTGCTCGCTCAAATCCCAGTAGTAGCGAGTGTCAGTGTTACCCGTCATGATGCCAGGTGCAACGATAAGGTCTTTCCCATAGAGCGCACGTGTAGTACCCGAGAGAATGGAGAAGGGCGTGACAGCGCTGCTGTTCGAGGTGCTCGAGTGCAGGGTCGTAGGCGTGACCGGTGCAGGCTCCAGAACGGTGGCGCGATGAGAAAGCGTGATGCTGGAAGGCTCCTCAGTGCCGTTGAAGGCATTGAGCTTCAAGTTGTACTTCTTCGCGATGGTGCCGGCAAGCTGTGAGATGTGCTCCTTGATATCCTTCGAGCTCGAGCCAACGTTGATGCGGTGGTTGACAGTGATCTGGGTGCGCTCGGGTAAGGCGTTGTTCTTGACACCACCGTGAATGATGTCGACAGCGACAGAAGTTGTGAAGAGATACTTTACACCGAGACCAGCCTTGGCTGCCTCAACAGCAAGCTTGTCTTCTCGCTTCTTGCAAATCTGGCTCTTGGCAGAGCGCCTGTCAAGCAAGTGGTGCAGCTTCTTGGGGAACTCGGGCGCGTGCTCGGCCCCACAAGTCAAGAGACCAAGGTAAGGGTTCTCCTCATAGAGACGCGGCTCGTAGAGGTTGCGCTCAATCAATGTGATAAGCTCAGAAGCAACACCGATACCGTTGTGCGCAGGAGGAACAGAAGAATGACCACCTGGCATGCGCACAACAATGTCCACATCGATGTAGCCCTTCTCTGCGACACCGGGAATGGCGAAATCGGCGCCCCAACCCTCGACATTGACAGCGCCCTCGTCGACAATAGCAGCAATCGAGTTGTGGCCATACTTCTCGACCAGGTGCTTAGCAAGATGTTGAGCACCTTCACGACCTGAGATCTCCTCGTCGAAACCAAAAGACAGGATGAGGGTACGGCGAGGCTGGAAGTCGGCGGACAGCAATGCTTCCACTGAATTGAGGATAGCCAAAAGCTGGTTCTTGCAGTCGCTCGCGCCACGGCCCCAAACAAACTTGCCGTCGTAGTGGCCGGAGAATGGTGGGTGCGTCCACTGCTTGACCGTGCTGTCTGGAACTGGCACGACATCTTGATGCGCCATAAGCAGGGTGGCTTTCAGCGAGGGGTCCGTTCCGGGCCATGTGTACAACAAGCCGTGGGTGTTGACCTTCTCAAGTTGAAGAGAGCCATGGACCAGAGGGTATGTCTTGGCCAGGTAGTCCGCGAAGGAGTTGAAAATGTCCCATCGCGGGTCTGCGCCGACTTCGCCCATATCATCATAGCTTTGGGTGGGGATTTGCACAGCGCCGGAAAGACGTTCAATGGCGAGCTTGCGGAAGTCCTCAGAGAGCAGGTAGCTCTCAGTTTCATTCAGCTCCTTCGAGCTCTTCGCTGGGAACAAAGGCTCAACCTGTTGGCATTTGGTATTAGACTCAATGCCAGTGCTGGCATGCCATGAAGGCGAGTCACTGGCAACGATGATGTAAGTGCGAAGCAGCAACCAGAGTCCGAGTAATGGCAGAATGCATCGAACACCAGTCGATAAGCTCCAGCTCTTTCTTGGCCTCTCAGGCTCTGTAAGCGTGTCTCCCCAGGTCTTGGCCATGTTGATGATGGTGGTGGTGGAAAGCTTGAATGCGGAGATGGCGGGTATAAGGTGCCGAAACTCGATCTAGTCCTGAAGGGGAAGGTACATTCCGAAATCGTGCTGCCCCATCGCGAAGTCGTCATCCTGTCAACTGCTTATCAGAAGTGCGCAAAAGTGGGATTGTTATGAAGATAGTGCGCCGATAGGTAGGAGAAGTGAAGTTGGTATTGGTATCATGTTAATTACATACTGTTCAGCGAAGCTTCCAAGTGGCAAGACCTCTGCCTTGATTGAACCTCATCAACATCTGCCCTTGAGGGGTGTGAGCATCATGAAAAATCCTGAGGTAGTGATACGAATTAGTTCCTGTCGCATAGCATCTTCTGTTTCCACCCGTTGCCTGTCTCTTCGTCTTTGCTGATCTGACTCGCGGCGCGTCCAGCATTGACGAATTTCGGCCAGGTGTTGGTAAGGACGAGGTACTTGATCTCGCTCTCGGCGGGGTCGAAGATGACCTCTGCAAAGGTGTCGGGAATCTCGATCTCTGCGAACTTGTCGTCATTGTAGAGTTCGCCCAAGCGCGATACGGCTCTGAGGTTGGCACGGCCAAGAGCATCGAGGTCCCTCAATCCGAATGTCGATCCACTAGGGCTTGGTGGCGCATGCGAGTGTGCCTGTGAAGCATCATCGGGCTGAACCGAGTCGAAAGGTGTAGCTGAGTCGGAAGTTTCAGAAGAAAGCGAGCCGCGCTTATTGCGATACAAAGCAACAGCGGCACTGTCGAAGACGTTGTAGAGACGCTTCATCTCTCTAGAGGAAATGTTGATAGGAAACTCTGAGAATTCGAGGGAAATGAAACGAGCGTAGATGTGAGTGGCAGCAATGAACTGCGAACGGTGGTGCTCGGCTGTGGAGCCCTTGGGTGTAAACCAGTATCGTCGCCAATCGGCGACATGAGTCAGGAAGCTGACGTTCTCGCCAGAGAAATCCTTCAGCGCAGCAAATTGGAGCAGAGGAGCAGCGTTGGACCTCAGAGCATTCTCGAGTGCTGTCATAGTAAGCATGCCGGATCTGGTCGACTCCAAGGTGTTGACAGTAATGTCACCACTGGACTTGAGAGTCGTTGTCTTCGAGTAAGTGTCAGAGTAAACACTGCCATCTTTTGTCGAACCCTCGGCGGCGAGAGTGCCGTCAGAGCTGTTGAGAGCCTGGCGCTTCTCCCATTCAGCGATAGCCTCCAGTGTCTCCCGGCGAAGGCTCTGAGCCCTGAAGACGCCGACAATGGGGAAGCCGAGGGTGATGACTTCCATGAGGAAGATGAAGAAACCGAACCACATCGGTGGGGGAACGTAGGCGCCAACTGCCGCCATTGAAGGAGAGTAAAGGCCTGCAAGCCAAAGAGGGGATGGGAAGAGTCTGACATGGTCAGTCATCATCAGATATTTTGGTCGAGTAGCTTACCCAGCGACGCATGTGCAGATGGTTTGTAGTCGCCAGCCGTGGACATCGCGGACACCTCTGCTCTTCCAGATCATGTAAGGTGCGTAGATCCAGGCCCAGACAAACTGCCAGACGATGGAAGCCCACCACTCCCAGCCCTGGTTGCACTTCAGGTACAATTCTGCCTCAGTTCCCTTGACGTTATAGTCCCAAAGCCCCCAACCGGGATGGAACTTCTCAGAACCAAGGAAGACAAGGAGTGAGACCGCGACCTGGAGGACCATACCAGCACAGATGAAGAAAAGGGAGCGATCAACTCTGTCAGCTCTCTCGACTCCAGAGACGATCCTCTTGATGCGGTTGTTGCCCATCGATGCAGCCTCCTTCTCACTAATTGGCATCTTGTCACTTAAGGTGCTCATGTGCGCAATCTGCTTCTGTCGGCTGGCGACGTGGAGAAACTGGGTATTAGCGGCCTGGAACATAGCCATGCCGAACGGAACGAGAATGCTCATCATCCAGAAGATGACGGTGCAAGGGAAGTAGGCGCCGAAAGGGTACGCCCAGATGCTGATGGCTCCATAGATATGAAGAGCGCCTACTCCCGCGAATAGAAGAGGGAGCTTTCTCATGCGGATGGATGGTAGCTCGCGATGTCTAGAATCATGATATCGTCAGAAAAGACATGGCAGGGACCATATGCTCGTGAACTTACCTCCAGAGGAAGACCATCGCGGCCACGAGCGAGATATTCCAACATATCTCAAAGGCGATGTAAAACCACCCAAGGGGCCCGAGCTGCGCTTTTTCGAGAGCCATGATAAGGAGCGACAAGCCACCAGAACGGTATATGGGGTAATGAGTGCAAGGCTGGAGTCCCGATGCTGGGGCTCACTACAACCCTTATACCGGGACGTGCTGTGGTGAGAGAAAAGAAAGGAGCATGCTCTTCGGCGAAGTGAAGATCGAAAAGATGGACTGACCAAAGTCGTGCAGCAGATCACGTCCCTTTGGGGGCAGCTAAGGTCGTCATGATTTCTCGCGCTCTAAATCCACCGCGATCTTGCCGTGGGGTCAACCTTAACACGGGATTCCCCTTGCCGTTGTTGGTCGCAGCTGGACGCTTGACAGGGACGGACTGATGGTCCGGCAGCCAATATGGCTAGCGTCATGGACTTCCGCCTATCACGACCAGCAGCGCCCTGACGGAGAGTTGGAGGACGGGCCTAATGAGGTTTGCAACATCTGACATCGAGCTACCACAGCACTAGGAGATCGTTATTTTGCATGACCGGTGCTGCGCTCACAGGTCGTGGACGTTGAAGCCGAATCCTTTCGGTGATGCGTACGTTGGGACAGCCAGCCATGAATTTGACCCTAGCGAAGGCCTTCCGTAATCGTGAGCGCGGAACGTTTGTGGAAACGAGCTTTATGCCGCTTGTTGGGGTGCATAAGTCTAGGTTTGGCGGCCACGTTGTGGTGACATGCTATCCGAGGATAAGGTTTATGTGGGATGGCTGCTTCGAGGTTGTTGATCGCTCTTCAAACGTTGGTTTGCCCGCAGCATGTATTGCAGCTTCAGCCACAGAAACCCAAAACTCTGGAAGGCAATTCCACCGAAGGAACGGTTCCGCTCATGTACATTTTCTTGCGCCAAACGGCACCCCCGAACTTTTGGGCTTGATGTTTCCCGTTTCCTCGTGCTCTTGACAGCGGCTGAACGCACGAGCCATTAGATAGATCGGGTTCTGGATCGTCGCATGCATCAACCCAAGCCCAAAATCCCATGTTCGCGGAGATGAGATCAAACGCAGGCATCTCTCCCGCAACAACATGCATTTGCTCCACGGAACGAAGCAGAGCTGGTGAGTTAGATTGGTACGCGGTCTGAGGATCGCGTAGGTTTGCTGATCAGGCAAACACGAGTCAGCTTTGCGGCGACAACCGGCCGTGGACTCGCCATTACTTCGAACACAACGCGCAAGCCCAAAACGTACATCGAAAATCCGACTTTCCGAGACTGGAGCTGACGACGCAAAGAGGCCTGGCGACACACGAGATCGTTGCACGGATAAGCATCCTTCCTAGATGCACAGACACGGCAGTTGTACTTTCCATCATGGCGAAGCTTGGGACACGATCTGGCAACTAGCTGCTCAGCCCCTCGCACAGCTCGCCGACCGCCTGAGGTCAATGATGGCTTCCAAGGACCTCTTGAGGGCTGTGGGATCCTGTCAAGCACTCGACCAAACCCTGTCGATCTTTCAATAGGTCGACGAGTAACGGACGTCAAATCCGTGGCAGCGTAGAGGTCGTGATCTTTGCCACGTGCGCATGGCTCTAGCTCCTCCACCGGTTCAATAGCTCCCACCCACCGTTTCGCGTGGCGTCCTCTCGTTGCGCTTGGCGCTTGCACAAGGGATCGAGGAAAACCACGCGGTAGCTCGAGACTGCAGCTGCAGCTAAGGCGACAGAAGCTTCCACTTTAAGCCAAAAAGCAACTATGATGTAGTGAGAACCCTGGGACCGAGCTTTACACAGGAAAGTCAGGCGGGTCGCGGCTACTGCGATGGCTAGTACCTGGGAGACTTTTTAACGCAGTGTCCAGAATGGCGCGTGACAGCGTGAAGTGCGCCATACGGATCAGCAACACAGGTGTCGATATGACTGTCGGATTTTTTTAGCTTTTGAGATTGAGTTCTGACAGCGCTCGCCCACCTGCAAGGTCTGTCACAATTATCGATAGTCGTTAGGGCCACCTTCCATGCACGCGTATTGGACGATATCCTTTCGAAATATCAACATTCTGTTCTAGTCAGCCTTCAGCCTCATGAGCGACAGATGTCGCAAGCAGATACCATCACATACGAGAGCTCGGACCAAGATGGGAGGCACCGCTAGTGTGCATAAGAAGGCCGCTGTGCAGACGCTGATCGTAGCCCAGTAGTATCTCGTCAAGTTCGCAGACACCAAAGAGTGCGGTGGTTTGTGGAACTTGAACTGAAGCAGGAAGGACCCCTTCACACTGTAAATTGTGATCCATAGCAATTCGATAGCCGAAGTCAGGCGTGAAGCAGCGCTTGCATGCTGCCGGACATAACCCCGGTGGGCGCGGGTTTCTGCATCGCCGTGGTCGTAGAGCACGTCCAAAGTGGAAAACAGGAGTGCAGATCCGGCGAATAGCGAGGACAAGGCTAGCAAAAGGACGCCGTCACTTCTCTTCAGCTTTTCTATCCAGGACAGGCGAATGACAAGTCGAGATACTAGCAAGGCAGATGATAGCCCACAAAGGGTCCACATGAGCGCCTGAACCTCTTGTTAGCATCGTTGAACACAAGTCGCAAAGTGATCATGGTCCCCTTACCTTGAAGGTCTCCTTATTGACTAGATGCGGCTCGTCTGGCATTGCGCCGAAAGGAGGTTGCTGCGGACCGCTCAGGGTGTCATGACTCTGCGATAAGCGTGTCGCTCAACGTGTCCGGCAGATTGATTGTTCATGCGACGCGACTCAGTGCATCGCTCGAGTCTGTGGAACTGTTTGCACACGTTGCGCACCGTCTGTGGTCTGTGGATGTTTGAAGTTGTCGTGTTGTGGTGCGAATGGGATCGACCGTAAATGACGCGCCTGCCCGTTGCAACAGTCTGTGCAACCGCGGGAAGGAGCAACAAAGTCCTGAGCACGACGACCCTCCACAGATCATATGAGCACGAGTATGCACCGTTGCGGCGCATGCAACAGTGACTGCAAGTGATCTAAGCATGGCAGAGGCTCAGATCTGCACTTTATGATCGCGTTCGTTACTGTGCCGCACGTTGGCTTGAAAGCCACTTTCGTCAATCATCAGCGGTGGGAACACGATGGAAAGATTGTACACAACCACAACGCCATGGTTCTCCGCTGAACAGTACAGCATACCAGTAGCGTGGATGCCTTCTATCGATTAGAGTATTCACAATGTCAAGCTACATCATCGTGGCAAACACTGCCGGCCATACAGCATGTGTGGAGTCCAGGACTGGCTTACCCAAAAAAAAGCAGCCACTGCATTATCGCCGGTCGATGGCGCATGACAAAGCCGTATCCTCAGAATACTTCAGTGATCTGGAATTGGGATTGATTGTCTCATAGTCAAACTCCCTCATGGCTGCGAGCCTTGGCTAAACTCTTCAGCAAAGGGATAATCTGTATACCCATCCTCAGGCGTGCTTCCTGGCGCGTAGAATGTATCTCTCCGATACACATTCAGCGCCTTGCGCTCTCTGATTCTGTAGATCAAATCCGGGTTCGCCAAAAAGTGTCTCCCAAACACGAACACCGCCTGATACTTCCTATACTTCTGATCCGCCGCCTCCCACACATTCTCCGGCGTGTATCCACCTGCCAGCAACACCGGCTTCTCGAATCCCCAGATCTTGAGCAAGAAGTCAATACTCTCCGTCGATTCGCAGTCCACATTATTGTTGACGCGGCTCTCAATAACATGCAGATACCCCAAATCCAATTCCCTCAGCCTCTGCACAAGGAACTCAAACGTAGGTTCCACGCTCTGCATGCGCATGCCCTGAAACGGACTCCACGGGCTGACTCTGAACCCTACCCTTTCAGCGCCAATATCCTCAGCACAAGCCCGCGCAACCTCAATCCCAAACCTGCACCGATTCTCGACCGAGCCGCCCCATGCATCAGTCCGCACATTGCATGTATCCTGCGTAAACTGATCGACCAAATACCCATTCGCGCCATGGATCTCCACGGCGTCGAAACCCGCGGTAATCGCATTCCTCGCCGCCAACCTGAAGTCTGCGACACACTCCCAAATCTGCATTTCACTCATCTCTTGCGGTGTGGGTTTGCTTCCACTTCCCCCGGCGAATCCAGCGCCAGGCATCGCCACGCCCGAACTACTCAGCAACTCGAAACCGTTTTCCCCTAACGAGGTGGCGTCCGCAGCCCGTCCCGGCGCTACCAGCTGGCACACGATGCTGCAGCCGCGGGCGTGCACGGCGTCAGTGATGCGTTTCCATGCAGCAATCTGTGTGGCATTCCAGATTCCAGGCCCGTGCGGCATGCCGGCGTGGGTGGGCGAGATGAGCGTTGCTTCGGCGATGATGAGGGTCCCTGGGGTGGATGCGCGTTGGGTGTAGTAGTCTATTGCGAGGGGTTGTTGGATGTTATTTGCGTCTGCGCGGAGGCGGGTTAGGGGTGCCATGGCGATACGGTGGTGGAGGGTCATGGGCCCGAGTTTGAGCGGCGAGAAGAGTCGCGAGTCTGCCATGGTGTCCCGTAGAGTTAAGTGACGGCTTGGTTGACTAGTGATGTTGGAGGAGGCAGTGATGCTTACGACCTCGAGGTGTGTTGGAGGAAAGAGGAAGACGTATATGCGATTGAGGTGAACCTACGTTTCTAACAACATTCTTGAAATCTCTGCTACAATCCCAGCACCGTCAACCACGATGACCAAGACAAGACTTGGCCGATGTAATTATGGTCTCTTGAACAGAGCTGGAAGACTCCATCCCTTCGCCGATCAGTCGCCGATGGTGTTGCATGGGATACTGTAGAGCAGAGACACATCTGCTCTTGCACTCCCGAACCATGTCAGTATTCAAAGCTTGCGAGGCTATCCTTGTCCTTGTGTGTTTGCAAACGAGACTTGGCTTGCTGCGGTGCTGCTGTGGTCAACGGACATGCATGAACTGAGCTGCAGCCACGAGGAGGCGACCCTCTCCACTTCCCTCTAGTCTCCGTAAATTTGACACGACTCGACAGGAACAGGCAATTGACGCCGCTGGATACAGCAAAGAACACCGAGCCTGTCAAAAAGGATTGAACAACTCGGCAGAGTACGCGGTGCATTAGAATAGGCAAGGTGGCCAAAAAGACAAAAACATACAACAGCGGGTATTCGCTAGTGGTCACCCACCTAACTACTAATCCGCCGGTACGTTGCTTAAATAGGGCTGAGCGAACGGGAAGCCTTGTTTTCAACGTCCTATGGTCGTATGTGGAAAAGTTGCTCACACACGTGCTTTATGTAGACGGTGGATGGAGTCTTCCCCATGTCATCTTATACCCAGCCGCCAGACGCCTGTTGACACCGCGTGTACAGCAGATCGGTGGTATTGTACATCGTGATATGTTACAGTGCAGCTTGCAAATGCTTTGAGTCTAGATCTTCGTTTCGGTGCCCTTCAGCGCTTCGATGTCGTCGATCTACGAATTGTGAGCATAGTGTCAACGTCAAAGTATGCCTGAACGTACCTCCTTCACAGCTTCTGTTGTCAGGACGTATGGACTCTCTTCGTCGACACAGACACTATCTTCTATCCTCATGCCAATGCCTCTTGCCCACTTCGGCCACCTCTCATCGTTTGGGACGTATATCCCTGGCTCGACAGTGACGACCATGTTCTTCTCCAAGTATCTCGTCCTTGTCAAGCCTGGACTGTCGTGAACGTCAAGACCGAGGTAGTGACCGACGTGGTGTGGGAACAACTTGTGGATAGCGTCGTTTGACATGTCGAAGCCGATGTCTTGAAGTCCTTCACGGAGCTGGTTGGCTGCAATCTGATGCAACTTGTCTAGTGACAGCTGGGCGGACCGACGGCACAGGGCAACACATGTTCGCTGTACGTTGAGGAGGAGGGTGTATAAATCTCGCTGCGCTGTTGTAAATTTGCCGGATACTGGCCATGTGCGTGTGATGTCCGTAACGTAGCTGCCGTACTGTGCGCCGGCGTCGACCAGGACGAGATCGTCGGGTTTCAGCTGCATGTCGTTTGAGACATAATGGATTGTGTTGGCGTTGATGCCACCTGCGACGACTGGAACATACGCAGGGCCATCACAGCCGTCTTGCTTGAACCAGTAGTCAAGGAAGGAGTCAAGGTCCTTCTCAGTTGTGAAGTCCTGGCGCATTGCATCTGTGATGGCGCGCCCAGAGTGTTGTCCTGCCCTGCGCATGTTCTGAATCTCTGCATCGCTCTTGACAACCCTCAGCTCGTTCAGCAGCGGTCGTAAAGGCTTCATAGAGATCTCGTTTTCGTCACGCGCATCGCGGAAGACCTTTTGTATGCCCCCTATCCGTGCCGGCTCAGAGCCTGACAGGAACCTCGACAAGACATTCTTCGATACGCGGCTGCTCGGCAGGTCGGTGAAGACGTTCTTCGATCGCGTGATGACTTCAGGGAGGAGTCGAGGGAGGTTGTTGATGTCACCAGCAACATCGGCATTGAAGACGTCTTCGGCAGCTTCTACGCCTGAGCGCGCGCCTTCCCAGATCTCAGCCTTGACATCTTTCGGTCGTACGTAAAGGTGGAAGATGTGGTCAGGATCGTCTCCCTTCTCGATGATCGCAAGCGCGTCGGGTTCCTTGAAGCCTGTCCTCTTTAGCCGCCATCACCATCACTCTGAGCCATGCGATATATACCGGTCAGGTAGAGAAAGTCTGGATCTTGGTGGAACTTGTAAAAGACTGCGCCTGAGGCATACTTCAGGTCTGAACCGGCGAGGATAGCGACTGAATTCGGCGGCAGCTGGTCGGCGAGCTTTTGGCGGCGACTAAAGTATTCGAGGGCGGTGATGTTTGGTGTGACTGCGTCATTGTTTAGCAGCTGCATGTACAGGGCAGGTGCAGGCGATCGCACTTTCCCCAGGCTTCAGAAGATGGGGGTGAGTTTCATGCAGCGGCTGGCCGAAGCTGAGCTTCGACGCAGGCACCTCCGCAGTCGCGTACCCTCTCCAACGCTGCGCCCTTGTGACTCTGCATGACGCCCTCACTACAGGTCGCATTAATCCTAACGAGAGACTCATAATAAATCAACAAGGAAGATCGAAGGAAGTACGAGTCACGAGCGCGCCAAACAGTCATTATTTCCCTTCTTATCGATTGTCAATTGACCGTCGGCGCGTTACGTCAGGCAGCTGCCCGAGGCGACACCAGGCAGCTCGCAGCTCCATCTGCCTGTGCCTGTGCTGCTAACCCAGCTTTTGCTTACACGGCGGCGCACACATGTCACCAACAGTCACACACCCCTCTTGCATATATAGTGTAAGACCGCCATCCTGTCTCTACCACGTATCATCCGCAGAATGGCCGCCTCGACCTCCAGACCCAGCGTTGTTCCCCAGCAAGACCTCGAAAGCTTCCAGCAACACCTAAACAAGTCGACACGGATTCTAGCACTACTAGGTGCCGGACTTTCAGCTTCTTCGGGCTTGCCAACTTTCAGAGGTGCAGGTGGCCTATGGAGAACCCACGATGCCACTTCACTTGCAACACCAGAGGCTTTTGCTCGTGATCCGGGCCTTGTATGGCAATTCTACAGCTACCGCCGCCATATGGCGCTGAGCGTGAAGCCCAATCCGGCTCACTACGCTCTGGCTGAGTTGGCAAAGAAGAGGAACTTCCTCACATTGAGCCAGAATGTTGACGGTAAGCTATCTATCTGCTTCACCCATGAGCACTTACTGACAGACTAGGACTCTCGCCACGCGCTCAACACCCCGCAGACAAGCTCAAGCTTCTGCATGGGTCTCTATTCGACGTCAAGTGTTCTGACTTCTTCTGTGACTACGTCGAGAAGAACAACTACACGGACCCAATCGTCCCTGCATTGGCTATCCCCACCGACGAATTAGATCCCACCACCAATCAAGCCCTTGCTGTTCGAGAGCTTGATATATCGGACGAAAACGTTGCGATCCCCGAGCTCAACTACGACCACCTCCCGAAGTGCCCAAAGTGCAGGAAGGGCCTTCTGCGCCCCGGAGTCGTTTGGTTCAACGAAAGGCTACCAAGCGACGTGTTGCAAGACGTAGACACCTGGATCAGTGAGGACGATATTGACCTGATCATGGTCATTGGCACGAGCGCGAAAGTTTATCCTGCCGCTGGCTACGTAGACATCGCGCGTCGAAGGGGTGCCCGAGTCGCTGTCATCAACATGGACAAGAGCGATGCCCCAGCTGGTGGCATGTACTCTAGAGACTGGTTCTTCCAGGGCGATGCCGCTCAGATCGTTCCCGAGCTCCTGGAGAGCGTTATCGGCGAGATCGACACTGAAAAGATGCCAGACGCTGCACAGTAGTCCTGGCGCACCGAGGTGCACCACATGCTGGCCTTGTGCCATGCACTTTCGACCATAAGATCGCCGTCAATGGTGGAGGTGACTGCTTACATCATCCTCCGCAATGATGCTCAACTAGTATGCTCTACCATATGTCACACAGAAAAGTGTGTCACCGGGACACACATGCGCCTGGGCGCTTTTCGCAGCAGTCAGAACAGCTGAACTTCATAGATAGCATTTAGCGCAGCAACGAATCATGGCCTTACCAAACACGTCCGTCGGATGCTTATCTTGTACAACCTGTTCAAATCTAGCAACCTTTTGCTCGGAGCTTGCTGCTATAGCTTTCGTAGGCAGCTACGCGATCCCCAACCCGTGGACATCTCCAGCTACTCCTTCAGCGGCAACCTGACTTCAGTAAACCTCGGACGCTCTTCGTTTGCACAAGATTTCTCGCACCAACCACGATTCCGTGCTGGTGTATCCTCACCTCTCATCTCCAACTCCGCACGATGCATCATCACTCCACGCCTCCTCGTCGACGCAGTCTGCATGGTTTGATCATGTTGCATGGTCACGAATGATAGCAGTATACTGTGCACAAAGTCCCCATCAACTACTCTGTAGTTGTGTTGCATATTGAGAGGGCCTGTGGTGCAGCCTCGAAGTTGCCCGAGGATCAGGTTGAGCGTGCTCCAGACCCGCTTGTAGCACTTGGCGTTCACTTCCAAAGTGACTGATGTTTCCCTCATCGTACGTGCGTTCTTCCTTCGGACCAGCTTGA
Organism: Didymella pomorum; assembly: GCA_022225945.1. Classification (NCBI taxonomy): domain Eukaryota; kingdom Fungi; phylum Ascomycota; class Dothideomycetes; order Pleosporales; family Didymellaceae; genus Didymella; species Didymella pomorum. The sequence continues at coordinate 321,779 of JAKJXN010000015.1, read as the reverse complement.
TCGGGTATCTGCCCCAGCGTGCGACCTGTTATATTGTGCAGCTGAGGAATGACTGACGAAGCAAGCGTTGTGACCGGGCCTCAAGCGAGAAGTTCCCTTGATAGAAAGCTTGCTGAGAGCTGGGCAGCGCTAAAACCGTGCGGATGCGAAGGGAGGAGCAGATGCGCGGGTGATGACTGGCGAAGTGAGCAAGTAAGCCCCAGTAGGATTAGAGCACAATGACAGGGCCACTTGTGCAGAAAGATTTGGTGGACGACAGTAGCGTGATAGTCTCAAGGCTTCTTACAGATGCTCGCTGCGCAGCTGTCATATTCCCCTTCCTCCTACGTAGGGCGCCTTGACTTGCTACTCTGCTTTCGAACGATCAGGTGCACCTTTAACGAGATACTTGCGCACGCCCTTCGGGTCCTCTTATGTAGCCACATACAATCATTGCTGTCGATGCGGGCTGTTGATACTAGACAGGATGTCGACTTCCTGCGCGAGGGATGGCGCTGTGGTGGAGTGCAGAATTAGGCGTTATCGACCCGTGGGTAGAGTGCCCTTTGCAACTTGTCTGAGCATCGGTGCATCACTGATGTCTTTTGCTGCGCTGACCTTGGAGCCCACTTGTCTTTGAATATTTGTTGTAGATACCAGGATGTTCATGCCGTGCGGTAGGAACGGTTGCAGAGGTAATCGTACAATAAGAAATAGACAAATTACTTCCAATTTATTGAGAGGCGACCGAGAATCCGCGACGACAACTGATAGCAATCGTTATCATGTTGCGTCAGCCCCACGCATTCGAAGAAAGGAACAGCTTCAACGCGACTGACCTCAGGTCGGTGGCAGGGCGAACCGGTTCAATGTCTCATGTGCCCTTGAAAAATCACTGACGAACTTCGTTTTACATCGAGTTCGATGATGGTACCTATAGGCATGCTACAGTGTCAAGGTTACGGCTGAACACGGGCGAGCAACCGCGGCCCGGGACTCGCTCTCAGCGAGAGTGGCGCAGCGAGCACACCCCTCACGTGTTGCCGTGCTGGCTTCCAGGTCGGCTCGAAAGCCTTCTGCGAGTAATGCAGATCTTAGCTGTTCTTGGCAAAGATCCTTGTCTACATTGACGTGCGTTAGAGGGGCAATACAAATGTGAAGATGTGAGCAAGGATTGTAGATTGCGCAATTGAGCAGATCCAGTACAACCCAGATCTGGGAGGACAAGAGCTGTGCCGTGTCGTGGCAGGTCGTGGCAGGTCGTCGCAAAGGCTTGTGTGTCTGGTTGCAGTGACGGTTTCCTTGTCTCACACGTTGAGCTGTCTGTCCAATCTCCGCTGGCGAGGAAAATTGACCCCTATGTTTTTAGTACAATTTATTGGTTACGAAAGGGCTGTTCCGCGGATGCAAAAGTAGGCAAGAGCCACTGAGAACATTGAGGTACGTACTGATTGCCTGCGGTTGCAGCGGCGTCCGAGTCGTGTGCACAACTCGCTTACCAAAGAGGCAAGAGTGAGCCCGTTGTATATTGCAGGATGCCTCAGTGGACATTTGAGGGAGTTTGATCGCTTTAGTGTCGACTTGCCGGACCATTATCGCTGTGTGAGGGCGTTAAAGGCCGGTAGGAACATAATCGCGTCATACTGGACAGTATCAAATAGATATGTTGAACTCTCACATGTAGTGTCTGACTGAGGAAGTCAGGACCATTCTGCATTCCCTCAGATCCTTCGAATCCTTCATATACATGGGTCGGCCCGGAGCTGACGCAGCCTGATATGAGCAGGAAGGTGGTAGCAACTTGCAGGAAGGTCGTGTGAGGCAGACTCGACGATTTGAGAGGTGTGGCTGGGCAAATTGTTGACTGGCAAGGAGGTCTCTTCCGGGCCACCTTGAGACAAGTGGACTCGTTCGAATAACCGCAAATGTCGTGCTCACGCAAAACTGCCTGAGACGTTGGACCACGGCTATTCGCCCACATGAAGACGATCGTTGATGAGGCAGGTTCCAGGAAACGTTGATCTGCCAGCTGACCGGACTGCTCTTGGCTTCCAGAATGCCACCCATCATTGACATCTCGTGACTCTCCATGGTGTCTGACTTGTTCCTGCAGCTGTCTTGTCACGCAAGCGTCCATGTAGCCGCGCCGCTACCCAAATAGGAAGGAGACTTTGACTCGTTGACAATCCGGGGATGCAAGCTAATCCAAGCCTTGGTATTCATTCGACGAAGCCTTGCCAAGAGCGAGAGGACACTCTAAACGTGAGCGATGTGGATGATTGAGCTCTTGGCAGCTCGGTATGGGAGACGAGTTGGGAAGGTTGCTGAAGTCTCCTCGATTGATCGACGCAGGGAGACATCGCCGCGGCAATACAGATACGAGGACGGCAGATACGGACTACACCCAGGAACTAACGTACGGCACGCAAATGTGGCAAGGCTGACCCGCTTCACCAGGAGTTTACATGCCGACAACGTTCTGTCAGATGTTCAATAGCCTTGTAAAATTGGTGTCGCAAACGTCCTCGCTGACAACAATAGGCGGTTGCGCGCCGTTAACCGCTGGCCGTTGACCACAGAACGGCAAGCTGACGACGAGATTTGGTGCACTCATGTTTTGTTGATGTGCACACCCGTTCGACTCTTTCTCTGAGATCGTCGACTTGGCTGCGCCTCGTCCCGTCGGAGGGATGTCCTGAGGGATTGATCCCCAACATGAGACTTGGCTCTGTATGTGGCTTTGAGCGATCACACTGTAGACTCGAACGACAAGACATCTGCGTTCTAGGTCAATTGATCGTCTCTGAACTCAATTGCATCTGTAACCTCGGCCTTATGCGCGAGAGGCGTGAGGACAAGATTTGTGAAGGCAACTTCGACGAAGGACTTGGGCAACTCGAGTAGACACCTTGTGGATGTCGACGCTGTGAGACAGAAGCGCGCAACACGCCAAGAGATGTTGCATACTAAGCCTTTGAGTTGGGTGTGGGATGGCAGACGTGAGAGATGAGCAGCGCGGGCAGTTGCAGACGCGCCAAGAGAAAGCTTGGTCGCGCCGATAATCGCACCGGATTGAATGACCCAGGTGCGTCAAGCTCACCACTCTCCTCCTGCACTTGTGACTTCTCAACGATAACAAGGTTCATTTCCCTCCAGCAATTTGTTATATCGGCGAGACAAAAAGGGTAGTGAGCGGAGGTCGCTTCTGAAAAGGTAAAGTGTTTCTGCGTGACGAGCAGTCGGGTTCCTTGGTGTGGTGATCGACACCGGCAGACAACTTTCCTGTCAACAGGCACGGCCTGTTTCGGCAAGGCTTCAGCACGCGACCCATCCACGAAGGTCACCCGCAGCTCGCCCAATCGCCCCGTCATGGCCGCGTTCTCGAACGCACATCCCAGTTGACGAGGCGCTGGGTATCCAGCCTTCCGACGGTTGTAGCTCTCGCCTTCTTTCCTAAACGGCACTTCAGCTTGGGCACAGCGCTTTACGGGATGATGCTGATCTACCAAGGACCGACCAAGAACAACTCGACGCCTCCAGCCACGGGGCACAATGTACCTCGGCCAGGTCATACCTCTACAAACCAGTTGCAAGCTCGTTCCGCGCATGTCATTGGGTCTTTACTCGAATTATCGCCCAGCCTTACTTCGCCCTTATCTCGAGATGCAGCCAAGCATTTTGATTGATCTGCAGCACTTTGTACTCAAAGAAGGAGGTCCTTTACCGACTGAGTGCCTTTAAGCTTAAGCTTAGCTGCCTTAGTTCGAGCTCCCGTATGCGCCTTGGTGTTTTCTGCAGATGGTGGGTGGCCATCCTCTCAAGACAATTCGCAGCACTTGATCGCCTTACCCCTTCACAGCGCTCATTGACGACAGAAGTACCTGTGACGCACGTGCAGTTCTATCGTTGATGGCCGGAAAAGGAAAGTATGATGTCGATGTCGCGCTCTCCGGCCAGTGTACTTGGATGGCGCTTGGCTTTCATTGGTCGGACTGACACCTTCCGTTGACCGTACCAAGATTTCCTCCGACGTTGAATGGGACAATACTCGAAACATGAGCAGCAGCGAATGAAGAGACGCGACATGTCAGGGTCCTTAAAAGTACCAATACACTGGGCATGCTCGTCGACAGCTTACAGGTACGAGATTTTGACAGTCTGGAACGGCACATGGCAATTTGAGTCTGGTTCGGTACTCCTACACTACACGTGCGTCGTCATGTCTTTCGAATGGAACCCCTCGGAGCTTCAAACCGAACGTGAGCCTTTCTTTACATGGCTCGCATGATGCGGAGCTGCCAATAGTTGTTGCGAATTCTGAAGTCTGATTTGTGGTGGTATCTGATAGCAAGGCGCTATGGACTACAAGCGGACTCTCCCGCACCAAGACCTGGGGGACTGTGTATGCTTGCAATGTCGACCACCGTCATCTCACTTCTAGGCCAACGTCCCGCTAACATCTGGTGAAGGGATTCAATATTGATGACGATAATGCAACCAACCGATGAATGCTTGCTGCAGATACTTTAATCCTTGACGGAGAACACCATGTGCATCGACCAACTCAACTGTTCCTCGGCTTCTGACTCAACTTGTCACGTTCTTCCGCTCTTATCGGATATTATACAAGGGCTGCATATCCTCGCAGATCTTTTGACCTGACAGCCAATCACATATCAAAGTGGACTCCAACGTTCAGCACCTACTCCCGCCAACGACCTTATCCACATACCTAAAGCAGTAAGTCTCATTAATATAATCTACCTCTTGCCAAGAGTCCGCCTCCATCACGCCTTCCATGCTCCTTCCTCCTCCGCCCCTCCCATGACCGCCATTGTGGATCTGTCTCGGCTAACATGTCGTCTCAGCAGCGAGTACCTGCGGAGTGCCTGTATTACCTACCCTTCTCGGCATCGAACAGTCAAGCCACCACACTGAACCGCTTGTCCGTAAGAGGCATCTACCTGAACACTCTCTATTCGCGAGGCTAATCCCAACTGGCAGGTGCAACTACATCCTCTCCAGTGATCCACCTTGAGATTCGTCGACAACTATATAAGGAGTTGCAGGCGCATCTCAAAGTTTTCAGGCAGCACTACAGTTCTTCGCACATCAAGCTCAGGTTCCATCTCTCACTTCAACAACTTCGCTTAGTTCAGCAATCGCAATCATGCAGCTCACTCTCCTCCTTTCGCTGTTGCCGGTTTTGGCTGCTGCTCTCCCTGCTCCTATCCTTGAGCCTCGCGCCGGTACTCCCATTCCTGGAAAGTACATCGTCAAGCTGCAGAACCAGAACCTCCAGACCCTCCTCGAGACTGCCCTAAAGGTTCTCAAGAAGGATCCCGCCCATGTTTACCAGTTCGGCAACTTCGGTGGCTTCGCCGCTGAGATGAGCGACGACATCGTCAAGCTCCTTCAGAACCTTCCCGGTGTTGATTACATCGAGCAGGACGCTGTCATCAAGGCTAACCTTGGTGAGGTTGAGGCTCCCCTCGAGAAGAAGGCGTACACCACTCAGTCGTCTGCTACCTGGGGTCTTGGCCGCATTTCCCACACCAACCCGGGAACCACTTCCTACACCTACGACACCTCTGCTGGATCGGGTACCTGTGTGTACGTCATCGACACTGGTATCTCTACCACTCACCCTGAGTTCGAGGGTCGTGCTACTTTCCTCGCCAACTACGCTGGCGATGGTTCTAACACTGATGGCAACGGCCACGGCACTCACTGCGCTGGTACCGTTGGATCCAAGACCTACGGTGTAGCCAAGAAGGCCAAGCTCTTCGCTGTCAAGGTCCTCGGCGCCGACGGCTCGGTATGTTTCACCGCAATATTCCAACATGTCAGTGGCTGGTATGCTAACTTCTGAATAGGGCACAAACTCTGGTGTCATTGCCGGTATCAACTACGTCGCCAACGATTCCAAGACCCGCTCTGGCTGCTCTGCTGGTGTCGTCGGCAGCATGTCTCTCGGTGGATCCAAGTCCACTGCCGTCAACTCCGCTGTCGCCAACGCTGTCTCCGCCGGTGTCTTCATGGCCATTGCCGCTGGTAACGAGGCTCAGAACGCTGCCAATGTCTCCCCCGCTTCTGAGACCACTGCCTTCACCGTTGCCGCCTCCGACAGTTCTGACAAGTTTGCCTCTTTCTCCAACTTTGGCGCTGTTGTCGACATCATCGCTCCTGGTGTCTCTATCCTCTCCACCTGGTTGAACGGCGGTACAAACACCATCTCCGGTACTTCCATGGCCACTCCCCACGTCGCCGGTCTTGCCGCCTACCTCCTTGCTCTCGAGGGCAAGAAGACTCCTGCTGCTCTTGCTTCGCGCATCCAGGCCCTCGCCACCAAGAACAAGATCACTGGTGTCCCTTCTGGCACAGTTAACTACCTCGCCTTCAACGGCAACCCCACCCCTTAAGTTGAGGCTGCACGAAGCGAGCCATGATGGTTCTCATAGCATGCATTGAGCGTTCTGTTTCCTGCTGCGCACGGAAGGGCATTATGATGCCAATCCGCATTTCTTACGAAGCGTTATGAACCCACGATTGCGTTGAGCGTTGGACGTTGTCTTCACTTCTTGTTAGTAGCTAGTACGAGCGAGGAATCGAATCCGAATGATCGAAACACAATTTCCCAATCCTTGTATGCAAACTTGAAGTTTGGACCAAAGGGTGATATTCTCTAGTCCACTTGCACTCAGCGACGGCTGGGCAGCCTTGTGACATCCTCGATCAGAAAGAGTTCGGCTTGTTGCACAGTAGGCAGTGCTTCTCTGGTGAAACGTGACACTTCTTGAGATCCGTCTCCCATTGCTCTTACAACAAAATTTTCGTGACGAGGCGGGTCGCATCAATGGGCTTTCGGTTTGATTGATTCTCGACCGAGAATGATGCCAAGATGCTGAGCGTCTAGACGCCTAGATGTGGAGAGACATGAGGCCGTGCCTGTTCCGCTCCCTTGCAGGCGGCCTAGTATGGTTGTACAACATGGAGGTCAGCACTTTCGCCATGACGCTCTTTGTTTGAAGTTGACGACAACCATGCGATGCTCTTTTTCAATGATGCTCATGTTGATCACGTCGAGTCATACGCAGTCTCTTTCGGAGCTGAGGAGGCGCTGAAGGCTTGAGAGAGACACCATGTCGCGTACACTGTGTGGGGCGTGCCGATGCCTGCATGATCGCCTGCCCACACGACGTTGTTGTCCCTGTCGTTGGGAGAACAGGCGTCATGGGTGGTGCTGTCGAATGGACGCCATCATCAAAACTTTCTTCCCTTCTTCCAACGCGTGATGTCGACAGAAGGCTGTGAGTAAGGCACCCGCGGTTTAGCGCGTCCCTAGCGCGATTTGGACCCTCTTGAAAATTGCCACCCTGATTGCGTCCATCCTCCATCTTCATCGACTGCGTTTACTTCTTCGGATGAACCAGCAAATAGTCATACGACAGCTCACAACGACATGTCATCCAGGTGAATGTGAACGCGATATCTGCGAGACTTCTCCGACGGCAGTTGAGCTGCGCGTTTGTTGCTCGCTGCAAACGGCCACTAAATGCGTTGGTACACTACCGGAGTGCCTTCAGCTTGACCGGCTCCTGGATCCTCGCCACAGCTGTTCAGTCGCTTTTGCTCAGAGTCTAGAGCCCGAAGCTTGACAGAAAACCCATGATGAATTCGAAACGCACTGCTCATCAGCCTCGTAGGTCCCTTTCTTCGCTCTACTCGAAACGATCACGCTCAACACACGCCGTCACACACCTACCCAACGATGTGGTCAACCCTACCGACCCATGCTGTAGCGATCAAGCCCGTGCAAGAAAGTCGGTTGGTATCGGCGAGGCCGATGAAAGGTTGACGCTGAGCTCCTTTTTATACGCATCTTATGACTCTGGTATTACGCAAAGAAGGCCCTCACCGTATACAGACCTATGCATTGACATGTTCTGTTGGCAGCCCGTTCATTCTGGAGATGTGCTAAATTTACAATGGCCCATGGCTAATTCAGTGTTGTTCAGATGAAGTCTTGAAGGGATTCATGAGAAATGCTTGACATGCGTTGTCAGCCACGGGTACAATCGGGAGCAGATGCAACAGCGGCACTCTGCAGAGTGCCAGTCTTACCTTTCATACACCTCCACACCGTTTGAAAGACTCTCGGCACAGTGTCACGGTGCGCCTGTGGATACGCTAAGCAGTACGACTTAACAAGCGCTTTGTCCATGAAGTCGCACCGACTATACATCGACCATTATTTAGTCAATACCAATCTCCTCGTTGTCAACTGGTATTTCGTCTACGATCTCTTACGCCATCACATCACAGGATGCAGCAAGCATCCTCGTCCGTCTAATTGGCTGAGCGCGTTTGGGTCGTTTCGTACTCCACCTTTTCTTGCAACTGCGGCATGCGGTAACCATGGGCCCAACCGTGAGAACACCACATCATGGCCAGCGTAGTAACACGATGCCAACTCCTTGCAGTTGTACATATCGTTCAGAACCCGTGCCGCTCTGAGGACACACCAGCTGCATTGTGTATATAAACTGTGGACTGCAACTGGAAAACAACCCCCGTATCACAGTCACACTTACTTGTCACAAGTCCTCCACAGGCCACACGTGCAGTTAATGTTCAACATGCGCTTCATCGAGCTCCTCGCGCTTCTGTCCACCGCTCTTGCAGCACCGCTGCTACAAGTCGAGCAAGGTGCAACTGTCGTACCAGGGCAGCACATCATCAAGCTCAAACATGATGAAGCTGCCGTCTCTGCAAGTGCTGTGCAAGCTCTGACGCAGTCACTTTCGACAGCTCTAAAGTTTTCTTACTCGTTGTCTGGGTTCCATGGCTTCGCCGGCACTCTTTCCGACACAGAGCTTGCCAAGCTTCACGCTTCTGAGCATGTAGGACTCTACACACCACAAGTCTCGCGAAACCATTTTGGCTAACATCAAAATAGGTCGATTAAATAGAGCCTGACGTCAGGATGCAAAAATTCGACCATGTGTACCAGCCCTCTGCTACGTGGGGTCTTGGTCGTCTCTCGAACAAGCTGCCAGGTAACGACACTGATGTCTTTGACGATAGCGCAGGACAAGGTGTCTGTGCCTATGTCATCGATACTGGGATATTTTTGGACCATCCTGAGCTGAGGGGACGTACGTCGCGCAAGGCCTAGGCAAAACGCAGATGATTAATAAATAGCAGGCGCCACCCATCTCGCAAAGTTCTCTGAAGAGGAGGGCGACGAAGATGGCGAAGGACACTGAACGCATGTCACTGGTACCATCGGCTCGTGTGAGTTCGTACGTCTTCTTTGAGGGGAGTTCGATCGATTAAACAGTGACTTTTGGTGTAGCAAAGAAGACTCAACTTTCTGCTGTCAAAGTCCTCGATTCCTATGGTTCAGGAATAATATCCGGTATCATTGCAGGTATCGACTTCGTTGCGAAAGACGCGAAGACTCGCAACCGCCCCAAAGGCGCAGTCACGAACCTGAGCCTCGGTGGCCGTAGAACCTCCCCACAAATCAAGCTGTGCGTGATACATAAAAGTCTGATTAGGAGAACACTGACATGTCAAGGCTGCTGCCGCGGTCGCTTCGGGCGTCTTCATGGCTGTGGCCGCAGGCAACGATAGTGTTGACGCAGAACACACCTCGCCGGCCTCAGAACTCACTGTCTGCACCGTTGGAGCCACCGCGAAGAATAACAGCATGCCATACTGGTTCAATTCGGGCTCCCTCGTTGATGTTCTCGCGCCAGGTACAATTACCAGCCTCGACAACATGGGCGGGACTGCGGACCACGGTGGCACGTCAATGGCTACGCCGCAAGCTACGGGTCTCGCTACATACCTCATTGGATCGCAGAGTGGTACTACCAAAGGTCCATGCGAGAAGATCGCGAAGCTTGGTCTCAACGGTATTGTCAAGAGTCTGCCAAATGGAACGTCAAACTTGTTGGCTAATAAAGGGGCGCTGGCTGGCTACCCAATCCGTCGGTCAACTTTATGAGGTAGGAGAGTCACTGCTTGGCGCTCATTGGTGAAGGTTGTAGTTCGATTAGCGTCCGACATCCGCTAGACAACCTGACTTTGATAAAACTAGACCTTGACATTACGGTTCCTACTACGACTACAGAAGGCTGGAACAGATCGGGCATGACAGCGTAACTCGTACAAAGGGTGTGTTTGCAGGTCCTCACTAGACATGCGCAGGCGTGATGCGCGAGTTCAGCCCACTCATCTGGCGACCTCTGACATGCGCAAGCAGGTCGTCAAGATCCTCGTGATCAAGGCTCTTGTCATCGACTGTCATACCCAACTTTTGCGCCTTCTCGCCCTCTTTGCGCTTCAGCTGCGCAACTTCGTCTTGCACATCTGAATTGCTTGCCTGCTTCGAGTCTCTGCGCGAAACCCATCTAACAAGCTCGTCAACATCGTCATCCTTCAGGTGGCCCTTGTCTTGGAACTTCGGCGACCGTTCTCTTGATCTTCCGCGCGCTGCCTCAAGGACGGAAGCATCGTCCTTCTTTGCAATTTCGCTGCCAGCGCTGCCAGTGATGGATTCGCCGCTTGTGTCGTCGTGGTGAGTCCTCCAGCGACCGATCTCAGGAACGTCAGACTCGTTCTCTGTGTCCGGCTCAATCTGGGGTGGGCTTCGCTGGCCGCGAACGGGTCCAGCCATTGCGCCGTCTCGTCGTGATACCCAGCGACTGAGGCTGCCCTCATTGCTACCCTCTTCCTGGTCATCTTCTTCCTGACTCAAGTCGGAATCAGAAGCCGTTGACTCGTCGCTGTAGCCGGTGTGCATCATCGGTGCTACCGGCTCCGTGGCGATCGACTTGCGACTTGCATGGCGCACAAGCTCCTCAATATCGGAATGCCCTAAGCTTTCGTGCCCACTGTCTTCCTTCTTTAGCACTTTGGCGTTGGGAAATCTTCTTTCACCGTCACTTGGTGGGTCTCGCCTGCTAACCCAGCGCACCAGTTCGTCAACATCAGAGTGATCGATACTGGACTCATAGCTCTGGCGTGGCTTCCAAGGGTTGCCGTGCGGCTCGTCCTCGTCGTCAGTGGCTGTGGATTCGCGACGTGTCAGATTGCCAGTATTCTCTTCGATGTTGCCCAATGTCGGTGATTCTTTGCTGGTCAGACGACGAATCTTCATACCGATTCGGCGGCCAAATCCATCCTTCTCGCTAGGCGCATTTTCTGGAGTGTGCGGTCGATTGTAGCCCTGCCTCTTCTCATGTTGTGATTTCCAATTGGTTGCTGCCTCTTCTCGTGCCTCTGCTTCTTGATGACACTTCTTCATGTTGTTTTCTATGTTGGCCTGGAAAATGGTGCTGCGAAGGGATTGGAAGCGTGACATATGAGATCTGGGGTTCTTTAAGGACTTTTCCACACGCGTGCCACACCCAGAGCTCTTGATCTCCTTGATCCCTGGTTTTGTCGTAGTCTTGGAACCGTGCACAGTATTCGCCGTACCTGAAAAGGCTTGGCGCGATTTTCGACTTAACGAATCGTCAATCAGTGTCTCGTCGTCCGAAATTCTAGACTCCCCGTCGTTCTCTGAGCCAGAAGAAGAGCCAGAAGAATTGTCTTCTTTGTCGCCCTCGTCACTACTGCTTGACTTATCGTCGAAATGCAAATCGTCCAATATGCGTGAGACTTGAGGTGTGAGCATGCTCATGCCCCGCAGCTCCTGCTCCTCTTCAAGGACATGCGCAGCTGCGGGCGCACTTGCTTGCGCAGGGAGTTCGAAGTATGATGCCATGATTTAGCCACGTGAGGATCGCGTCCCGTCTGACGATGATAAGTGGAACCCGGAGTGGTGACGATTTGGACCTCGGGGCAATTGTGAAAGCGGCTGAGATTGAACGCGAGGCAGTGCTCTTGGAAGCTCTTGAAGGTTGCAAACAGAGGCTCGGCTGTCAAGGGTCCGCGTGGAAAGGCGGGGTTCGAGATCCTGTGGTCGCATGACGGCGTCATCGTCTCGAGCTAGTGATTGGCTCTTCACCGCGTGGAGGTGGCTGACTAACGGCCCGATTTGCAGCACTGGCTGGGCGCCTTCACCACTTGCTTTCGATCTGGGATCGACAACTGGACACTACTTGTGCGGCTCTTTGAAACGGTTGTCATCGTTGATGCATGCCGACCTGATTCTTCGTCATGTCTCCGCAAATTTAAATATGAACGCTGCAATCTACAGCCAACGGCTATTTTTCTGTTGCATTTGATCGGAGAAGTCACCGTAAAGCCATCGAGACGCCATCACTTTAAGGCTAATGCGCTGCAAAGATCGATGATGAAAGACTGTACGCTAGTATCCGATTGCAGGGAAACGATGACCGACCTCAACAACAGCGCTCATCTCCAGCCTCACAAGCCGTTGCACTTCGATTGGAAGAACAGTAGAGGGTATCACTTCAAAACAACATGCAATCGATACGGCATCTCACGACAAACCATTTCCGCGCAGCTTTACTCCCTTCCAGCAACCTATCTCGAACTCAGGCCTGGAAAATCCATCGTGGATGACGGTCACCCAGCTTCAGGTCCTCTTCCGTATCGTGAAATCCGTTCGTCTCAGGGTGCTCAGCCACAAACTGCTGCTTCTGTTTGTTCTCATGCTTCAGTCTCCACCACAACAGATTGACGACGACGATGTTCATCACCAGATAGCCGAGCGCAAAGCTGTGTCCCAGCACATAGCGAGGCGCCGTGTTAGGCCTGTACAGCTGCGTGCCTAAAACAGCACCAAGGTTACCAATGGATATCTGCATGGCGTTCGCGGTTGCACGCTTCGTCTGTCCGGACACGTTGATAGCCGGCCAACTCAGCACCAGGGCGACTGATGGATAGATGCCAATCGCTGCAAAAAATGTGCCCACATAAGAAACGCCCGGCCTGGCTTTTGGGTTCTTATTGGCAAGTAGGATGATGTAGCCAATGACTGCAAACGCGGATGTGGCAGTGATGAAGGGACCGCGCTTCTTGGTCTTTTCCGACCAAATTGCCCAGAAGATGGTGAAGATTGTAGCGATCGCATAAGGTGGAATGGTGAGCAGCTGCGACTGAGCCGATGTGTAGCCCATATCTCGGATGATTGTCGGCTGGGCATCGTCAGCAAAAGAGTTGTTGCGTTGTGAGAAACACTTACAAGGAACAGAGAAAGTGTGTACAAAGGTAGACTCATGGTGTGGAAGCCAGCACCATAAAGCCAGACTTTGGGATCTTTGAGGGCATCTACGACGTCCCCCCAACAGAACTTTTCATCGTTCGTCGAATCACTGTCAGCCTTGAGCCTCGCCTGGATGAAGCTGCGTTCCTCTTTAGATAGCCACGACACCGTATCTGGATAGTTGGAGATGAACCAGTAGGCGGCTACTGCAATGACGATGGTAAGCAGACCTTCCTACAGCCTTGTCAGTTTTCGAGATCCTAGCATTCGCGAGTAAGATGCGTACCAGGATAAAGATCCATCGCCACCCAGAGTAGTTGCCTACGCCGCGCATATGGCTAATGCCCCAAGCAAGGATACCACCGAAAGCGCCAGCCAAGGAAGCGCAGCTGAAGAACAGCGAAATGCGGTATTGTCGCTCCTCTCGCTTGTACCACATACTCAGGTAGTAAACTACACCTGGGAACAAGCCAGATTCTGTCACACCGAGGCTGTCATGGTCAGTTCATGATAGTTTCAGATTCGGGCGAGACAACATACAAGAAGCGCACGACGAAGAAGCCAGCCTTGTTGTGCGTCACACCCATCAGGGTCGCGACAATTCCCCATGCCACCGTCAGCGTTGGGAGCCAGAACTTGGGCGTTGTTCGCTTCAGGATGATGTTGCATGGAAGTTCGAACAAAACGTAGCCGATGAAGTACAGCGTCAGGCCGGTGAGATACTCATTGCCGGTCATGTGCAAATCGGTTGTAAGTCCTTCGATGCGTGCATTGGCGACGTTGCTTCGATCGAGGAAACTGAGCAGGTAGAGAATCGATACCGCTGGCAGTAACCTCAAGTCTAGGATGCGCAGCAGCCTCTTTTCGTTGATGGTCCCTGGGACAATCTCGACGTCCGATTCCGAAGGGGTGGATGCGCCAGGCGCATCTGCCTTGTGGTCGTCAACGCGCTTTTCGTCAGTCGACATAGTTGCGAACGTATAATCTCGAGACGTTAGGATAGGAAATCCCAGGGCTACGGCAAGTTATAGGTGCTGAATAGCCCCAGCGTTCGGGAAATGGTGCAAGAACGTGGATGTTGTAGGTCAATCCACCGGCGCCGTCATACCAGCACTGAGACAGCATGGTTGGAACAAGCTCCCGAAGGCTACGTTGGCTACCATTGGGCCGTTTCCAAGCCCACCTCCGAGGCGAGGCTTGATGCTTATCGACAGGCCAAATCGCGCTCGGCAGAGTGCTGAAACGGCAGGTTGTTTTGTGGAATTGTATGGGCTTTGGATGTTCGCGAAATCGTGGGGTCGAATGTCGTGATTGCCAGATCTGCACGGCTGGATGGCGCTAGCCGCTGTGGGTTTGATGCCGGCCAAATCGTCGTCATCTCATCGAATGAAAACACGTGGGCTGGTCAAGAACGCTGTCAGAAGGCAATGAGGCATGGCGAGCGAGCGCTGAGGTGAATGGCGTGCGCGCTGAACGAATAATGGTAACAACCGTGGGAAGGCCGCAAGTGGGGCCGTGCAAGTCTGAAAGGTACCCTACGGAGACATTTGTCTTCATTCCCATTCAAAGCCGCACGCTCCATCAAACATATACACGAAAGCGTAGTCTCCCTTACACAATCTCGCTTCGCAATGGATATCTGGTTCTCCAAGTCTCGCTCATACTCACTCAGCCACTGCATGTTCCACTCTTCGTAGGCTCGCAGCCTCCTGCGCAACCGTTGTACATCTGGCAAGGGGTCTTGGTATCGTAACACGCATTCTTGACAGTGGCAGTGTCACCATAATTGGAGTTGATGCCAGCCAGCTCACCACCATTGACAGCAGTCACGCCTTCAATGTAAACGTTGCGCTTGCACTGCTTGGAGCAGTTGCCGCAAGAGCGGTACAGCTTGCCATAATCGTTGACGTAGAAGTTCTCACACGAGATCAGCAAGAAACCTGAAGCGAGAACTTGAGGCTGAATGACTCACGATGATGTTCACGGTACCGCAGCCGTTGTGTTGGACGACCTTGTCAGCAGCCTTGTAGGCACCTCCACCGATGATCCAAGTCTGATCACCCGAAGCATCGTTCTTGACAGTGATAGCATCTTCGCAGACTACAAAGCGTCAGCAAAACAACTGGGGAACATATACAGGGGACGCTCACCATCTTCAAACCAGACAAACTCGAGAGTGCAAGCACCGTCGCAGTGAACACCTGAAGACATTAGACCCGGATCGCGAATATGTCTATTTCTCAAAGCATACCCTCGGCCTGGTTCTTGCCAATAATACAATTCTTCAGCGTCGCACCCTTCTTCAGCAAGAAAACAGCATCCGCATCACCACCCTCAGCTTGGTCGTTGCAAGCGCCGCTACCGCGGTCGTACTTGGCCCAGCCACAATCGAAGGTCTGACCAGCAGCGACAGTGATGACCTTGCTGTTAGTCTTGGTAGACGTTGGTGTGGGGAGGCCACCAGTGTAGCCATTGCAGGCAAGTACAGCGGGCAGAAACAGCACTGCGATGCTGATGATCTTACCCAGAGACAGCATTTCGGCGGAGACGGAACAGGGCAAGGATCGAGACGATCGATAAATTGTGTTTGTTCGGAGTCCTCGCTCAATCTTTGAAGGGATATATACACAAGTTGTCAGTGTTCTTGTCTATCATGCTCGCTATCAGCCAAGCAAACATCTGGCGCAATTGGAGGACATATTCAACCATCGCTCGATTGACCGATTGTCTAGCAATCTGATGAGATTGACTTGGCTGCCGGTAAGTCTTGGCTGTGTCGTGAGGCTGTCGCTAACAACCGCGTCTACCTCCTGCCCCGAATCCTGATAGCCGACAATTAGACCAGAAACGCGAAAACGAGGCATGTGCTGTACCACATCTGAGAGTAAAATACGCGTAGCTGATCCATCGGATTGGTGAATGGTAAGCGCTAGAGTAGATCCCTGGCTTATTTCAAACAAATAGCCTCATGGCTTTGATTTAGTGGTGGAATTTGGATGAGCGCCGGGCCCCGGCAGCTGCCCACGCGAGACTGCGCTACGGGTCGTCGCAGTCCCACAATATTTTCGCGGACATATACCGACAGCGGAGAATATCGATGATCCGGGGTTGAAAGCTTGGTATCGCGGGGCGCGCAGACCTTCGGTGAAAAGGTGCGTGTCGGTCGAGCTTCCCACCGAGCGTTACAGAATAGCAAGTGGATATATGGACGGTGTAACGGTGTAAGTATAACAAGAAATCATATGCAAGAGTAGTAGCGATCGCCGAGGCTGGTTGCTTCGCGCCATGGATCTGTTTAGACCCTGTGCTCCGGTGTCGTACTGCTTGAAGCCTCGCTCAGCGACCCACTTATTCCAGTTGGCGCAAGTCCCGTACAGTGCGCACACGTCTTTCACAGTGTCCTTGATCTTACTTCGCCCCTCGAGAATCTGTAAAGCAAACCCCATCGAGGTATGCCAGCCAATGTGGCAGTGCATCAGCCATGCTCCCGGATTGTCCGTCTCGAAAGCAATCGCCAGCCAGCCAGCCGCCGGCATGTTCGCCGTATCATGGCGAGGATGATTGAACATATTAAGCTCCTGGTCGGAATATGTGCCGCTCCTTGCACCCAAGATCAAAAAGTCATGACCGTGAAGATGAATAGGATGGTTAAGAGGGATCGCCGACTGCACAATGATGTAGATCCACTTATGCAAATCAGGTAGATCAAGAATCAAATTGCTGCTATAGGTAGGAGCTGAGTCATTTGCGATGATATGGATGAGAGTCGGGTCTTCGTACTTCGAGTGAAAGGTCGTGCCAGAAAGGTACTATTTGAACAAGTTCTCGCTGTTGGATCGCACAGTCACGTCGCTGGTGAAGCGCTGATCAGACGAAAACGCGTTGATCTTTGCCATAGGAACGAGAGACGCCAGAGGTTCGTCAATACACTCGGAAGTGTAGTTGTATGCTGTTGTAGTAGGAACAGCAGAGAGGTCTTCAGCACCTTGGTAGTGAACGATACCTTTGATATCAAGAGCCTGAGTTGTCCTAGAGCATGGGGCCTGGTTGTCTGCGCGCATCCAATAGTTGCCTGCCGGCTGAGAGGCTCTTACGAGGACCATGTAGCGTTGTCCGATTTGGATGTTGACAACATTCGTCTTGTATGGAGCAATCTTGGTGGAATCCATGTTGACGACCTCCAGTTCATGCCCGTCGATATAGAATTTGTATGTGGACTGAATGGCGCCATTGATGAGACGCAGCAAGTACGTCTTCCCGGGTTCGAACTTAACCGGCAGCTCGAAACGCTCTCCGTTCTGATTACGTGTACCTTGAACACCCCAAGTGTTCTTGCCGTTGATCAAGCCGTTGTCCATAGTCCTGGGACCGCCATTGATTGCGTCTTGTGCGTCGTCGTACATCGAGTCCACTGTCTGGTGGGCCCAGTCCTGGAGGAAGACAAGCTGACGCCGGGAGCAATAGGGCGTTGAGTGATCGCAGGTACACCATCATATTCAGAGTTGTTAAGCTGGCGGATGCCGTGGACGTGGATGCTTGTGCCGTTGTCTTGCAGTTTGTTGTTGACGTTTACAATTACCGTATCACACCAATTGGCTTCAATGACGGGACCTGGCAGTTGTCCGTTGACGGTAAGAGCGATGCGCTCTATGCCATCAGGGGCGATGGTAATATTGGTGATGTCGAGATTGTAGTGAACAGTCCGGCAGATTTTGAGGTGTGAACTTGTAGTTGTCGGTCGTGACATCCGCCCCACAATGAGGCAGCGAACCGCTCTGTCCGTCGCATAGCACGCAATCCTTGTCAAAAGTTTCGCGCCTTAATATTTGGGATGTCTCGTCAGAAGCGCGCTTGGGGAGGGAATGAGCGCATGCGGTCGATGATGCAGTATCAGACGCTTTAGAAGATGCAGACGGGATTGCGGAGCTGGCGATGGTCAGCGAAGTGATGGTTTGCGTAACAGAGAAGGTCGAAGTACCATTTGTGATGACAGACGCGCTTGGCGACGTTGTACTGGAGGCGGTTGCACTGCTCTGTGTGGCCGAGTCGACCGTCCTGGAAGATGATATTCCGCTGGTTGGCGTGCTCGAAATGACAGTCTTGACAGTCGAAGACGGTGTCGCATACGGGGGAAGGTTCAAATTTGGCGTTACGGTTGGGCAGTCAGTGCATGCCTTGACCAGTTTTGCACCTCGCACGTGGCCAGCATACACGGGAGGCATGGTGATACCGCCCTTGATGTAGCAAGGACCTCCAGGTCTCCATTTCCAGGCCACCAGATGTCGTTGCCGAAGTGGTCAACGCCACACTCGACCTCAAATTGCGCGCCATTGACAGTTGTGTAAATGGTGCCGTCGGAGCCAGGGCAAGGTAGGCCTGCTTTCTGTCGTACAGAAAGCTTCAGTGACCCCCGGGAGACCTTGGCGGTCGCGTTTCTAGTCTCATCCACTACTGGCGAGATTGAGGGCGTGATGAACGATGATGCCAATGCAAGGGCCGATGACGACGAGACCGATGACAATGGTGTCACTGTGGAGTTCTGCAAAGATGAATCGCAATCACCGGACCCAGACAGGCAGCCATCACCACAGAATTCTGGACCAGAGCCGCAGTACTTATACTGCAGCAAGAACCGCCTGCGAATTTGGAACCTGCACAAGTGTGTCCTATGCGACCACCGCAAGTGCCGTCAGGACTAGGCTTGCCTAATGTATCTTGACAATGTCCGAATTCAATCTGGCAGCCGCTGCCACAGAAGTCGGATGTGCTGACATCTGCGTGTCAGCACATGATGTCTTGGCAGGCGGAAGAACCTACGAGCCACATTGGTCGGATGCACTGCAGCATCCACAAAATGCTGAGCCAAGACAAGTGACACTGTTACCACATGCGCCACCGTGACTGACAGCGAGCTCTTTGACAGTAGCAACCTGCGCAGCGACCAAGACTGACCCAGCCAGCACCCAAGTCAACCCTTGGTAGAGGGCTCGTCATTTGCGTTGATTCGGTTGATTGAAAAAAAAACATGCGATTGTACATGCACGTATTTTGGTCAGACGAACATGCAATTATGAACTGTCCTTTTCGATTAGGATAAGTAACAGAAGACGTTCAATGAAAGGTAAAAATATCCGTCTGGAGCCAAAGGCGGAATGCTGTTTTGGAGCGAAATTTACATACTGCGACATAGAAGCTGCGTTACTGGTATTTAGGAAGTTAAGATTCTGACGGGTGAAGGCAACACAACAAACATGCGGTTCTACCCACACGGTCTCCACAGGAAACAAGATGGTACGCAGGCCATGTGAAAGCCACGCAATATCTCCGAAGAGAAGGAAGGCACAGACATCGCCTCATCACAACCGCATGCTTAGAAGGGCCGAGACATTCCGACATTCCGACATTCAGGATGATTTTGACATTGAGCAGAGGTGTGGTGAGAGAACGAAGCAGTGCAGTTCCGATGTTTTATGCCCCCTTCCCTGTTCGACACGCATCACCGAGCTGTACTGCAAATTCCGGGACTACTGGAGGACAGAACATGTGACAAAGTCATTTTTCTTTTGTGCTGCACATGAAAGTCTTTCCAGAAGTTTGCAGACGCAGGGAAGTCATCCCACTCTCGCTGAGGCATTTCGACAGACAGGAAAAGAGCGGAAAGTGTTGTTGAGCAGAACAGCCTGGCTTGAGTGACCTTAGACTCGCTCAACTCGCACTAGGGTACAGTTGCAGTGTTAAAAACACCGCCAAAGTGAGATTACACCGCACTTTTAGGTAAATAGGCCTAATTACACCGCACGCAGGTGTATTTACACAAAACTTCAGTGTTTTTTACACTATAGCCAATCAGCTATAATAGTTTGTCATCGACTATCTATAGATACCCCTATCTCATCATCCATCTCCCATCTCATCGTCTCATCGTCTATCGCATCGTCTATCTCATCGTTTATCTCATCGTGCTTATTATCTCTCTCATTCTCTGTATGGAATAGACAGAATAGACAGAATAGACAGAATAGACAGAATAGACAGAATAGACAGAATAGACAGAATAGACAGAATAGATAGAACAGATAGAAGAATTAAAATTATATAGCAGTGTAAATTACCTGTGCAAAGTACACCCTCTATCTAGTGTAAATTACACCCCTGCTGCGGTGTAAACAGCGGACTTTCTTTAGTGTTTTTTGCACCTACAAAAGTGCGGTGTTTTTAACCCGTTCTGGTACCCCAGTGTCGGCAGCAGCAATGCTGCTGCACACGTTGGTTTTGGATAGACAGATCATCAACACAGTTGATGCAAGCTTTGGAGATCTGAACCTTGAGTTTCTACAAAGTACAGTTCGACAGAAGTACTCAGACATTCCTCTAGGTCCATCCATTTTGTAGAGAAATATCCGTAATCTAAAGCTGTTTTTTAATGAAACTTTTGGTCGATACAAGTGCCAAGAACTGTCGCTTTTGGTATTAGATAGGCTTCCGGGCAGGCGTAGAGACATTCGCTGCCTTCCAAGTCCTTTCGAAGAACGTTATTGGGGGCGGAGAGACGGCAGTCGCATCGTCCGTGGAGTTAGTGCTTTAGGCAGACAGAAACACGCAACGCGACGCACCCCATTTCGATTTTTTGAGCGAGGAGAAATGTAGATGGAGAGATGCTAGTAGGAAGCCATGGCCAGCTTATTGACCTGTCACAGACTCCGTGCACGTGATCGGGGTCCTCAAACGGTGCCATACCGCGTGATCTCGCTCGGAACTCAAGCACTAATGATTGAATGGAATATTTTTGCATTCGCTATTTACTGACAACAAGAAACTCACCACCACACTTCATATCCAACAACATCCCTTAATCCTCTCCAACTCGATCTTCTGCTCATCTCATAGGACTTCTGAATCCAATGGTCCCAAACATGCCTCCCTTCTTCGGCGTCGTCATCGGCTCAGGCGTATTCCTCCCCGTACCTGCCTGGCTAACCATCCCAATCGTACCCTGTCCTACATTCCCGCCTCCACTTCCTGGAGCCTTGAACCTGTACTGGCTACCTGTCGCATAGATATCGTTAAGCATCTGCTCCAGCACGCCAGCATCAACGAACTCCTCGTACTTGCGCCACAGTTTCAGCGCAGTTGTGGCGTCTTCTATGGAGTCGTGGGTGTCTTGCTGAATGCTCTCCTTGAGCACGCACCAAGCGAGGAACTTGAGGTTGAGTTTGCGCTTGTATTCTGGGAGGAAGAAGAGGTTGGAGGTGTCGACGACTTGGTTCTTGGGGACGTGGATGTTGATTGTGCGGAAGTCGTTTGCTAAGCTGTGGCCGACGAAGACGCAGCCGAGGTTGAGAAGGAGCCAGAGTTTCTTGTATGCGTGCTTGAGACTGACGAGGGCGTGAGGTGATGTCTCGCGATTCAGGTCGCCGGGTGAGATACCGGACCAGGCTGTTAGATGGTCGACGACAGGCTCGCTGACTGCAATGTAGTCGTCGATGAATGGGAGGCCAGCGTGCTCGCCCAGACCACGGCAGACAGACACACGAGCCAAGCCCTTGCGATCTGGTCGAATGGTTTGTCGAGTGCCGTCCGCTTTCATCTCTATCTCTTCCGCCTG
Source organism: Didymella pomorum (assembly GCA_022225945.1). Lineage (NCBI taxonomy): Eukaryota > Fungi > Ascomycota > Dothideomycetes > Pleosporales > Didymellaceae > Didymella > Didymella pomorum. The sequence goes on along the minus strand of JAKJXN010000015.1, from coordinate 300,009 downwards.
AAGACGGATGAATTCTGCATCGATAGCAACGGGGTAGCCGGGTGTCGGCGCCTCGACTTGGGCTTCCAGTAGCTTGAACTTTTCTTCTGGAGGAGCGGGATTTGACGACCAGTAACGGTAGAGAATCGAGGTATCGAGCTTATCCTTCCAAGAATCATCGATCTTATTCCTCGCGGCCTTCAGCTGGTATGTAAGCACGGAAGGAAGCTTCCAGCCTGGCTCGAAGCGGAGCGCCTCCTCTTTCGGTATCGGCCTCACTAGAAAGTCGTTGAACAAATGCCACTTGTCTTCTGTCGTAGCCTCGCGGGACGATGGGGCTGTATTGATTGTGGCAACAAGATGAGGCTTTTGATGCTCGCCGCTGTTGATATCGGCAACGACACCAATCAACTCAAAGACCATGATGTCGAATACACCTCGCTGCAAGTGCAGCTTCAAATCTTGACCTTCGAAGCAATAGAACTGCCCTTGATCTACGATGATGCCAATCTCCTGTGGTAACCAGTTTGGTATGGACCATAACAGCTTTGCTTCGTGGCTCTGAATCGCTGCGTTGAGCATCAAGACACCGGGGATCGTCTGGATGGTCTTCCGCTGCACCATCTGCTGGTAGCGATTGCACTTGGTGCACCACCCTCGCGTCTGGTCCTGACGTTCAACACTAGCCTTGAGAATCTGGGAAAAGGTTGGGCGTGGTATCCTTGTGTTCTTCATAACATGTTTTGCTGGATAGACAAGCTCATTGACAAAGTTCTTACCTCCGCGAGCAGTCTCATTAGCACATTGGGCGCATCTCATGCTTGCCCTGGCCTGGGTCTCGAGGACATGGTCGATCGGTGATGGTCCGGCATTCATTGGCAGCATTTGTCGAACCTCGTCGGAGATCTTGTCCAACAAGAATCGGTTGAGGTTCTGTACCATGCTTGTCAACGCAACGTTTGGTGCGAACTCCTCCAATAGGTTCAATGACACCGCATTAGACAGACTGCTAAAGGTCTTCAGGAAGTTCGAAGCTTGACAATTCAGACCGGCAGCCTTCTCAAGCATATCAATTAAGAAGCCCAGCTCGCACAGGAGGCAGGTCTCGAACAGACATGCTGTAGCAGTGTGTTGAAGAGCGATGTTCCGTATCAAAGGGGTAAAGCGCAGTAGCTGCAGTAACGAGTTGGCGTACGAGTTCGCAATATGTGTCTCCAGCCCAGAGTAAGGCGTTTGATTGTAGTAACTGCAACGAGATTAGCAAGACGGCAGCCAACGTGAATGATATGACCATACGCAAAGTCAAAGTCGTCGACACCAAACTTGCTGTACTTGATTTCCACATTGCCATACATGGACGGCACCTCTTTCCGCGTGACGTCTTCCAAGTGCAAGTCTGTCAATGACTCCATCGTCTCGGTAGTCTTGCCGTCAGCTTCGCTGTTGTAAGGCTGGACAGCGCGAGACTGCTCGCTCAGGAATTTTGGCGCAGATAGTGAGTCCGCGACACGATCAGACTGTCGTCTCGACTCTGCTTGGTTTCGCCGCCGCGTGCGAGGATTTTTCGCGAAGAAGCCCATCTCAGTTCGTGACATGTTGTTGAAGATTGCGGTGTCGATCTTTGGTGGTGGTGCACCCACTTCAAATACAAGGTGGCTTGGCCAGCTGGATAGGAGGTTCTCTTTGTAATATGGCATACCAACAGTGTTCAAGGGCCTGTTCCAGTTAGCCAATCGGTCTGCAAATGATGCAGGTGACGTACGTATCGAGGGACCAGTCCATAGCAGGTGGCGGTATTGGATGATCCGCGAACTCGGTAGGGTTGCTGTACTCTGGAAAGTGTACTTTCGAGAGAGAGCCCCAGAGCTGGACTTGACCATTGCTGTCAGACAAGGCGAATGCCTCACCTGAAGGAGCCATTTCGAAACCATGGAGATACGCTTCATAAAGATTCATCTGCCGAAGATTCGCGGCGTCAGGGTTCATTAGGTCAATGACCTGCATCTGTCCGCCGTGCGACGCAATGATGGCAGTTGTGGACATGCGGGGGTGCATTCGAACAAAAGCTGCACCAGCATGGAAAGGGATAGGTGGTAACTGTTTCAGTGTCTTCAGGGAGAAGACGTGTGTAAACGGGTCAAGCATGTAGGCGTTCTGCTGCCTAGGCGACCACCCACATGTTGCCAGGAAATCTCCTTTCGCGTCCATGTCACTAATACTACCAGTGTGTCCGTCGAAGGCTTTGATGTTCGAGAGCGAGTTCGAATCGAGGATGTGAACGCCGCCGCTCTTAGTAGCTGCGCATATGTACTGACCGGCACGCTTCATAAGCGTGTACTGGGCTTCTGCTGAGAGCTAGACATAGTCAGCGCACGTATTTGACTAGTATCAAGCCTCACCTACAGTCTCGGTGATGGCGCCCTTCTCCACATCCACCTTGAACATTCGGTCCTGGCATCCTGCGACAAGAATCTCTCGTGTGCCCTTGGAGGTAAAGTTCATGCACCTAAGGTCCTTGAACTCGGTGCTCCTGCCCATATATCAGCACTACCTTCGAGTGTGAATCTTTGAGACCTGCATACGTAAGGTGCCATTGTGTAATGCCGCGGCGGTGCGCGTAGTGCACGCTTTGCTTCGAGATTGAAAGGACGCCCTTCTCGGTGAAGAGAAATTGCTTGACAGGCCCTTCAGAAGGTGCATGGCCGCGGTAGGAAGTGTAGCGCTCGAGTGTCGCGCCGTAAAACGAGGTGATGCGCCCCTACACAGGTGTGAGTGGGAGCAGCTAGGGTGAATGCAGCTGGGGTGCTCACGAGGCTGTTGCCGGTCCACAGCAACTCTTGAGACGTGTCAAAGGCGAAAGTCGCTACGGGTGTAGGTGGATGATGGGGACTTGGAGCCGCGAGCTGGACCACGGCAAGCTATTCATACAAGTATCAGCCATCGTTCGTTGGGCAATGCTGTGCTAGGCGTCAACACGTCTGCGGAGGGAGAGGAATGTACGTTTTCCCAATCTGGGTCCATGGTTCTTCTATGTGCCGGACATACGACGTCATGCTCCAGGCATCTCCATCGTCTACAGGGATCGAATTGCGCAGTCGTGAGGAAGACGCGGCGCGTCTTTGAGGCGTGGGATGGGAGATGCCCGCGGGCGTCAAGTGGGGCAGAGAGCTAGCTCGGCGCTCGGCTGCACCTGCACAAAGTAACGCAACACCCTAGTCAAGCACATCCATGATAGGAGGAGCCTTTCAATATAAAATCTTGCTGATTGGGTATGTAATTACTATGATTGGAGTATGAGAACTGGGGAACCGTAGTTGCCGAACTGCAGGACCTATATTCTCCAAGCAAATACTGTGTCTTACCTGCCATTAGTTCCAAAACGGAGAGGTGTGCGCCGAACTGCCAAACGCAGCATGATATTGTTTTGGGTATCGAACGCCTATTGAGCAGGTCGGACTAAGTCTATGAGCCCGTGGAGTGAGGTTGATAAGAGCCCAGAGGTCATACCGAGTGATAGTGGTGTCAAAACGCCGTGAAGTCCTCAGGGCCGCTGATGGGGTCGTGGGAAGGTGCAGAGACCTGTCCAAGGTCAGCTCAGTCCAACAAAGCCATTTCGTCATGTGTCCGAGGCCCCAAATAGTCTTCAAAGACCTACAGGCTGCTGGGTCTCAAAGGCACAACACGTAAGCCAAGTTCGATGCTGACCACCAGTGTGAACGTACCTTCAAGGGAGTAATCGTCTGCGCTGATGCGCTCAATACTTGGCTTCATCGTCATCGTCAGCATCTTTCTTGTGATCATAGCGTTGGCGTTTGTGGGTTTCAGTCATGCCCTTGCCAGAGCCAGTAAAGCCGACCCTGCTACCAAAGGCGTTGCTTGTCCTGAACATCGACTCCTTCTTCGCGATCTTCTTGCCAACACCCTTGCTCTGGAAGTCCTTCCAGTTTCCGACACTTTTCTTCAGCTGGCCCTTGTTGGGCACTCGATTGACTCGCTTGGGTTCGTCGAGGGCCGCGCCAGCTTTGGCGGCCTGGGCGTTCGGGTTGACGCTAGCAGGGCCCGAGATGACGTGCGGTGTCGATGTAGTAGGCGTAATTGGCGAAGGTGCAGCGGCTGGTTCAGGTTCGCGCTTCCTCTTGCTCGGTAGTGGGCGCACACGGTCGCTGTCGACAGTCAAGGTATCGTCGTACTCGATGAAGCGCACAAGATACTTTGGCGCAGAAGCTGAACCGAGGATACTCTGGATCTTTGCCTTGTACCACGACCTGTCCGTCCACTGCGCCTCGCACATGTCGCCAGTGCTGAAGACAACTGGCTTCTCGGGCTCTTGCTTCTCCATAGCTTTTCTCAACAGCGGGTGCTTCTCTGGATCAAACTTCGGCGCTGCTGGTGCGGGTGCTTGCGGAAGCTGTGATTCGAGTGGTTCAAGTTGCGCCCTGTAGCCTGCGATGGTTGCATCGTGCGCTGCTACCGCTCCCTCTGCTTCGGTTTTCATAGCTTCCCATTGCTCGCGGTCTTCGCCGGGGCCCATCCCAGCCAGTTCCGCGTCGATGCCGGAAATCTGCCAACGCGTCAGTAAACGGTGGTCTTTCTGATGTGCACGAAACTTACAGTGATAGCCCACTCATCGCGCTTCTTCTCTTCATTCTGGATGTCGCGCTTGATGTACCATATCTGATCCTTGATCGCCTTTATGTCCGCCATATCGACGTGTAGATCCTATGCGCGTGGCGTGAATACTAGTGGTGATGTGAAGGCGTGGTGTCCAACAGCCGCGTTGAAAGGCGCCGCGAATATGACGATTAATCGGCAGGCAGGTGCCAAGGCTTGCGGCTTCTCCACTTTGAACCCTGTCCTCAGCCCTACGAGCACCGAGGGCAGTGACACAACGTGGGGAATGCTGGTGAAGCTGGAGCAGCCGGACATCATTCAGCATTGGTCCGCGGGCGAGCAAACTGTTGTGCACAGCGTCAGTCACGCTGACCTGCTCCTCACCCGCAGTCGAAGCCATCCATGTTGGCCCCTCACTAACGGTAATCATCAATGCATCACGAGCTCGGTCCGAGCAGCCAGCCTCACTGAAGGAAGGAAGGAAAGAACGACTGATACGACTGCAACAACCCCGTTCTCGCAATGTCAAGCCTTCGATCGTCTCCAGGGTGGAGAAACAGACAATAATTTTCCTGCCTTGTCAGGAACAGGTACGGCGATCGGCTCATGCTCTTCGATGGCGTTCGAGAAACCCCACCCAGATCGCATTTGTAAGCTCACAGCCTGTGAGTGTTTTGGCCTTTGCTGCGCCCTTCTCCCCTCCACCCACCCAGTCACACCTCTCATTGTGACCTATCATTGCCTCCCGTTCATTTCTGCCGGTGCTTCCCGCCGGTCTGCGAGTGCGCAATCCTTGCTCCGCGAAGTCGCCCGTTTCATCTGACAAGGGTTCACCAACGGACTAGGCTCTGAAGGCAGCGAGGCTACGTACGGGCGAATTTGCTGCTGGCTCACCTCCATTCTCTTGACACCTTGCGACCTGAAATCGTGATATCCGGACTGCCTTCTCCCACGGTCCCCATTGAGTGTGCTGCGCGCGCAGACCACTCTCGGCACTCCATTTAGCACGCTCACACGCACCTCCGCCGTTGTGCCCGCCTCCGCTCTGACCCGCGCCGCGAGCAGCTGGTCACCTTTGTCTCGCACCCTCCTGCGTCATACATACAATCTTCCGAATCGCGGAGTGTCCATAATTCTACGAGGTGGTGTTTCAGCGGGTGGCGAAAAAGCTACTGCCGCATAGCAGATCGACAGCCAGCCCCTCCAAGCCACCAAGGGTCCTGTCATCGAGGTCACCTTCCCCAGAAACCTCGACCCCGCATCCACCGACACCATGTCCGGCACTGGCAACGACTTCCAGAACGGTGCGCCGTTCTACCTCGACGCGACACAGCAGGACCTGCTGTTAGCAGCTCTTGCCTCGAACAACCAGAACCCCAATGACCTATTCTCTGACATGAGCGGTCTCGATGGCAAGCAGTCCTTCGGCAACGACCAGTTCCAGTACCCTGTCAACAATCTCGACCCTTCCACCTTCTTCTCGCCGCAGCAAAGTACACCTGCTAATGCTTTTGGCATGGGCGTTGATGAGAGTCCCTTCATCGATTATCTCGATGGCGACACCACACTCGACTTCGACGGCGCCAACAACGGAGCTCGAATGATCGGCTCGTTGCCTGGTGACTCACCTGAAGGAGAGTCGAACGAGAAGCGCAAGAGCCCAGATGAGGACGGTGAAGAAGATGAAGAAGAAGGCGGCGGTAAGCGCCGAGAAGGCGACGATAAACAGGCCAAGAAGCCTGGTCGCAAACCGCTAACCTCAGAGCCTACTACAGTACGTTCGTCCAGCAGCACCACCTGAAAATGGCGACTAACAGCAATGTAGAAGCGCAAAGCCCAGAACAGAGCTGCTCAGAGAGCTTTCAGAGAGAGGAAGGAGAAGCACCTTAAAGATCTTGAGACTAAGGTCCAGGAACTAGAGAAGGCATCCGACGCTGCAAACCACGAGAATGGTCTTCTTCGCGGTCAAGTTCAGCGATTGCAGATGGAGCTGCGCGAGTACCGTAAGCGTCTTTCGCTCAACAGCACTGGTGCTAGCCGCAATGCTCCAGCTACGGGCTTCAGCTCCATGCTCAACACCAGCAACAGCAACTTCCAATTCGAGTTTCCTCGTTTCGGCGGCCTCCCTGGAACCCAGCTCTTGGACAATGGACCCCTCTCAAAGCCAAAATCGGCTTCCATGTCGACGACTCGACCAGCTATCCAGACTTTCAGCCCATCGAACACGGCGAATGGCCCAATCGTCCAGTCGCCTGTAAACGGTGCCAGCCCTATGACCAACGGTTCTCGCTCAGGCAGCACTGCCAGCGCGCGTCACCCCAGCAATGCCGCGCAACAGCCTCACCGCAGCAGCACAGACAGCTCGGTCGTATCACAGTCACGTGTGTTCCAGTTCAACAGTGGTTCATCAACACATTCAGATTCTCCCTCCACCTCTTCGACCTCTCCAACGAATCAGGACTCATCGTGCGGTACATCGCCGGAACCAGGTCATACCTCGCCGGATCAGAAGGATACGATCGCAGACGGATATGTGTGTCATGGCAACTCGGAAGGTGAGGTTCTCTTCTGCGAAAAGCTCAACATGGCCTGCGGCAACCCACGCAATCCCGTCCCTCGTGCCAAATCAATGTCCAAGTCTGACGACAAACCCTCTCCTGCAGTCACCCAAGCCAAATCGCCTGGCGCCGAACTCGTCAATGGTATCGACTTCTTTGCCAATCAGAACAACAATGCATTCGAGCCGAGCCTCTTCGGAGAGTATCGCGATACCAATACCGCCATTATGGGCACCGACGGCGATTTCAACAGCGGCTTCTTCAACGATGCCTTCCTCAACACTGGCTACGGTAGTCCGTTCCACTTTGGAGACACACCTGCCGTGCAGAAGCCGAATCCTCTGGAGCAAATAGAGCGCATTCAAGATGGCGACGACGAGGTCGTCCCTGGCGAGGATATCGACCAGATGCTCAACTGCCACAAGATCTGGTCAGTAGCAGCTTTCCCTTCGAAGCTTACAGACACACTAACAACAACCAGGGACAAGCTGTCGAGTCGCAACGACTTCAAAGACGGTACCATTGACATTGACAATCTGTGCTCTGAGCTCCGTGCGAAGGCACGCTGCTCGGAAAGCGGCGTTGTCGTCGACCACAAGGATGTTGAAGAAGCGCTTAAGCGCCTGCCCAAGGACCAACAGCTGGCAGCTTGGTCGTCATGAGCATCTTGATTTATTTCCTTCATGTACCAGCTTTTTGGTTTGGGCGATACCAGTCATTCGTTGAGCGCGTACCAGCGACTTTCGGACTTTGTGACGATACGATGACATTCCCTATTGGGACATTGGCGTTGATGGAGCAGTGTGGATGGGCTCTCACATGGATCTTACCTTGAGGAGCATCATGAGGGGACGAACTGGCGTTTTTGTCGAATTCATCTCAGCTTCATTTAGTCTGTAGTGCAACCGAGACTGAAGTAGCCAACAATCTCGGCGATGAATATTCTTTGCACGGCTGCAACATCGCACATATTGGAATGCCGTGTTGATCATTGAGCGCATTTCTGAATCCGGCAGATCAGCATCCTTGCCTCAGCCGCACGCAGAAACGGCAAGCACGGCCAGCCCCACGAATGAGAGCGTTGCATCCTCTTAGCTTCCGCAGTCAACCATGCCACGCCTGCGTCAGAAAACAAGCTTGCGTACACCAGATGTAATTTCTTCAACGCGTCACAATGGACACTTCACTCTCACTGCTCCATTGCAAGTTTAGTGGTCGACCCTTCGCGACTTCCCCAGCATCGATAGTGACGTAACCGACCCAATGGTTGGCAGTCGCGCCTCATCTCCAACATGCAGGCAATCCAAGGTCTGCGACGCATTCTCACCAGCCCCAATCCCTTCATGAACGGGTACGCGATCGGACTGCCTCGAAGCACCCCCTCGAGCGCGCCCAGAAAATGGATCCGCTTGCTGCTCACCGTCGCCATTGTAGGCATCGGCATCAATCTCCTGTTCTTCGTCGACTCGGCAACGATCGAGAAGCTCCCTAGCCAGGTCCTGGGCACGCAAGCCTTCCACCCCAAACCCTACGCGCCCGCGCCACACGGCCTTGAATCGCAGGATGATGCCAACAGGCAGGACTACTGGCTGTGGGAGACCAAGTCACAGTTCTACAAGAAGGAGAACATCGATTGGAATGTTGGCATCTCAGACGAGTGCTTCCTGTTTCCAAAGCACCTGAGGCAGAAGGTGCAGGTTGTACTTAAGACAGGCGTGGCAGATGATGGTGCAAGGACCGATGCTATGGTCAATACAATCATCAAGTGCATCAGAAATGTGCTTGTCGTCTCGGACGAAAACCACAAGTACGGTCCTTTCAGAGCCGTCGATGTGCTCGCAGACCTGAATCCAAGGACCTACATGAGAGAGGAGGACTTCGAAGCCTACGAGGCTCAGAAGAACGCCACTCGCGATGGCGTCCAACTACATCAGGGTCATGAAGGCTGGAAGATCGACAAGTACAAGTTCCTGCCAGAAGTGGAGAGGGCGATTCAGCACAACAGCAAGGCCGAGTGGTACATCTTCATCGAGTCGGACACTTATCTGTTTTGGGACAATGTCTACCGCATGCTCGACAATTACGATTCCTCGGTCCCGTACTACTTCGGCTCACCGTCGCCTGGAAAGAAGCACCGCCCAGACCCGAAATCTGAGAACGAAGAGCAGACCTGGTTCGCCTATGGCGGTTGTGGCTTCATATTGTCCACAGCTGCTGCCCATCGACTAGTCGATCGCCCACGTAACGCCGTCGGCGTTAAAGGACCCCGGCTCACTACCGAGTATGAGGAAGATAACAGGAACGATTGTTGCGGAGACTCCATGCTCGGATGGGCCCTTCATGACAAGGCTGGGGTGGACATCAGCGGTCTGTGGCCCATGTTCAATCCACACAGGCTTGAAGACGTGCCGTTCGGCAAGGACTACTGGTGCGAGCCGGTCATCACTTTACACAAAACCGGACCCAACGTCATGAAGGACCTCTGGATATGGGAGAACGATCAACATCAGCAACATGGGCGTCCTTTGCTGTACAAAGATCTACTCTTCTCATTCCTTGGCAACTTCTCCCAGCGCGAAAACTGGGATGCAGCTTTCGATGCAGGATTCCAGCTTCCTGACGACTCCCCGGTGCACAAGAGTCTCAAAGCTTGCGAATCAGGCTGCTTTGCGAACGACGAGTGCCAACAATACACCTGGCACGGTGGGCATTGCTACTACTCGCGAGCGCTGTACATCGGTCGACCAAAGGAGCCGGACGGTTACCACAACGAAACGGATCGAAAGTACATCAGTGGCTGGGATATCAATAAGATACAGACATGGAGTCTGCAGAATACTTGCGAAGAGGGCCCGCATTGGGTGAAACCAAGCATCAAAAGAAAATACTGAACGCCTGAGGGTCAGCTTGAAGATCGCGCGGGTGCCGGCCGATAAGCGTACCCGCCCATTCAGGTATTGCCCCATGATGCGGCCCGGGCCTGTGAGCCATCGATCAATGCTGAAGTCGGCTGCCTGATGCATGGAACGACACCTTTGCTCTAGAAACTCTCCAACCATTGTAACAAGACAACCATTCTTGAGCACATTCCTACACAGGCCGCACCGTAAAGCACCATCCGACCAAAAGTACCGATCAACCACCCGCCCTTCACTACACACAATGCCAAAACCTGGACTGGATGGGCACGATTTCCACCGGAAATCACAGCATCACATCGGAAGCAGAGCTAGCGCAGCATTTACTGCAATGCATGCAGGGCCACATCTAGATAACCACACGTGTCGAAAGGGCAGCCGTACATCAAACTTTATTATTGCATACATGCAGAATCCGGTTCTCATATCGCCGCACAGAAGCACTGACTCACAGCAGCCGCGAGACGAGGCCAACCGGACAAACCTCCGTCATTCTCAACTGATCTCAAAGTGACAGGAAGACGGCTCTTTGATCATCGCATCGCTCCTCGCGGGAGTGCGGATGATCCAGAAGTTTGTATTTGTCCGCACGTGGATGCAGGGCAAGTAAAGCGACGATATTTCCTCTAGCTCACCACTTCGGGCACGGCACGTTGGCCCGACTGGACGCCATCAACGCCTCCGTTAAAACCATTCGTCTTGCGCCACCACATCGTGAAACGTCGAGCCGAGATCGTAAAATGTGACAGTCTGGAGTTGCAGCTTGGGGGCAATTGACATGACTGCAGACTCCCGTGCCAACCGGACTGCACTCCGCATCTAGGTCCCGTGTGCGATCGGACTGTAAGGTTTACTCCAGGAAATAACAAGGTTAGAGCTGTGTTCTCAACAGGATGAGGTGCAGCAAAACGGTGCATGTGCGGCGTATTGCCTCATGGCAATTGAAACTTGACATCGCCTGCATCACCTTTGGTTCACATCTTCCCTTCTCCACGGTACTCAGGTATACTGTCCCATGCCTTTTCGATAGCAACGCAGACCCAAGTCAGTCATGTCGCGACTCGCGACCTACATGTGCTGGCTACCGCTCATCGCTGGAGCAGCACTCCCCGGAACCGCAACGGGAAGCGCGATTCTAGCTGCGAGGAACGATGACCGTGCCATCATAACGAACCCCGATACAGGACGTACATTCGTACCCGGCGAGACAAGTACAGATCGGACGATATACAACACTGTCGCGCTCTTCTGCACAATTGTGCTGGCTGTCTTCCTCGGTAAGACCTCGATCTCTTCCCAGTCGCACGGCACATAGACCGTCAAGACTTGCAATCCTGTATACTAATATATCATTATTCTCAAGGCTTCCGCCTCAAAACCCTCCGCAACAACGTCCTTCGCAAACACAACTTCACCTCCATGCTAGTCGTCTTACTCTTCATCTTCGGCCTCGGCTTCATCATCTGCGCCTCCGTCGTGCAAACCGGGCAAGGACTGAGAACTCACCAGCTCTGCTATGCCTCAGCAATGATTTGTCTTGTCTTCTACACTGGCAACAAACTTACCATGTACCCTATCTCCCCCTCTTTCCTCGTTGCAATGATAGATTTGACTTATTGGTGGTAGATATATCTTCCTTCTCGAACGCGCCCGCGTCGTCCGCGCCCCCTTCGTGCCGCGCCTGCATGACCGCGTCTGGTTGTCGGGCATGTTTATCATCGTCGGCGGCTTCGGCAGCATTGCTGTCGTTGGATATATGTCGCCTGTCGTCGAGCTCAGCGACTTAGATGGCAGATGTCGGATCGGCTTACCGCCGCGCGTCTCCTTCCCATTGCTGTGCTTCGATGTCGCGGTTAATGTACTGCTTACGGGCGTGTTTTTCTGGTTGTTGAGGCCGGTGCTGGATTTCCATGGACTGAAGGCGAAGACGTGGTGTGGTGAGAGGATGACGAGGAAGCTGAAGAAGAGCATGAGGAAGAGCGAGCAGCAGATGAGCGATATGGGCGCCAGTCTGAAGACCGCGATGAATAGAAATATCAAGACGCTACTGTGGAAGTGTCTGATCGGGAGCACGCTGGTGATGCTCCCGACAGTCGCGAACATGACGCAATTCTACATCATGAACAGTCGCGAGCTCGGGTGGGTGTGCCTGACAATTTGCACGCTGGACGGTAAGTGCGAGCCTCCCCTTTTGCCATGCACCATTTGAAATGAGGAATGAGGAACGCTGTCATTGAGATGATCGTCATTATCGTTGCCATTGGCATTTGCTAACACATCCAGTGAGTTGGGGCGTCATAGTAGTCAACTGGCTCACCATCGGCTCCGCAGAAGCAGAATCCAACCTCACCACGCTCATGAGCCAGCGCACTCTTCTCGACAACAACAACAAACCCGGCACTAAGCCCGATCCCATGAGCCGTTTCGACATCGGGCTCGGAGGCATTAATGAACCTGTCGAGCTAGCGGAGAGCAGTAAGATCGAGATGCGCACCCGTCAAGCCAGCGCAACGACCGCGGAAGTCCCGGTGTTTTACAAAGCGGCGAGTCTGAAAGACGAAGGCCGGCTGCTGAACAGTGATGGAGTGAGGGAGAGCTGGCATTTGGAGACTGGACATGTCGATGGGCCCCTGAATAGTGGCCAAGCATTGGAAGAGGAGCGCGGGTCTGACGATTTTGGGGCTCCGAGGTTGGCGCCGAGGTTGAAGGAGCCGGACCGCATTTGGGGCGAGAGTAGCGAGGGCTGGGCTGAGGGCAGTAAGATGTGGATCACGGCTAATGATAGGGCTATGAGAGGGAGTGACGTCTAGAAAGCCTAGGACCGCAGCGTTTGTTGGTCAGGATATGGACCAAGGATTTCGGAGAAGGAGTCTTCGTTGGCATTGCTGGCGTTGGATGGGAGGTGCAGTGTTATTCTTTGAGGCGTTTTGGTGGACAATATATACCCGTTCCTTGTCCTCGTACGTATAAGCCATCTATGTCGATTACCTGATACGATCAAACATACTCGATCCAAAATCCCTTCACGCTCTCATCCGCATCATCGAGTCTGTGTCGCGTGCCCAGCGTCTTGCCTTGGCCTGCTGGAGCAGCGAGCACGACATCCCCATACCAATACGGCGTTTCCTCCAGCCTCTTAAACTCCTGCTTATCCCTCGGCAACCTCAGCACAATCCTCACTCCATGGTCCAAATCACCAATTTGAGCCACTCTTCCGGCCTGGAAGTACACCTCATCGCCTCGCCTAACGCCATCATTGCCAAACAACCTCGCGTAAACATCGCCCGTCTCTTTCAAAAGCTGTTTGTCTCGCACTATCACCGTGAGCTCCTTCACGCCCAGCACTTCTGAGGGGTGGGTTATTTTCTCTGAGCTCAAGGGGACACGGACCGAGCGGTCTGTAATGTCGTGGCAGAAAAACGGCACACGGCCTCTGCTTGCCTGTCCACCGTACGTGCCGGAGGGAAATGTGACGGCCCATTGCACGTCTATACCATCTGCTCGCTTCCTTCCTCCTTCGACAGGCTCGGCATGGCTGCTGTCAGAGCCGCCGATTGTGGACCAGGAGTCTTGTGGGGAGAGGGTGTTTGTGAGGCACCAGTCTATCCAGCCAAACTGTTTCAAGCCGCGAGCCCACCAGTGTGATGATACGTCCGTAGCGGGGTTGATGAAGGACACTAGTTCGATGTAGCAGCCATCAGCTAAGAGGATCAGGACGTTGGATGTTAGACCGTCTGCGTGCACCCCCCCTGGTGTGAGGGTGAAATTGTTGGAGATGAAGGAAGGGACTTTGGGAAGTTTGGTTTCTGGGTCCACCGGCAGGAATAGGATGAGATGGTCGAGATTGTGGGTGGTTGCCATTGTTGGTGTTGTCCTCAGATTGAGGTCGTTACCGTCCGATGTGGGAATGGTGTCACTGCTTGCTCTTTATGGTTGTCCGGAATCACTAATGAGTCACTGATCGATTAGAAATAGTCACCACTGTCCGTGTCGCGATGCTGTTGACTCGATACGGATGAATGTCGCGATGCGGGGATGGTGGGGCTGGTCTAGCGCGATTTCCTGCTGCTGTCACATCGTCCCCTCGCAAACTACTTCCTCACACATTGTGGGAGCACGCTTGACACGTTTCGTATCCATAGCAAGTCTCCATGTTGTTCCATCTTCTTGAAAGACCCGAACCTCCTCTACCATCTCTAACTCGGTCAAGTGTTCGTAGAATCGCCTCACGTATACATCCTCACTGGTAGCGGTCGCCTTTTTGCCAGCCCTTTTCCCAGCCTTCAGTATCTCCTCGTTATCTGCGTGCTCCTTGTCGTGAACCGCATGGTAAGCTTCGCGGCAAGCCTGACTCAGCTCATGCAGACGGAGCTCATCTCCGGGCAAAGCCCTGTCCCTAACAACAGCACAGACGTCGCCATGGTACCCGATTGGAGGCACGATGGCCGAGTTGAGGAGGGCATTGACCGCTGGCGCTCCCTTACACGGTCTTCTGCTTCGTAGTCGTTTTCTTGATCGATGTACCACCAACCCCCGTTGTTCGTTGCGACCAGAATAGCCATGGGCAAGGTGGATTTCGCCTTCGAGCCGCTCCATGCGGTTGTAAAAACCCGCGTAAGTTTCGCCCAGCCAGTCTTCGGTCTCTGGCGATGCTTGTCGTTCTTCCGTCTGAACTTCAGGCTGCTGTGGATGATCAGGCAATTGTGCAAGCCCCACGGGCGTCTCAGTCGCTGCGGATGATTCCATCACCGTTGAGAGCTACTTCCTCCGAGCTTCAAGCAATTTCTTCTGAGCTTTCTCTCGGTCATGAGCATCGTGGGAAGCCCTGGATGGATCACTGCGGACGTCTGCGTACTCCTTCAAATCTGGAACAAGATGGCTGTGGACCCAAATCAGGTGCAACGTCATGATCGTCAGGCTCCGGACGGTCGTAGTCAAGTATCTGAGTGTTCCGGAAATGGTAGAGTAGCTCCTTGCTCCGACCTTCATTGATGTGCGTTGATCACCGTCGAGGGTCTCCCAGATCTTGTCGCCGTCTTGCTCCACAGCCTGAACTGGTGTGTCTTCATCGTCGCCAATGTTGGACTGATTTTCGCTACCCGATGACGACGCTGCGTCTGCAAGATCAGCTTGATCGGATGCGCCTTGATCAGTGTTAGGGTGGATTTCGTCTTCACCGCTTGATTGCCATTCGCTGCTTGATAGCTCTTCGCTACCTGATGGCTGATTGCTGTTAGATGACTCCTCGCTAATTGACCGCAACTCTGCGTTTTGGATGTCGCTGTAAGTTTGGAGCTTTCCGTTTGGCTTTGTGCGGTTGGATCGTCTAAGTTCCGTGCCGCTGGCATTGAGTTCCTTCTCATGCATTGCGAGTGAGCCTGTTGAGTCGCTTTCGAATTCGCTGTCTTCTCGTCGCCGCTTAGGGGGCATAATTGCTGTGCAGTGGGGTGGTTGAATGTATGGTGCTGGCAGGGTACTTTGGTGCGCTCGAATGAACGGATTATACGCACAGGCCTACAGCACATGGTGAAAATCATTATGTGGTATGGTGTTAGCTCCAGCACTTGACTGGTCGCGACCATTCTCTAGCAAGCATCGACACTGTGAACGGCTCGACAGTCAGGGGTACTCGCGGCCATGAAGTGTCTCGGTTCGTAAGCAGATGTTCCCAAGAGCCAACGTGCTGGCATATGATAGACAGCAATTGCCACTGTGTGATATACTGTTGCAACACGTGAGTCGAAGCAAGTCGGTGAGGGCTTACTTAACCAGATGAGTTGACTTCTCCAGAGCAAACTCGACTGAACCACATGCAGCGCCTGATTTAGTCGGCACATTTCACAGGGAAAACATCTGCAACCATCAGGGGTCCGCTCTCTTGCGCCGGTTGACCATTTCCGTCCGCCAGAAGACCGCCGTCGATTGGCTTCTGGCCGCTGCATGGCTTTACCTTAAGGATGTCTCTCACGTTCACCTGACCGGGGCTATCAAGACCTGTACCAAGGACAAGTGGGACGAAATCTTGCGCCTTACCTACCGCGCGCTGGAAGAAGATTGCACAATCTACTACGACCACGACGAGGCCATGAAAGCCGTGATCGGAACACTGAACGCCGCGTAAGTTTCCCAGCAACTCCATGTTCTTCGCGATGTATAGCTGACCGTGTGCCAGACTCGAAGACTGCTTCTGCTCGGCGCTCTGCAGCAAGAACCCGCAGTTATTCGTAAGCTTCGATTTTGACGACGACTTTGTTGAGTCACCACCCCAAGCAGATCCGGCATCAAGCTTCCCCACAGAGTCCCCGTCCACTTCGTCCACAGTTCGACCAATCTCGAATTGATGAATGACTTGACGCGTTGATGTTGGTGAAGTTGAAGCCCCCTGCCCGTGATTGACGTGTTCCCGCCCCACTTCCCCTAGCGCAGGGTCCAACCCATGCAACGCAACTGGCAGGCACAATTTGTGCACCGCATACCATCTCAGTCCTCACTCGCAATGTACGCTCCTTCCTCCGCCATGCTGCGGACACGATGAACAGCTTCAACTCACGGCCCTTCGCCCGTAACGCGTCCAAGACCTTCCGCCCCGCCTTCGATTATCTCAGCAACAACCTGCGCTCCGTCCAGCTGCCCACAACAAGTAAACACTCGACCACCGCAACGCACCGCCGCAAGACCACCAACGACTCAATCGATGACTACGACATAGACTCTGATCTTGAGAACAACAACTACAACCATAATCCCACAATGGACAGAAGGAGCCACTCCCGTCACGGCTCGCAAGAGGCAGGAGCGAGCCTCGCTGCGCCCGTCCCTCTCATCGACATCGGCTCTCGCAGCGCAAGCCCAAGCTATCCAAGATCGCGCAGCGCCGCGCAGAGCGAAGACGAAGACGACGAGTACGACTACGAGGGGAGCAGCAGCATCCGACCTCTCGTCGGCGGCTCCAGCAGCCGATATGAACATGGCACCTCTTTCAAGATGGTATTGCGACAGGGCGGGCTGGGCAAGTGGCTGTTTGGCACCTGGGCAGGCTGGCAGGTGTGGGTTGGCTTGCTGGTGTTCTGGACTGGAGGGTGTGGGTTTGGACTGCTGCTTATGAATCGCTTTATTATGTTGACGGGCGTGTATAAGTAAGTACAAAGTCGAGTGGAGTCGCCCTGGAGCCTCTCTAAGGGCTCGTCTGACGGCTCGGTGCTAATGCGCTGCAGGTTCCCCTTCCCGCTCACTGGCACATATGTTCAGCTCGTGCTCACGCATGTCCTGCTCATCGGCTTCTCGAGCCTGACCCGCGGGCTTGCGAGCCCATTGCGACGCCTCGGACTCGGTGCTGCCATTGCGCCTGCGATCCCCGTTGCGCCCCAGGGCGGCGCGTTCAGGAATGCCAGCACCAAGAAGACCGGATCTGCTCGATTCCTGACTTGGCTAAGCAACGGCTCGGGAGGCATCGCGGGCGGCGGGCTCTTCGAGTTCGACTACAACACCGCCAAGCAGGTGCTCCCACTCGCCATTATCTTCGTCGTAAAGGTGCTGCTATCAAACTTCTCATTCGCGTAAGTGCGTCCATACCCCTCCCTCCAACATCATCTCACAAGCCAGCTACGCACCCCTCCCCGTCTACCAACTCGCCCGCATCGGCGTAACCCCGTTGTCACTGCTCTTCTCGTGCGTGTTGCAGAAAGACAGCATATCGGCGCCCGTGCTCTCCGCTGCACTCATCGCAACGCTCAACCTGCTCTTCGCCACCCTCCGCTCTAACGTCCGCGTCACCTGGGAATCCATCGTCGCGGGCGTCTTCTCTAGCGTCTTCGCAGCCCTGTACCCCATCCTGCTGCTGCGAACCTACCGCACTCTCCTCGCCACCCTCGCGCCGCAGAACGATGTGCTGACCGGGTACCCGACGCGCAGCGAGGACGACAACAGGGACGAGACGCGCGCCTACTATCGCACTCTGCACTACACATCCCTCCTCTCCATCGCTCTCCTCACGCCCATCGTCTTGCTATCCGGCGAACCGAGGAATATCGCGCATAACATCCCCTTCCTCGACGTCCCCTTCTTCTGGCTCATGATATGGTGCGGCGCGATTGGGAGCTGGGCCGTCTTCAGTAGCACCCTCGTGCTTGTCAAGGCGACTAGTCCGTTGACCGCGACGTTTGTCAATGTGCCAAGGAGTGGGGTGCAGTTGATGTTGCTTAGTATGTTCAAGATGCCAGCGCATAGTTGGGTGGGCGTGAGTTTGTGTTGGGCGAGTAGTGTCTGGTATGCGGTTAGTATGCGCAGGGAGTCGCGGAGAAGGGTGAGACTGGAGGGAAGATAGAGCGTAGATAAAGTTGCAGATAACAATACACGTTTGTGTCTCCAGGCTTGTGTCTTTGTGCGCGCCCACGTCACGTCACATCAGGTCGAGTAGGTATAAGAGCTGGTACCATCATCGATCATCCTTCCCACAACACCTTCTTCTTTCCAGACTCACCAAAAGGGTAGAGTAGCACGCCCGTGGAGCATTAAAAACATCCGGTTCATATATTGATGTTCTTCCCTCCTCGAGAGTCACATATCTATCCAGCCTCCAAAATCTACAGCTCTACAGCCTGATGTCTGCCACCTCCTGCCCCTGCCTCCAATTCAACTTCAAGAGATGTACTCGAAATACCGTGTTCTTGTCACCTCTGCACTGAAACGTTAATGACGTGCAGTCATGTCGTCTGCGCTAGAATATTCTGGGAGATAAGGGCATGGCTGCTCGAGCTGCGAGCTGCGAGGTACAGAAGCTTGCTGCAGACTTGACCACTTTCCTTCTACCGATCTTGTTCTGTCTTATCGAAAGTACGCTGCGTATCCCGTATGAGAATCCAGAAGTCTCTGCAATCAAATCGGGGGAGATATATCTCGATGGTTGGGCTGCTGGTCCAAACAGGTCCTTGAGTCTCTCGGGGTCTACCATCATGCAATGGGCTTGTATAGGTTACCGCCACAGGATCGACCTTTCCACCCTCAACATCTCAATCTCCAGGGTTACCAAAACAGCCCGCTCCAAATCGCATGTGAGCACTGCAAAGCCTCTCTGACATTTCACAAGCTCTGCTCTCTTCGTGAAAGTTTCTACATCTGTGCAAATTCAAAGGAGACGAACTCTCTTCCCATGTTGTCTGCTCTCTCTGTCCTGAGTTCTGAATAACAAGTGGATCGGCGTTATGTTTGTGGCTTTGTGCATCAAAAAATTATAGGTTTAAATTGATATCCTGCTGCTCTTTTTGAGACTCACAATCTATCTGACACCGAAATTGGAGTCCTAGAGATGCATGCTTTCTCTCCTGCTCTGAACATGGATGACAACATCAAGTCTGCATGACGTAAGGGTGTCGTTTGGCGCTCGAGTTGCTCTGACTTCCAACACGCCGCAAAAGGTAGACTGCGCGATTGAATACTACGTTAAAGTAATGGATAGGCGCGCTTTGCAATAAATACTTTACCTGTCAGATAGAAACGCCATTCGTCACATGTCTGACGATCAAGCAGAGTATAAAGCGTATTCGAGCGCGCCCGTAGCGACGAAGAGAAGGCTTAGGAAAAATAACAGCACGAAGACAATCACGCAGCTTGAGAGAGAATATCGGGCGGTTGTCACAACATGGGAACGGCGAACGTGCGATCCGTGTCTCATCGGGTCAAGACTCCCTGGTCTACGCGAACTTCAAAAAAGCTGGTACAGTGATCGGGAACAAGACAGTTCCGATGGAATGCGTTTTTTGGTATGTCAAAGATGTGGGAAAGCGTACATAACAGTATCAGAGTGAAACAATACAGCGCAGTTATAAATGTCTCCGAATACCCCGACCACATACAAAAGTGTCCCTCCTCTTCTCATCCCCTTTCCCATCCACAAGCGCCCACACCACCACTCCCAATCACGACCAAAAATGACCAAGCATCCAAGTCACCTCGCACATTCAACGAAGCCTTCGACGCAAGCAAGCGAGCACATCGACCGCACCAGAGGCACGGTTCTTGCACTCCCTAGGATGGCAGCAGAATATGAGCTCGAACAAGTGGCCGCTGATGCCATGGCGGCCGAGGCATTGTTCAACAACGCAGCGAGACGCTACGATCTAACAGTGAAGAAGTGGCAGATATTGACGAAACTGCATGTAGAGGAGAAAATCAAGGAGGCTAAGGAGGAAGACGAGAAGCTGTAGAAGACGGGAGGGCTTTGGGTTCATGCAGGCTGGGCGGAAGTAAGAGGCGTTTTGCATCTACTGGATGAGTGTAAGGGTGATTTCCAATGGTGTGGAAAGCGTAGGCGCTGCACGCACTGAATGATTCAGTCAAAACTTACCTGCGCACCACATTACTCTCCTTCGCCTCTGCTGTACTGCTGTACTTCTGCCCTTCTCTACCATTATGGTCAATAGTGCCTTACGCTCCTGCGACAAAGCCAATATCTCGCTCTGTGAACCATCAGCGTCTGACGAATAAATGTCACTTTATTTGGACTACCTTGACATCCTGCAGTGCCCAGCCCCTGGTCTGCATCACGTCCAGGAAGAAATGTCGGGCTGTGGGATCTCGGGTACTCGTCACCTCATCTTGGAAATATTCTGGTTCGGTGATCAGGCCGTCTCGTAGTTGTGTGAGATCACGCAGGCGCGATTGGATGTCTAGAAGACTTGTATGAAGCCCGGGGCTGTCTGCATTAGATGGATTGATTTCCGTAAAATCAGTGTAGAGGGAGCCTCTCACAAGGGGGGCATACTTATGAGCAAACCGCAACTTCGGATACTGCGCAATAGAAAGCCCTAATTATTCCTCCTTTTTTGTCTTGTATTTGCGAAGAAGCGTAAATGTTATATGTAGTTCGTGACCTGCTCCGTCTAGCTTCGTCTGTGGTGCATTAGCACTCGTAGCAAAGAATGACGGTCGACTCCGTACACATCCAGCTCCTTCTGCGTCCGCCTCAAGCTCTATACTCGATCAAGCGTGGCACAGAAAAGGTCAAGATCATCGGCCGTCAGCGATTGCCAGAGCTGGGACTGTTCGCTCACATTGACTTCTTATTTCCGAGACACATCATGGATGTATGGCATTAGGTCGCACAGTCATGACTCAAGATTGGCGATTTCTGAAGGTGTCAGTTGGTTGAGTGTTGAGGTCATGTCAAGCTTCGTCGTCTGCGCTACAGGTCAGCAATAGCAGAGAGGACCATTTGTAAGCCATGTCTGTGACGATTCATTCCACAAGAAAGTCTAGCGCTGCACATTGAAGGCCTTCGAAAGTGCTGGTGGTGTGAATGTACGCAACAGCTGCTCAAGCCATCCAGGCAAGGCACTAAGTCAGGCTGGCAGGTAAGCCAAATTGTGATGGCTAAGACCTGGGTACCGCGGAGCCAACGACACGCACAAGTGGTGAAGAGCACCCCAAGGAGCCACAAATCATGAGACAAGCATTGGCATCGTCATCACCCCTGTGAGAATCAAGTTCCGCGTCTTGGGCGGTATCGAGATTGCGACTCGTGTATGGGCTTTGCAACCAGTAGGATGCTCTCAGGACGATCGGATAACGGGAGACGGGGCTCTCGCAGTCCGCAATGGGCGCACCTTTGTCTCAAAGAGGAGACAAGCATTGAGGCTGAAGGGTCGAAACCGCCAATCGATCGAGGTTTTGGTGGCTGAACAGGCGGTCGGCCTCTTGAGGTCAACAACACCGACGCGAGGGCCCCACTTCGCATGGCGCAACGTGGATATGACGACACCACTTTGGGCAATTCAATGTTGAGACAACTGAACGCGTCCAATATGGCGGTGGAAGCGTGTTTGTACGCGCCAAAGCGCTCTTCAGTGCTACCGTTCAATTTAATAAACGATTCAGTTGGGGTCCCCACTACCCGCGACATCTCCAGACACCTCCACCCCCGATCAGAGGTATTCAGTGTTCGTTGCCATCATTCAGATTGATTGGCTGTCTCATTTGTTCCAGAGCCGGTAGGTACCACATGAATCCGTCCTACACAAAACAGGCAACTGACAGTCTGCAGGGACACTTGAGCCCCGACATGGCTTCTAGTGAGCAATCAACGCCGTTGGCATCACGTCTACCAGGAGGCTGGATAGAGACACCTGCAGAGTCTACTCGACAGCAGTCATATATTGGAGCCCAGCCTCAAACTTCAGAAGCGCTTAGTACTCATCATGAGGGCGCTACTACCGGACCCACTTTCATCAACAACGCACTGCATACATCCAGCGAAAGCTACTATGGTGGACGCGGATCTGGTCTTTTCTCTGCGTCAAGCCACAGCACCGCCGTCCCTTCTCCAGATGCTGTTGACAGCCGAGAACCTGAGCTTAAGGACCCCGAAGCGAAGGAGGAACCTGCTACATATCTCAACGAGAAGCGCGAAGAGGAGGTCGTACCGGACCTGATTCACAACGACTCCTCGTCAGACTCCGAAACTGAGGAACCCATCGATAGCGCGACCGAGAAGCCTGCCACGAGGCCCTCTCTGCAGTCGAGGCAATCGAAACCGATGACCGAGGACGATCTGTTCCGAGTGCTTTCGAGACGCAGGTCCAGCCAGACAGGCGGACTAGGGCGGAGGGATACACAGGCCACGGCTTCCAGCGCCGACGAGGAGCAAGATGAGATCAACAAGTTGATGTCGAGAATGTTTGGTCATACACGACAAGAGGCGTCCGAGGAAGAGAAGACTCGGCATGTTGGTATAGTTTTCAAAAACCTCACCGTGAAGGGACAAGGACTTGGCGCTGCCTTGCAACCCAGTGCTGGCGACTTCTTCATGAACCCGATTCGGCTCGTCAAGAACCTCTTTACTCGCGGACCCAAGGCAGCTGCTGGAAAGCCGCCAATTCGGACGCTGATCGACGACTTCAGTGGTTGCATCAAGCCCGGCGAGATGCTTCTCGTCCTTGGCCGACCCGGCAGTGGATGCAGCACCTTCCTGAAGATGCTCGGCAACCAACGCTTTGGTTACGAAGAGATCTCCGGCGACGTCAAGTATGGTGGCACAGATGCTGACGAGATGGCGAAGAAGTACCGGAGCGAGGTGTTGTACAACCCCGAAGACGACTTGCACTACGCTACTCTGAAGGTCAAGGACACGCTCAAGTTCGCCTTGAAGACTCGCACACCCGGTAAGGACTCTCGTAAGGATGGCGAGTCGCGTGCGGATTATGTCAAGGAATTTCTCCGTGTTGTCACCAAGCTTTTCTGGATCGAGCACACCCTAGGCACGAAAGTCGGCAATGAGCTCATCCGTGGTGTCTCTGGTGGCGAGAAGAAGCGTGTCTCCATTGCTGAAGCTATGATCACCAAGGCATCTGTACAAGCATGGGACAACTCTACGAAGGGGTTGGATGCCTCTACGGCTCTCGAGTACGTACAGAGTTTGCGCTCGCTCACGAACATGGCGCACATCTCGACAAGCGTCGCGCTCTACCAGGCTGGCGAGCAGCTCTACGATCTGTTCGACAAGGTCATACTGATTCACGAGGGTCGTTGCTGTTACTTTGGTCCTGCAGACAAGGCCGCAGAGTACTTCAAGAACCTAGGTTTCCACCAACCGGACCGATGGACCACCGCCGACTTCTTGACATCGGTTACAGACGATCATGAACGTCATATCCAGGAGGGATACGAGGAGCGCATACCTCGCACCGGTGCCCAATTTGGCAAGGCTTTCGCTGACAGCCAACAACATCAGGAGAACCTTGCCGACATTGCAGAGTTTGAGAAAGAGACCCAGCGTATGGCGGAAGACCGTCGCGCTGCTGCTACCAAAGCCACCAAGAAAAAGAACTTCACTCTTCCCTTTCACAAACAAGTGATGGCATGTACTAAACGCCAGGCTCTCGTCATGATTGGCGATCCACAGTCACTTGTAGGGAAATGGGGAGGAATTCTATTCCAGGCGCTCATTGTTGGGTCCCTTTTCTTCATGTTGCCCAATACAGCCGCAGGCGTCTTTCCACGTGGTGGTGTAATCTTCTTCATGTTGCTGTTCAACGCGCTCCTCGCTCTCGCCGAGCTGACCTCTGCGTTCGAAAGCCGTCCCATCCTGCTGAAGCACAAGAGCTTCTCGTTCTACCGACCAGCTGCCTACGCCATCGCCCAGACTGTTGTCGATATCCCGCTTGTTCTAGTCCAGGTTATCATCTTTGATGTTGTGGTCTACTTCATGGCTAACCTCCAGCGGACAGCTTCGCAATTCTTTATATCTCTGTTGTTCCTCTGGATCATCACCATGACCATGTACGCATTCTTCCGTGCGATCGGTTCTCTGGTCGGCTCTCTCGATGTCGCAACGCGTATCACTGGTGTCGCCATACAAGCTCTTGTGGTATATACGGGCTATTTGATTCCTCCTAGCAAAATGCATCCATGGTTCAGTTGGCTGCGTTGGATCAACCCGATTCAGTATGGTTTTGAGGGCCTGTTGGTCAACGAGTTCTACAACCTGGAAATCCAATGTACTCCTCCGTACATTGCGCCCAATATTCCTGGCGCCCAACAACAATACCAGTCTTGTGCCATTCAAGGAAGCACACCCGGCTCGCTTACCGTCTCAGGTGCTGACTACGCCAACGCTGCTTTCGGCTACAGGCGCAGCCATCTCTGGCGCAACTTCGGCATCATCACAGGCATGTTCATCTTCTTCGTCTGTCTCACAGCCATCGGCATGGAAAGCCAGAAGCCTAACAAAGGCGGAGGCGCTGTCACCATCTTCAAGCGGGGCCAGGTACCCAAGGCTGTCGAGAAGGACATGGAGACACAACAGAAGCCTGGCGACGAAGAGTCAGGTAACACTGAGGCTGCTGCAACCAATGAGAAGGACGAAAGCGATGGCTCGAACGACAAATTGAGTGGTGTTGCCAAGAACGAGACTATCTTCACATTCCAGAACATCACCTACACCATTCCGTACGAGAAGGGAGAGCGTACATTGTTGAAGGACGTCCAAGGGTTCGTTCAGCCTGGCAAGCTGACGGCTTTGATGGGCGCCTCCGGTGCGGGCAAGACGACGTTGTTGAATACTTTGGCGCAACGTATTCGCTTCGGAGTAGTACATGGCGACTTCCTTGTCGACGGCAAGCCCCTGCCTTCTTCGTTCCAGCGCTCGACAGGGTTCGCAGAGCAAATGGATATCCACGAGTCGACAAGCACAGTGCGCGAGGCTTTGCGCTTCTCTGCTCGCTTGCGTCAACCAAAAGAGACGCCTCTGCAGGAGAAGTATGACTACGTTGAGACTGTTATTGACCTGCTTGAGATGCGCGACATTGCGGGCGCAGCTATCGGCACCACAGGATCTGGATTGAACCAAGAGCAACGCAAGAGGCTTACCATTGGCGTCGAACTCGCCAGCAAGCCTGAACTCTTGATGTTCCTGGACGAGCCCACATCTGGACTTGACTCTGGTGCTGCTTTCAATATCGTCCGTTTCCTCCGCAAACTCGCCGACGCCGGCCAAGCCATTCTTTGCACTATCCACCAGCCCAGTGCTGTCCTGTTCGAGAACTTCGACCAGCTCCTCTTATTGAAGTCTGGAGGCCGCACAGTCTACTTCGGAGATCTTGGTCACGACTCTCAGACATTGATCAAGTATCTTGAGAACAACGGAGCCAAGAAGTGCAAGTCCAAGGAGAACCCGGCTGAGTACATGCTCGAAGCCATCGGTGCTGGTAATCCTGACTACAAGGGCCAGGACTGGGGCGACGTCTGGGCCAAGTCGGAAGAGAACCACAAGCTCGGCAAGGATATTCAGGACATCGTGTCGAAGCGCAGGTCTGCTTCTCAGAACGATGAGGCAAAGGATGACCGTCCGTATGCAATGCCGTACATGACACAGTGGCTCGCGGTCGTGCATCGCAATTTCGTGGCCATCTGGCGTGGTATGTTCCTATCTTTCCGAACTAAACACGTTACTAGAGTTGATTTACTGACAACCGAACAGACCCTGACTATGTACTTGGTATTGTGATGCTCCACATCATCACCGGTCTGTTCAACGGCTTCACTTTCTGGAACTTGGGACAGTCTCAGATTGACATGCAGTCTCGTCTGTTCTCAGTCTTCATGACCCTGACTATCGCTCCGCCTCTGATCCAGCAACTTCAGCCCCGCTTTATTAACATCCGATCGATCTACGAATCGCGAGAGGGTAACGCCAAAATCTACTCTTGGACCGCATGGGTCTGGGGCGCTATTCTTAGCGAGCTTCCATACCGCATTTTGGCTGGCACCATCTACTGGTGCTGCTGGTATTTTCCACCTGGCTTTCCTCGCGATACCTACACAGCTGCAAGCATCTGGCTCTTCGTCATGCTCTTCGAGATCTTCTACCTTGGCTTTGGTCAAGCGATCGCATCCTTTGCTCCCAACGAGCTGCTCGCATCGCTCCTCGTACCTCTCTTCTTCACCTTCATCGTCTCCTTCTGCGGCGTAGTCGTCCCCTACGCCGGACTCCCCAGCTTCTGGCAGGCCTGGATGTACTGGCTCACGCCGTTCAAATACCTTCTCGAAGGCTTCCTGGCGCTGCTCACCCAGGGTCAGCAGATCAGATGCGACAGTAACGAGCTGGCGATCTTCCCTCCCCCGCCCGGCCAAGACTGTCAGACGTATGCTGGGCAGTTCGCGCAGCAGGCTGGCGGGTATGTGGAAGCGCAGCCCGACGGGAATTGTGGATACTGTCAGTTCGCTACCGGTGAGGCGTTCGCAGCAAGTTTCAATGTGTTTCCGCGGTACATCTGGCGAGACTTCGGTATGTTTTGGCTTCCTTGCTGGTTCACGGTACCTGACTAACACGCTGCAGGCATCATGTGGGCGTACATTTTCTTCAACTTCGCAGTTGTGTTTGTCTGCACATATCTGTACCTCGGCGGCATGCGCAAGATTATCTCGGTTTTCAAGCCTTCAGCGCGGAAGGAGAAGGCTGCGAAGAAAAAGCAGCAGAGTGGTGATGCAGCGTAGGCTCGGTGTAGCATTGTAGCGTAATCGTGTTCTGAGTTCGGGTGAAACCGTGAGTTCGCCGCGGCCGGGGGAGCACACCGCCCAATTGGGTTTGGGCTCTGTCATATCCGCTCCTGGTTCTTCCCCGCGAAATACCTTTTCCGTATCTGTGCCTTCCCGAGCATCGTGAGTCTGGAGCGAATGGTGGAGTTGAGGCACAACGGGTAGCTTCGCAAAGTTTGCACAGACACAAAGAGCACGTGTGCAGGTAGATAATTGCTAGCCGTAATGAATAGTTGAAGCGGTGTGAGTGTAGGGTTGAAGTCTCAGTGTGTACTGTACTATAAGGTTGTCCTTTCACATGAGCATGCGAGGCTCAAATGGTTGTGCATCTGTGCGGCCTGACAACACGGGAACATACCGCAGCTGTCACGAGCTGCATCTTCACGAGTCGCGAGCAGCACGCGTGCGGCATTTCTCGAAATAGCCCGAGCATCATCAAACATTCACATCTCGGCTTAAGCCTCCACCTCATGCGCCCGGGACGACAGCCGCACTGCTGCTTGACGAAATGCCTCAAGCGTTCCGATTACGATTACCAGAGCACTTTCTGCGACAGCCGCCCGCCCGAGATGCTGATTTGTGAATCGTGATGGTCCACTTCAAGCAAGCGCAGGGATCTGCTGGCCCACGAGCTGGAATCGGAACAGCTGCTATCTGCACCGCCTCTTCGTGCCCAGCCCTACCGACTATCGTGATTGTGCATGAAGGGTGTTCGGTAGCTTTGGGCTGCAGAGCCGCGAACTGCCAGCGCCCGAGATGGCTCAGGGCCGCCGTGGCTTCACGGTCGCTTCATGATTGCTTCACGGACCTCGCAGGGTCATCACGAGGGCTGCATTCTCTGCCTTTTCATTAGCAATCGCGCATTGAATTGGGTTATTTGTGGGTGCGTCCAACCACACGATGACGCATGGGCCCCCTCCCAAAAGTGGCGTAGGCCCGTTTCCGGCAGCAGGCGTCCTTTATTTGTGACGCAAGGCTTGTTGTGGGGTAGAACGATCAGCCGTCTGGGGCGGCCAGATGCGCCCAAGAGTCGCAACAATCTGAGCCAATGCGGTGCCTATGATTGTAAGAGCGCACCCTGAACTGCTTGGCTGCGACGGGGGAGGGGATGCGGGGAGGACATGTTGCACAGTACCATGCTCACTATAATTGCATGCGCGCAACTCTGCGGCCTCGTCTCTGAGACATGTTCAGGCGCATCGTTGCGAGGGCTGTGAGCTCGCGCAGCCGTGGTCCTGGAGACAGTTGCCGGTCGGTTGTTCCGAGTCTTTCGCGCCTTCGTGCGGACTTCCGCGTTATTTTCGTCAGCTGTGAGCCGAACACTACGAGTGCGCGACCATTCACCCAATCAGCACGCGCTGGCCTAGCTGCTCCCCGGTCCACATCCAGACAGAGGGTGAGCGAAGTCGTCAGTGTGGAATATCGTCACGCTATTAAAGAAGCCTTAGACCCCGTGGTTTGGAAAGCAAGCCCAGCTCCCTTGACCCAAGACTTCGTCCGTCACCAGGTGTC
This sequence comes from Didymella pomorum, assembly GCA_022225945.1. Lineage (NCBI taxonomy): Eukaryota > Fungi > Ascomycota > Dothideomycetes > Pleosporales > Didymellaceae > Didymella > Didymella pomorum. The sequence goes on along the minus strand of JAKJXN010000015.1, from coordinate 271,403 downwards.
ACTCCAGCAGCGATCATATTCCCATTCTTCCTCTGTACCTGCATTTGCATTCACAATGGCCTCCCAAGTTAACAAGACAAATCTCCACCCTTCCGGCATTACGTGAGTGATCTCACCGTCCTCTCAGGTCAATTGGCCGAGGTCGACGCGGGCACAGCTAACAAAGAGCTTCAGGCCGAAGAAGGAGCACACCGAGATTGAGGAGGAGCTCCACGACAAGGCCCACATCGACTACGACCGCGTAGCCATTGTATGTTACCGTTCTCACCACCAGCTGGTGCCCGAGCTGACCAACCTAGATCGCCAACCCTTCCGTTGCCGCTCTCTACGAAGATGCCCTTGTGTACGAGACCGGTTCCGCTATCACATCCTCCGGTGCTCTCTCAGCATACTCTGGCGAGAAGACCGGCCGTTCGCCCTCAGACAAGCGCATCGTCGAGGAGGACTCGTCAAAGAACGAAATCTGGTGGGGACCTGTCAACAAGCCGATGAAACCCGATGTAAGTGCACTTCCCTGAGCCTCCCGGTTACCCAGCCGAGCTTCGTTGGAGTTCACACCAAAATGTCTCGTGAAAATCGGCGGCAGACGTCATGCGCGCTAGGCACATAGCCGACCGGGGCCTGATCCCAGCACGTCGCGCTAGAGCTCGGCTCCCCCGCATTTTCTCATGCAGGACGCTTCAGCCCTCTTGTTTGGGAGGTTCATCACGTGTGCACTGAATAATGTGCTGATATCATCGCAGGTCTGGCGCATCAACCGTGAGCGTGCTATTGACTACCTTAACACCCGCAAGCGCATCTACGTCGTCGACGGTTTCGCAGGATGGGACGAGCGCTACAGGATACGCGTCCGCGTTGTTTGCGCTCGCGCTTACCATGCTCTTTTCATGCGCAACATGTTGATTCGCCCCTCGAGGGAGGAGCTCGAGCACTTCCACCCTGACTATGTTATCTACAACGGTGGTGCTTTCCCTGCCAACAGGTACACCAGTGGTATGACCTCAGCTACCTCCGTAGCTATCAACTTCGCCGATAAGGAGATGGTCATCCTCGGTACTGAGTATGCTGGAGAGATGAAGAAGGTAGGATATTCTGAGGACCTCCAGTCTCGTCGCTGCATTTGCTAATACGTAAACAGGGAATTTTCACTGTTCTCTTCTACGAAATGCCCGTCAAGCACAACGTCCTGACCCTCCACTCCTCCGCCAACGAGGGCAAGAACGGCGATGTCACAGTTTTCTTCGGTCTCTCCGGCACTGGCAAGACTACATTGTCTGCTGACCCCAAGCGTGCGCTCATCGGTGACGACGAGCACTGCTGGTCTGACAAGGGCGTCTTCAACATCGAGGGCGGTTGCTACGCTAAGACTATTGGTCTCTCCGCCGAGAAGGAGCCTGATATTTTCAACGCCATCAAGTTCGGTTCGATCCTCGAGAACGTCGTCTTTGACCCCGTCACCCGTATCGTCGACTACGACGATGACACCCTGACCGAGAACACCCGCTGCGCTTACCCCATCGAGTACATCGAAAACACCAAGATCCCCTGCAAGTCGGACAGCCACCCCAAGAACATCATTCTCCTCACCTGCGACGCCCGCGGTGTTCTGCCTCCCATCTCCAAGCTCAACCCCGAGCAGACCATGTACCACTTCATCTCCGGTTACACCTCCAAGATGGCCGGTACCGAGCAGGGTGTCACCGAGCCCCAGGCGACCTTCTCATCTTGCTTCGCCCAGCCCTTCCTTGCGCTGCACCCCATGCGCTACGCCAAGATGCTCGCAGAGAAGATTCAAGAGCACGGCGCCAACGCCTGGCTCCTCAACACCGGCTGGGTCGGTGCCGGTGCTACCACTGGTGGCAAGCGCTGCCCTCTCAAGTACACCCGCGCCATCCTCGACGCCATCCACTCCGGCGAACTCGCAAACGTCGAGTACGAGACGTACGATACCTTCAACCTGTCGGTCCCCAAGACCTGCCCCAACGTCCCTGACGAGCTGCTCAACCCCGCCAAGAGCTGGAACGGTACTGCAGACTTCAAGGGCGAGGTCGAGAAGCTGGGTACTCTGTTCACGGAGAACTTCAAGAAGTATGAGGATGAGGCGCATAAGGAGGTCATTGAAGCTGGTAAGTGTTCTCAAGCCCCCATCGTGCTTTCTGGCAATCGTTAACATGCGCTAGGTCCCCATGTATGCTGCAAATGCAACAAGCACTAGATTACAGTCTGGTGTCCCCATTTTCTTCCCTGTTTCTTACACTGTACAGGTCAAGGCCTAGAAGACTAGGTTGACACTTCCTACGCGGTCGACATTCAAACGACGTCAGCGCACTTCCTCCTCCCTATTTCATGTTTCTCCTCTGAGCCTTTTGTTGGTTGTGGGTATAGATATGCCCGCTGATGGATGCTTTTTTCTTGATACTCATTACGAATACCTGGACGCGGAGTCGGTGTTTGAAGAATCTGAGGGTTTGTATACTGCATGGAGAGGTAGTCGAAAATTCATATCTTATCTTTTAGATGTCTTGTTCCTTGCTTTGCTTGCTTTGCTGGTGCTCTTTTTGCCAAGAGTTGTGCTCTCCTGTTGCAGCAAAATTCGGCTGCGACAGTGACATAATTGTAGCTACCAGAGCTACTGTAAGGCTGTGGAAGGTTCGCAGGGATCCCTTAACTACATCCCATGAATTTTAAAAAGTACCTAACGACGGTCTCCTCCTGATACCAGAGAGCTGCGCTGTGCTGTTCGCGCTGCCTTTGGACGAGTGTGTCACGCGAACATCACGTCCCAGGTGATTCTTCAGGCTTGTCACCCCATATCCACGTACGCCTCATCGCCTCATCGCCTCATATGGACCGCTTCCACCGTTGCGCTCCTCGCCAGCCGATATTTGCACGTTCTCAATCTACCGGTTCTTGCCGTCATGGCTGTGCTGTGCTGTGCTACTCGTTCCTGTTTTTGGATGGATCAGTGTCGCGCGAACAACAGATGTTTCCCCGACTTTTGTCTGACGAACGCAGTTCGTTCCGACAACAAGACAATTGTAGCCATCAGAAACTGCGAATTGGACGAACACTTGCACATACCTACCGATTCTCCACTTCGCTAGCGGTGCCCAATAACGTCCAGCCGACCTTCCCACTGCCCATGACTTGTCATGTCATGCCCACGTACACCTCATCACCTCATACGAGCCGCTGTCGCCATTTGACACCTCGCCATCCAATGTTTCTGCGTTGCTCAATCTATCTGGTTCTGCGTTATGGCCATCTTGCGATCTCCGCCCATGTCGTTTCGTTTCAAGCGGAGTCGGATCCACTCTTCCCGTAATGCTTGTCGACGCCGAGATGAGCTTATACGTAAATCTTCCGCACAAGTCTCATATAACACATCGGTCTCGCAATCGCATTGTAAGTCATCCCTTCTGATAAACCTTTCATCCGTCTCTTCGTTCTATTGCTGTGCGGTGTTCGTTCGCTTCCTACAGTCGCTCCTAGACTGTCATTATCTCAGCATCAACAATCTCAAGCTCTACTGATCATGTCTCGCTCAATCTTCTTCTCGACCGTCGCTCTCGGACTCAGCATAATCGCTTCCGCCGACATCTATCCCAATTACGAGTACGGCAACATGTTCTACCTGGGCCCCACAACTGGCGGTCAATATATCACCAAAGCCACCTACTCGCTCTCCGTGCCGGCGCCGCCCACCGACTACGTCAAGACGGATGCGGACCAACGCTGGCTGTCCCTCTGGATTGGGCTGCAAGACAATCCCAACAACGGCGACGTTCTGAACATGAACTTCGTCCAGCCGCTGCTGAATTGGGGCCCCAACAACGAAGTCTGGGGCTGCAGCGCTGACAATGAGCACTGGTGTGCGGCAGCGAGCACGTATACGCCAAGCGGGCAGATTGGGCAGGCATACGTTCCGCTGCCGGACAATGCCACGCTAGATTTTGTCGTCCAGCAAAACGCAGAGACGGGTATGATTAATCAGTCTATTAGCATGGGTGGAAGTGTAATATCCAAGGAGAGCGATAGCAAGGATATGAAGCCAGCGGTTTTCTATTCGGGGACGGAGTGCTATGCTGATGGCTGTGGTACTTTGGGGGCACACAGTAAGTTCCCCAAGCCATTACTTTTGGGAAAGGCTGACAGCATTACAGGCTGGTTTAACATCACTCTTGAGCTCAACGAGGCGGATGCGGACTTTGACAAGACAATGACTTTGACCGGAGCGACCAGCTCGGGTATGGAGACGAGTGATGGCGGAAAGACGTGGACGATTGATGAGATCGTTATCGAGAAGCAGAACTTGACTGAGTCATCTTAAGAGAGCCATTACAGTACTCTGAATACCTTCACATCATAGCTACTCCTGTCAGTTGTGCCTACGGCGAACACTTTTGTGAGCAATTCCTGCAGGTTAAGTCGAAAATTGCGATAATCACGGTGTTTCAGGGTCCGGGAACCTGATTGCACCTCACCACTTCGTCCCTACCCCAAACCATAGTTGCGTACGAACGCTACCAAGCATGAATTCTTAGCACTCACAGCCTTCTCTCAAACGCCTACAACCACCTCCAAACACCACACTCAAATTCCACTCAGACTTTGAACACACACTACACATTCACCCTGAATCCTCACTTCGCATACATTCCCCACCATACGTTCAGAAATAATCGACAAACGCTTCGACAACATGCATCTTCACTACCGTACCCTCCTCATCGAGCACAACCACTGGGTCACCGAAGTCGCCGTATGCAAAGTCAATCACGAGTTCAATCTCGCTCGCCTACCATATCTAACTGAACCTCGTCATCTCAAACCGGGAAGGCAACTTGTCAGAATGATATTCGATCAGCTTCGGAATGCTGAAAAAGATATTCGAGAGGGTGCAGTTCAATTTGGACGGCACGGAATTGTTCATCCAATTCTTGGGATCGAGCGGGGTTCATCCATTTCAGTATGTCTTCGAAGTTTGCTAATGCTTGTAAGCTTGCCGCTAGGAAAGTATTCCTCAGAGTACCTCCAGGCTGGCTCAACTCGGAGTACTTTGGTTCATGCTTTTTATGCCGCTATGATTAAACATGTGGGAATTTATTCGTCGTGCAGTGGACAAGTTGCACTTTACGTGCTTCCGTCGATTCACTGAACACCTCCTGCCTTATCCGTTCTGTTGGTGTCTGGCTGGCAATATTCGCAACTATCCAATTTTGGTTCGGAACGCCCCGGATTCCACGATTCCTGTAAAGCGCTGAATTTTTTGTATGGTGGGACGAAATAGGTACACCAGCAACATCATTGTAGCCAACCGAGGGTCTATCAATAATCGAATGATATGCTGAGGGATACTGACTGCCTCCAAATTTCTGTGTTCTGGGGCTCATTTCATACCTCCTCTGTGATGTAGGAGCGGACTGGTCTCAACTATGGTTCGATATTTCGGTTCAGTATGACTCAGTATAACTCGCTCTGACGCAGTGTACTTCATTGACTGCTGCTGTACCTTCCTCCCCCTCATTCCGTCCCCAACACAACACAAGGCAGATCTCAAGATTGACAATATCCCTCAGCGTTCGCAATAAGCAGACCAAACCATACTAACTCAACATGTCTGTCCCACAATCAGCCAGAGCCCTCTACAATCTCATTCTTAGGATGCAAGAAGGAGAAGTCCGAGACCGACCACCAAGGTCTGCCGTTCTGTTACGCACACCACCTGCAGACATGGTCGCCGCGCTTTATGGCGCCGCGAAACTTTCCAACAACAACGAGTTCTCCGGCAACAGCAGGAAGTAAGACGCCGCCACAATCACTATCTCCATCAAAGTCGACACCAGGCTGAGCGGCTTCGAATCTACAATAACGCCTGTAGCTTACGCCAAGATCTTCAGAGTAGCAAATTGATGAAGTGGGCCCGGATCTGTGCCATCGTCATCTTGGATTGATCAGAAGATACACTCACTGCCAAGATATCTTTGGAGACGCTGCCAGGAGATTCACGGACATTTCCGGACAGGCAACGTTGATGGAAGTCGAACGGCTTATCACTCCGCTCGTACTCGCCTCAAGGCGGCCGAGGTAGAGTTTGACAGGAATCTCCAAGCGCTCCTATATGCTCATGAGTTGTATCATTGTGCGCAAGAGTCATTAGCGAGGGTCAATCATATGATTGAGTCCTTCCTGTCTGAAGGTCCGCTACAAGGAGGAAATCTTCTGCATGTGTATATGCAGTATCGTGAGCTTCAGTTGCGAGGTCTGGTTCACTGAGTCGATGACACACCCGGCTCGAGTTGGAAAATTTAATTTAGCCAACAGGGAGTTTATCTGCTGTCAAATACCCCCGAACGTCCACTGAGTACCTCCCTTTTTCCCAGAATGTCACGTTCATGTCGTGCATTGCGGGCAATGCAATAGCCAATCACGTGCGTAAGGATAACAGTGAAGTGAAAGCTGACTACCTTACGTCAGGTTCGTCCACGTGCACTACGTCGACTTCCTCCACCTAATAAACAGCGCCTTCGCCAGCAACCGCTCTCACCCACACCTTCGAATCATGTCGTCCAACTCCACGAGAGACTCCAAAAACGACAACACCGCAGTCGTCATGTCTGCCAGCTCTGACTTCACCGTACTTAAGTTCAGCGGACACATTGAGGGGCTCACAAAAGAGTTCATTGAAGACGACCAAGGTCTTGCACGCAGAGAGCAAGGACATTCAAGATATGCTCGAGATCATCGAGAACGACGGACTATACGACACTGCTCTGAACGCTCTCCGCAAGTGCATAGCAAAAATGGGCAATAATCTGGTAGGTTTTCCGCGACATACCAAATTCTGGCACTGACAGCACGCAGTCTAGGTGTGAAGAGTTGAAGAGCAAGATTCAGAGTCTCAGTCAGGCAGTGTCTACTAGCGCCCAAGCATCCCTCTTATTGTAAATCTACCGATCTGGAGTGGTAGGTAGTATCCCTTGATTCGAATGCATGATAAAGGCTGATTGCTCGGAGTGAAGGCTAAACCGTGCAGGGAAAGGCCAGAAGTCGCACAGAGGCGATGGTGCAAAGTATTTGACAATTCGTGTTGATGCTCATGTGCGGGGGAAGGATACGTCTGCACGCTTGACTTCAGAAATTTGTTGAGGATCTAGAAATTTTGGAAGCGCAGGCAATGCGAGCAAGGAAAGAGCGAAAGCGGTACGACAGCACTTGCCACAGCAAGCGCGGCGCGACTGCAGCTTCTTTCTCCAATGATACACGCAATCAATCGACCTCTCCCACCGTAAATTCATGCATAAATCGTCCCTGCACATGGATCTGATGCCGCAAAAGCCATTCTTGTTTTCTTATTGCACGGTGATCGAACAGGATTCGTACCAGCTGGCCCCGACAATCGCCACCGCAGACCTACCAGAAGGAAGAAATAAGTATTTTAAGCCAATACCTTCATACACGTTAGATGTCGTGGATGCGCTGCTACACATGATGCGATCTCCTCCTACGCAATGTCAAGTCAGCAGCCAACCTGATCGCCGATTGCTATATCTCAAGTGATTTAGGCACGTTGTTGCTATAGCAAGCGCGCAGCTGAGAGAATCAAAATAATAAGCGCTCGCTGCTCCCTTAGAGATGTCTTTCTTCTTCTCATTTCGCAATATACCCCCACCCTTTCACTTCTCCTTCGCAATCCGTCAGCGAAGCGTTCTTCGCGCAAAGTGGAGGCTTTCACAGCCTTCAAAAAGATTTGGTCTCGATCTTGAGCTCCAGCCTCCCTCACCTCTGCGGTAGCCTCGACTCAACCGTTTCTCAAGATCCTCTTACATGGCGACGTTTTCCGCTGTAAGTCATCATACGTGGCACTGACCTGCATCCATCAGTGACAAACTTCATAGCTACCCGAAAGCCTATTATACCTCACTGCCGAGGTCAAGGAGCAGCAGAAACTTGTCAAGGACCTCCACAAGACGGAGAAAGCAACCTGTAAGATCTACATTCGAGCGCGCGCGAAGCTCCTGTCAAAGAAGCACCACGACTTGCATGACAAGGAGACCAAGAAGTGGTACAGCTTGTGGGTGAACAGCGTCGCTGAGCTGCAGGCTCTGATGGCAAGTACTTGTCTGCAGCTGCTTGGGGGTAGAGTTCGATCGGAATTGACGTCGCGCAGGATCAGATCAAACAGCAGGAGACCGCACTTTTCGAGCTCAAGGAGCGACGAGCTAATCAGGTGGCTCAAGACCGAGAGAACTTCGAACGCGAGCTGCTCCAGCACTGAGTGCCTGGACACTTTCTGACGATAAGGAAGATTTTACAACATACTGGCGCAAGTGCCCGAGGTCTTCAAGCATAGATTTAGCGTAATGGTGTACAGAGAACCACCACTAGAGTACCTCCGGGTGCAGGAGTTGGGCACATTTACGATACCCTTTGTGCATGGAATTGGATTGCTTCATTTCAAATTCCGAATTTTCGACCTGCATTTGATGACTCTCGGCTGTCGTGTCATGTTTTGCAGTAAAGGTGAAGGTACGTTAGCTAGCACCTTCCACGGCACTGGCGCTACTTCTTTCCGCAGCACCTGCCTCCTTGCCGGTGTGGACAAAGGCTCCCTTGAAATATGTATCACATCAGGTAAGATGGCAAGCATACACTCAACGGACTCTCTAGCGGTCCCATGATCGGATCAGTGGCAGTGGTCAGGCAATTGCCTCCCCGCATCAGCAAGCACTTCGTGAGAATAGATCATCATGCGTCGCAATACAGTCGCTCGGTCCATTCGGTTACCTTCCTCAAGATCTCTGATAAGTATGCTCGTTGAGCATGATCCCCCTCTTGGATAGGCTTCTAGCGGAACAGGCATACGCAACGCACAAAGCAATGAGACTGCGCAAATTCGCTACCATTGTCGGAAGCCTGAGAGCACTGGACGAACAGCTGATCATCTCAAATCTCGTTGATGAGGAGACCGCGAAACAATGGAGAGGCGATACTGTAGAGAGACTATCAAGTGTCACAGTGTGTAGTTGAAATCGTGTTCATCGCCATCGCGCTAACAGATACCGGTAGCAAGCAGTGCATGTAAAGTCGCGATTACAACTAAAATACCTTCATACGTTTTGCTGTGATGACTCTACTCTTTCCAGCTTGCTATTTATTACGTTGGTAAAGTAACTAAAATGCTATGTTATTCTCTTACATTTGTTAATTTTCGTTCTGTTGCCTTGAGCGCGAGTGAAAGCAAGCCGCAGCATTGGCAACTGGAAGCTTCCGTGACTCGCACTTTCCACACACAAACACAGAACACCTCTCGCGACATTGAGCTCACTTCTCAACACATCGAAAATCGCGAACAACTACATCAAAAGAATGCAGATAAAACTTCGACCTCTTCACCCACCGCACGCCCAAGGTGACCAACAGCACGCAGCAATATCCTCCTCCGCAGACTGGCGCACCACCACCGACGTCCACGCACTCAACAAGCTAATCAAAGCTCAAAAGGCCAAGTTCACCCGCGCCATGTCAAAAGACACGAAGAAGTCCGATGAGTTTGACATCCTGGGGCTCGACGCGGACGTCGATCCAGAACTCTACAGGTTAGACGATGAGCTTGCTGCTCTACGCAAATTGGAGGTGAGAGCATTATGAGATCATTTCCCAGGTGCATACTGACGCATGTAGATTGAGGCTCATGCAATCTACACGGAGCTCATGGAGATGATTCAGAAGCGCAATCAGATACTCGCGGAGTTGCTCGACGAGCGCATGGGGGACGAAGACGACGGAGACTACTAAGTACGATGCGAGACTTCTCTGCAGCATTGTAGGGGTGGAGTGCAATCATGCCCCAGGTGAGTGGAATAAAGCGGACGTACCTGCCTACCTAGGTACTGCTGCGACACAAGTAGCGATGAATAAACGAACATCATGCTACACTTCCAGCTCTGCACTACTAGATGATCCATCTTCTGCGTAGACTCGCGTTGACGTCAATAGCAGATGAATCTGAGAATTGCAACTACGGTGCGTAGCCGCAGAAGTGAAGGCTATCACCGCAGCACACAGGTCAATGCCCCACATACAAATACACCAGCGACTCTTTAAGCACGCTTTTCCTCTCAACTTATTTACAAACACCAATAAGCATGGCTCTCAACGATCACCTCCATCACGGAACTTGACGGAGTCTTTATTCAGCAGACAGACGCCCTCCAACAAATCCAGACGCAAAGCCATAGACGACGTCTACTCCGTTCTGATTGCCATGGACCCGCCCTAAGCCGCCTGGCGCGAGAACAAGAAAAGGGAGAACTACGCACGGCAGGTGAGTGCCCTAGGCCTGATTGTCGAACAAGTGCTAATGAAGTGTGCAGGCGGAGCTGAAACGCGAGCTCACAGCAATAGTCAGCAAACTCGCAACAATAGTCAGCAAGCTCGCTGAGCTCATTCGAGTGCCCCTTTGGATTCAAGAAGTCCCTGAGGACAGAGTCACGTGCGGCTAGTCCTGCGAGTGCCGCAGCCTCATTTCCACTCCTGCAGTACAGACCAGTACGGCTTCCATTGCCAATCTTTGGAAGGGACAGTATCGGATGTGTGAAGCTCATGAGTAACGCAAAAAGGCTGCTGAGCGCTCCTCTCCAAGAGAGGGAAATCGAGGATTCACGGCGCGACAGGCTTACTCGAGGCCTAAGCGTGACTTTTGCAGTGCACAAGGCACAGCGTTGTCGACTTCGGAGAGGCACTGGTCATGATTATAGTCAGTAATACGTAGCGTGCTCGAATGCAGCATTATTGACTTACACGTCGCCCTGGTCGGTTCTATTGTGATGTCAGGGTGGTGGTTTGCGACGCGCGGTGACATCGACGACCTTGGAAAGCATAATAGATTCGCAAAAACGACGTGCCATGCAGGCACATAGGAAGGACAGTGAGCGAACAGCAAAAAAATGCGCATCATGTTCACATCAAGCATTCAATGGAACATAACGTTGATCATCAAAGTAAGGTATCATTCAGCTTTTGCACTATCCTTTCCTTTTAGGAAGACCAAAACCCTGCGCCAAAGGAACCAGCGCGGACAAAGCGCAATCATAAATCCTCATAGAAGGTACAAGACAATATATCTACACAAGCATCCCCTCACGTCAAACCACCAAGAACCTACTGGTTCTCGGGGCGGAGAGAGCGAACAGCCTTTCCAGCGCGCCAGATCTCAAGGTCGTCGATCTCCTTGAGCTCGGCGGCGTACTTCTCGCGGTAGTCGGGCTGCGAGTTGTACTCGAGGGAGCGCTTGGTCTCGGAGCCGTCGGCGACGGCGGTGTACAGGTCGTTGAAGACGGGCTTGAGGGCGTCCTTGAAGCGCTTCTGCCAGTCGAGGGCACCGCGGCGGGCGGTTGTGGAGCACGCGTTGTACATGTAGTCCATGCCGTGGGCGCCGATGAGGGGGTAGAGAGACTGAGTGGCCTCCTCGACGGTCTCGTTGAAAGCCTCAGAGGGGGAGTGGCCGCGCTCACGGAGAACCTCGTACTGGGCGAGGAACATGCCGTGGATACCGCCCATCAGGCAGCCGCGCTCGCCGTACAGATCGGAGTAGACCTCCTTCTCGAAGGTGGTCTTGTAGAGGTAGCCGGAGCCGACGGCGACACCGAGAGCGACGGCCTTCTCCTCGGCTTTGCCGGTGACGTCCTGGAAGACAGCGACGGAGGAGTTGATGCCGCGGCCCTCACGGAAGAGAGTGCGGACGGTGCGGCCGGAGCCCTTGGGGGCGACGAGGATGACATCGATGTCGGTGGGGACCTCGACCTTGGTGAGGTCCTTGAAGACGGGCGAGAAACCGTGGGAGAAGTAGAGGGTCTGCACTCGTCAATACAAAAAGCCGGTAGAAGGTTAAGCAGTGATGACTGACCTTGCCCTTCAGCTGGGGCTTGATCTGGGGCCAGGTCTCGGACTGGGCGGCGTCGGAGAGCAGGTTCATGACGATGGTGGACTTGCCAATGGCCTCGTCAATGTCGAAGAGGTTCTTGCCGGGGACCCAGCCGTCGGCCTCGGCCTCCTTCCATGAGGTGCCGTTCTTTCGTACACCGACGATGACATTCAGGCCGTTGTCGCGGAGGTTGAGACCCTGGCCGTGACCCTGAGAGCCGTAGCCGATGAGGGCGAGGGTGTCGTTCTTGAAGTATTCCTGCGGATTTTGTTAGCCACGATGCCATTGACAATGTAATTGATGCCATTGAGGCACGGCGGACTCACAAGAAGCTTCTCCTTGGGCCAGTCGGCACGCTCTGTGCATCTCGTTAGCAATCATCCCATCACGCGCAGTGGCAGCGCTGCTCACCGTAGACGGTCTCCTTGTGGCCGGCGAAGTCGACGGTCTTCAGGCCGCGGGTCTGCTGGAACTGGGCAGAGACGGCAGCCTTGGGGGCAGCACGCGAAGCAGCGTTGATGGCCGAGACAAAGGTGCGCTTCTGAGCAGGAGCGGTAGCCAATTGCCTGGCGGCGTTGCGGAGAGCACGGGGAGCTTGTCTTGAGGCCATTGTGAATGTGCGAAGAGTGTGCGAGGGTATCTTGATGAGAGGATTATGGGGGACAGAGTCTCTTTATGGGCGACGTCTGGCTGCTGTGTGGAGTCGATTTTCTGTCCAAGCTCCAGCCGAACTCGGGGCTGGAGCGATGATGGAGCGCTGTTCGGAGACACGCATTCCTCCCCGAGGCCAATCAGGTCGAAGCATTTTCCCAGGCGAGCACCAAAATCGGGCCTGCCACCACAGTCACACATGCCAGGTGCGGCGTAGAGTCACTGCAGAGTCTCCGACTGCGCATGCATTAATTAAGGACTGCCTTGCTCTATCTCCAGAGCCTCAATTGCACTCTCCAACCTTCTCACGGTTGTCTGACGACGTCAAGCAATCCACAATAGATCGACGAACCGCCAAATTTTTCCCCAGCTGCGTCATAAGCACGGACATTCTGGTTACACGATGGCTGGCGTGTGGTCAAAGGGAGCATGAATCGACATGGACACGACAGAGTTGATTGGAGGACAAAGGGAAAGAGCCATATACGACGGCTACGCTGAGGGTGCTGGGAGGCAATGTTTCTCTCTTCTTGAAACGCGCTGTTGTTGTGTGCTTCAGCGTGGTAAAGCCACCCAGCAATACACGACAACAATCAACGAGCTCAAATGCCGGCGACCTCCGGGGAACATGATAGACCTACTGCGGGTCGTATCTCTGCTGCTATCATATGTGCAGTTAGGTTTGAGTCAAGAGAATGAGTAATGCGAATGCTGGAATTTATAAAGTTGTTACGTGCCTCAAGCAATCATTCAAAATGTGTTTTGCTGAGGGGCACCACCACACAACACGACATTTCATGCAGCACGGCGATCCATTTTTGCTAGCAGCATCTCTGTTTTTGGGAGTGCTTAAATATGTATTTTATTCGCATGCCTGGATACTACAGCGATGCTAGGAGGCAGATGAGGAACAATGCACATTTACAGAGACGGGTCATAGTGTGTAGTTCGTTCCATTGCAAAGCAGCCTATATGTAAACGCCGCGCTCGAAAGTACGCCGGGTTTAGATGCTCGCTCTAAAGAGGTAGTATGTCGTGTGATCCATCAACGTCCATCCATCTGTCCTGCTTCTCGTCAGCACATGCCAGAGCAAACAATTTTACCCAGGGCGTGTCCGTTGAAAAGCTCCACTGCCGCGAATCGCCCCTGCTCTTGAGTTTGTCGTGCCTTGACAGTGCCTGTCTACTTCGCAGTAGGGGTACTTTGCAGCGCCCGGCACCGCGTTGCTCAGCCGCACTCACTTAAGCACACGATCAAACGTCTGGCCCCTCACCGTCCCACCACCCAAACTACTCCTAACATTCCTCTTAAACCCCTCGCGATTAACCTTCAAGTCCTCCGCAGCCTCCTTATTTAGGGGATCACTCGCATTCGGCTCGAGGAACAGAAACTGCAAGCCCACCACCACCGCGTTCAAATTGAGCACAGGCTTCCAGTCCTCGCGTAGGATGTTCAGGCACACGTTGCCCTCGAGATCGATATTCGGGTGGTAGATCTTCTGCGTGCACTTGACCTTGGGCGGGTCGTGCGGGAAGTTCTGGTTGATGGCGAAGCTGAAGACGAAGCGGCCGCCTTTGTACATGCCCTCGTCCGGGTCGATGGTCAGGGTGAAGTTGAGGATGTCGTCGGGGTTGGGGAAGTGCGTCTTCATTGTTGTGCCTAACGAGAGCTCTTCGAGATCTGGTCGTTGTTAGCGTGGGCGCATGTTCGTGCAGGGCGAAACGGTGCAGTACCCTTTTGGGCGCGCAGCTGCGCCGGTGTAACCTTCTTCTTCTTGCTTGTCGCGGCGGCCGCGGCGTCGTCTTCCGCCTGCTTCTTCTTCTGTATAGCCGTTAGCGGGCTATTCGGTAGATCTGGCGCGCACGCGCTGCAAGCACCATGACGTAGACTTACCATGGACCAAATTTTCATCATCTTGGCGGTATTGTGTAGGGGACTGCCCGCGGTTGGGAGGTGTGCTCGGTGTCGCGTGCGAGAGGAGGCTGATTGCGAAAGTCGCGTTGGGCGCAAGCAGTGAGTCGGCTGGTGGGGCGGATGGCGGGCAGCAAGCGGCGCGGTGAAGCTGGCTCGACAAGACTAGTGGGAGGCTGCTCTGTGAGCTTCGCGAAAGTCAAGTAAGCCACCAGAAGAGAAGGATGCACAGGACCAGGAAGATAAGGGCGTTTTGTGTACTTGGCTGCCGTTGAAATGGTAGGTCTCGCTCTTGGAGGCGTGCCACCATGGTCAAGATGTGGGGCGGTCAACTTGTGCCGCGGTTCTGCCGTGCTGCCTGTTGCTTGGTCGGTGGCACTGCAGGTACATCCAATATCACAAGAGTGATCAAGGGGTCTCGGAGCGAAAAAAAGCTGTTGGACAATTGGGACGTACGTTTTTGAAAAGCTATCTGGAGTTATACCGTTGACTGACTCCAGGCAGCAACATTGCAACTCCCTCCTGACAAGATTACGCCTGGATACTAACAGCTTAGAAGCTGACATTGATTGGTTGTTTCCTTGAGGACATACGTTGAAGCTACGTTGCCAGACGTATTCGACCATTCAGAATGTCTGCTCCCCCACGAGAGGTCCTCACCCTCGACAGATCCTCAATTTCCCAAATATCGCCTTACGTCCCTCAGCCAGGCATCCAGTACCCCAATCGTCCGAAAGACCGGCCCCATGTAACCCTCACCTTCGCAACGTCTCTTGACAGCAATCTATCTCTCGCCCCGGGTGTTCAGACAGCTCTCTCTGGCCCCCAAAGCAAGGCAATGACGCATTACCTTCGCTCGAAACACTCTGCTATCCTGGTTGGCGTCGGGACCGCCGTCGCCGACAACCCCTCATTGAATTGCCGTTTCGAGGGCGTTGGCGGGTATGGCGGTAAAGATCTGAACGGGCAGCCCAGACCGATTGTAGTTGACCCGCAGGCTCGGTGGCAGTGGAGCGCTGAGAGTAAGGTTATCAAGTTGGCAAGGGAAAGGAAAGGGAGGGCGCCATGGGTATTCACTATGGCTGAGGTTGATGAGGAGAGGAGAAGCGCGTTGGAGGCTGTAGGGGGCGAAGTGATTGTTGATGGTGCGCAGCCTTCATCGCGGATGTCATGGGGATACATCTTGGATGAGCTGAAGAGAAGAGACGTAGAGAGCGTGATGATCGAGGGTGGTGGTGCGGTGATCAACGACCTACTGGCGCCGAGCAACATTGGCCTAGTTGACAGCGTTATCGTCACGATCGCGCCTGTCTGGTTGGGAAAGGGCGGCGTGCAGGTGTGCCCCGATGAGCGGGAAGAGGGCGGAAACAAGGTCCCAGTCGCAAGGTTGAGGGGTGTAAAGTGGGTGCCGTTAGGGGATGATATCGTTCTGTGCGGTATAGCACCGCGAGACTGAGCTTTATAGCTGCGGCTACTTGTAGCGAAAAGGTGGCGGACCGCTGGACTTCTTGACGTCTCGCTTTGACATCTGGGCCCATGGTAGCTCTTTGGAAGCTTCGCCTGCTAGCAGCTTCACGACGCTCTCTTCCAAGCCCTTAGAGAGCTTCTCTGCCTGCTCATCCTTCCATCCACGCTGCTTGCGCTTGCCACTGAGTACCGACCCGGTTCCAAAAGGATCTTGTTTCCAGGGGCCGTAGCCGAACTTCTCTTCTCCTCCTAGTGTGCTGTCAACCTCTGCACTTGACATGACAGGATCGAGACCCTGAACTTGGATGCGGTCTTTCGGCCAGCGGATCGCAGGTGCATGTAGCTCTAGGAATCGTTTCGACTTGAACGCATGTGTGATGACGCGAATGTTCTTCGGGTATCGACCTATCGTCTGGCGAAACAACAAGATGCTGAACAACAGGTTTTGAAGAGAGTCGGTTGCATGCTCTTCAAGAAGTATCCTGCCTTTGCTATAGAGCTGATGTGCTCGGCCGCCGCCGATGTGCCCTTGGCTGAGTTCTTGGGCCAATGCTGCGTGATAGTAGGAGCGTGCTTCGGTCAATAGCGTGAGATTCTGCTTTGTAGCGCCACCACTGAAGACAAGTATGGTCTTGTCCTGGTTCCAGGGCACGTCTTCTTTCCAGGTGGCATTTGGCCCTGTTGTCATGATATCAAGACTGGCTTGGATGTGCGCCAGGAATGTCTCATGTTCGCCCGGTTTGCCGGTTGCTGGGACTGACTTCTGAAATGGGGCCAGGTGCCAGTTGCCTTCATCATGAGGGTCATATGTGGGGAAGTCTGGAGCCTCAACATCAGGGTGGTAGATGGCATGGCAACAGACGATCACGAGATCCTCGATATTCTTGTTGTACTTTGGTCCTGATGACTCTATCAGGTCTGGATGCTCAAACTCTGGGTTCTCGAGTGTTGATGTTGTGTTGTGGTAAGTAGAGGCCGGTTCAGTAGGCCTGGAGGCAGTCGGCCCATCTCCTGTGTGAGTCTTAGACTTTGGTAAGCCTGTCAGATTTGCAGCTGAAGCCATAGTACCAGGTCTGGGACGGATAGCGGATGTATGCGAAAGCTTGAATTGATGTTCGGCTAACCTGTCAGATATGGTGAGACCGTGAGCATGTCTAAAACGTGGTCAGCAGTGCACCTTGAGACACTTGACGGCAGTAACGGCATACAAGAAATGTCAGTCAAGTATCAATCGAACGATAAGAAACAGGGTGCGATATGTCCATAGCTGTGGATGTGGCTGTCAAGGTCGGTGGTGATTTGTTGAGGCTGATGACGTTGTTGGAAGGTACAGGCTGGCGCCATCCCCGCCAGCGCAGGTACATGCAGCATACCACACCCAGGAGCTTCTGAGCAGCCACTTGGCAAAGTGCAGGACAGCAAGAATTTGTCTTTTGCCTCTATGTTGTGAGCTTCAGTCTAGAACTCTGGGAGGGCATTAGTCCTCCTTAAAGGCTATCTTGCAACCTAAAAGATACTTTGTTAGCTACAAACAGACCATCCAGACGAAGTCCGCTTTTCGTGTTGGAGTGCCAAGTGGCGGCTCGGAAGCTTCTGGGTAGTAGACTAGGTGCATCTGCCGCAAACGAGGATCTATTTTTGCTGGTAGCAGTCAATAGCTTCACCTGTGTTCTGAGATTATTGATGGAGCTCGCAAAAAGTTCGGCGCCTTGAAAGTGGAAGTGGCCACCGGGTTTTTGTGTAGATCATAGGTGCAAGCCCTGCACTTCGATGTAACTTCGATTCGTGTGGTGGTAGGGCTAGCATCGCTGATCGGTTGTACTCGTGTTACTCCTCAGATCAACACAATCTGTATGAAGCCTTCTATGATACCGTCTAGAAGACGGTCTAGAAGACGGCATCGTAGGGCGACTCCTAACTTTATCTTTACAGCAAAGGGTCTCGCGGCACGCGGGTGGCTCTAACGGTGAGATCCAGGGACCGCGGGACCCACTCCATCGAAAAGGAGAGCTTAATCTCTGGGTTGGTCCCTGCGAACCCTCAAGAGAGCATGGGCGAGAGAAGTGAGATTTGATGCCAACGCAGAATTGCGGCGGGGCTCAGTTGGAGCTAGGGCTGAGACTTGAAGCTGTGATGCGGATGCACGGTGAGACTGCACGTCGTGAGGTACAACTCCATGAGGCAGAAGCAGCTGTCAACAGCCTCAAGGGGATGTGCACGGGGATACTACCAGTCTCTCGCCAGCGCGTTTGCTGACGTTGACAGGGAGACGTCTAGCTCGATGGAGCCTATGGACGCGCAACAGCCAGTCCAACAAAGTCGCTCGCCGGTGCACGCAAACAAAGTGCACCGACGCCCATGCGGCGCTGTAGCAACTTGCCGCTGGCGGCGGTGAGCCTACCAGTCGGCGGATGCAGGAACGCGCTTCGGGAGTAGATTCAACGCCATCGGGCACAGCGAACAGAGCGTCACAGTTGTCTCTTGTGGTGGTAGTG
The DNA here is from genome assembly GCA_022225945.1 of Didymella pomorum. Classification (NCBI taxonomy): domain Eukaryota; kingdom Fungi; phylum Ascomycota; class Dothideomycetes; order Pleosporales; family Didymellaceae; genus Didymella; species Didymella pomorum. The sequence goes on along the minus strand of JAKJXN010000015.1, from coordinate 252,952 downwards.
AGGCTGAGCAATGCCCTGTCAGCGGCGCTCGAATAAGGCGTTGGGGGTTGCAGGCGCGTCCCTAATTTTAGAGGCCGCAATTGCGTCCTAGCGCATCTGGCTGCCATCATGGTCGTGTGTACTTTCCTGCGGTACAACACGCTCGAACAGGCTTTGAATGCGCTCTCTGGGGGTGAAGACAATCACAGCTGCTTCAAGCTGGCGTGCACAGGACTCGGCGGTACTGTACGCTCACATTCTGATGAAGGACTGGGCCACCCGCATTGTAAAACAAGGTAGTTCGTCCTCCGGGGTGTGAAACGAGACGAGGAATGGCTGTTTAGCGTGGCGCACTACGCCCGATTGGTGCGAGGCGCTGTCGCTCATGTCGAGCTGAGGAGAATTGAAAGCTGTGCCAGACATTCCTGCCCTTTATCACCCCAGCTGTGCGCTGTTTCCTTCGTTTTCCATTTGCACTCATCAACACCACACCAACAGTCCCCTGGACCCTCGCCATACGTAGTGCCAGCCCGTAGACCGCTGCACGTCATGGCGTACAACCAGCAAAACTATGGGGAAGCCCATAACAACGAAGTGCGTGGCTGCCCCTTGCGCCTGCATACCAGACGTGATGATAGTAGCAGAACGGGGATGCTAACGACAGACTCAGTACACTCCCGGCAGGCACGACGAAGAGGAGGTCGGTCGCTCTCTCCTGCACGAGAATGCAGCAGGCACGAACCACGACCCCTTCTACGGCCATCCTGAAAACCGCCCACACTCGACCTACAGTCTGACGGAGACATACGCGAGCGATCGTCCCACAGAGTATGCCGGCGCTGTACACAACGGGTCTGACGTCTACTCGGCGACTGGCGGCTATGAGCCTGCTGCTGAGTTTGGCGCTCCCCACCGCGCACCCTCTCCATACTCGAGGAGCGAGACTAGCTCCACCGAGGCCTGGCGACAACGCCAGCAGCCCGGTGGTGCCGTCGCTGCCGCTGGCGGCCTTAAGCGTGGTATGACCCGTAAGGTCAAGCTTGTTCAGGGTTCCGTCCTGTCCGCAGATTACCCTGTGCCCTCTGCTATTCAGAACGCCATCCAGGCGAAGTACCGCAACGATCTCGAGAGCGGCAGCGAGGAGTTCACACACATGCGCTGTAGGTGATGAAACGACGAGATTAGGGGTGAGACGCTGACAGCTGCCAGACACGGCCGCGACATGTGACCCGAACGACTTCACCCTCAAGAACGGTTACAATCTGCGTCCGGCCATGTACAATCGTCATACTGAGCTTCTGATTGCTGTGACATATTACAACGAAGACAAGGTCCTCACCGCCCGTACTCTGCACGGTGTCATGCAGAACATCCGCGACATTGTCAACCTCAAGAAGTCCGAGTTCTGGAACAAGGGAGGCCCAGCTTGGCAGAAGATTGTAGTCTGCTTGGTTTTCGATGGTATCGACCCCTGCGACAAGGGCACACTCGATCTGCTCGCTACCATCGGTATCTACCAGGATGGTGTCATGAAGAAAGACATTGATGGCAACGAGACCGTTGCTCACATCGTGAGTTCTGAACCACTTACAATATCTGACTGTTTCTAACGAATTGCAGTTCGAGTACACCACTCAGCTGTCCGTCACACCCAACCAGCAACTCATTCGTCCCCACGACGACAGCGCCAGCACGCTTCCTCCCGTCCAGATGATGTTCTGCTTAAAGCAGAAAAACACCAAGAAGATCAACTCTCACAGATGGTTGTTCACCGCTATTGGTCGCATTCTGAACCCCGAAGTCTGCATTCTGCTCGATGCTGGTACCAAGCCCGGCCCCAAGTCGCTCCTCGCTCTTTGGGAGGCTTTCTACAACGACAAGGATCTCGGTGGTGCTTGTGGTGAAATCCACGCCATGTTGGGTAAGTTTTGAGCCATTTGCGCGATTGAACAGTTGCTAACAAAAATACAGGTAAGGGCTGGAAGAACCTGCTCAACCCGCTCGTTGCGTCCCAGAACTTCGAGTACAAGATCAGTAATATTCTCGACAAGCCGCTGGAATCGTCTTTCGGATACGTCTCTGTCTTGCCCGGTGCTTTCTCCGCCTACCGCTACCGCGCCATCATGGGACGTCCGCTCGAGCAGTACTTCCACGGTGACCACACCCTGGCCAAGATTCTCGGAAAAAAGGGCATCGAGGGCATGAACATCTTCAAGAAGAACATGTTCTTAGCCGAAGATCGTATTCTTTGTTTCGAGCTAGTCGCCAAGGCTGGTTCCAAGTGGCATCTTACCTACGTCAAGGCCTCCAAGGGTGAGACTGATGTGCCCGAAGGTGTTGCCGAATTCATCGGTCAGCGTCGTCGTTGGCTCAACGGTTCCTTCGCTGCCGGTATCTACTCGCTCCTCCACTTCGGCCGCATGTACAAGTCTGGCCACAACCTGGTCCGCATGTTCTTCCTCCACATCCAGATGATCTACACCACCTGTAACACTATCCTCGCTTGGTTCTCTATGGCTTCCTTCTACCTGACCACCATCGTCATCATGTCTCTTGTCGGTACAAAGACAGATACGCGAGACGCCTGGCCTTTCGGAAACACGGTCACTCCTATCTTCAACGTCATTGTCACCTACTTGTACCTGGCTTTCCTGGGACTCCAGTTCATTCTGGCCTTCGGTAACCGTCCTAAGGGTTCCGTCTGGTCTTACCTGATCTCGTTCTCTGTCTTCGCCTTGGTCCAGTTCTACATCGTTATCCTGTCCATCTACCTTGTGGTTCAGGCCTTCACGAATCCGACATCGCAGAAACTTGATACGTCTTCCGCATCTGCATTCGCTGACTCGTTCTTCTCATCGAGTGGTGTTGGTATCATTATCATTGCGCTTGCGGCTACCTTCGGTCTCTACTACGTCGCCTCGTTCCTGTACATGGACCCATGGCACATGTTTACTTCGTTCCCTCAGTACCTCCTGATCATGTCGTCCTACGTCAACATTCTCAACGTTTACGCCTTCTCCAACTGGCACGATGTTTCCTGGGGTACCAAGGGTTCCGACAAGGCCGAGGCTCTTCCCTCTGCGAAGACCGAGAAGGGAGCTGACGGGAAGACAACGGTCATCGAAGAGCCGGATCTCCCACAGGCCGACATTGACTCCCAGTTCGAGGCTACCGTCAAGCGTGCTCTTGCTCCTTACGTTCCTCCTGTCGAGTCCAACGAGAAGACCCTCGAGGATTCCTACAAGGCTTTCCGTACACACCTGTGTACCCTCTGGATCGGTTCCAACGTTCTGCTGGCTGTCATTGTGACCCAGGACAGCTTTGACCGTTTCGGTTTCTCGTCGTCCGCGACCACCCGTACTGCCCACTTCTTCCAGGCTCTTCTCTGGGCGACCGCCGGTCTGGCTGTGGTCCGTTTCTTGGGATGCGTGTGGTTCTTGGGACGCACTGGACTGTTCTTCTGCGTTAGGAGTTTGTCTCGCCTTTTCCGTTGTTTTGAACATCTGCTGACTTTTTCCAGAGCGCTAGAATCTTTCCCAAGTCAATTCGGCCCAGAAACGACCAACTTACGACCATCTTGCGCCACATCACCTGCCACGGCTGCAAATGCTTTAATAAGCTACTTGTTCGATTCCCCTAATCCGTTTATCCTGCGTTTTGGCGTTTCGGCTGTCTTACGACTCCAGCGGACTGCTGCGCGGTCGTGGACTTTTGATCATCTTGATACACCAAAACCATCTGCCACACCATGTTGGATGGATCACGAGACCTCATTGTATTACCCATGTTATAGCACTCAGCGCTCGAGCGACTCAATGGCAGCTTCTTTGGGCGGGTTACGGACTACACTGCACCTTGTACTTGAGATATCTAGAATGAATACAACAACTTCAAAATTACAACGTCCACATCATTGTAGCTCGCAAAAGTCACAACGAGTTGCAAGGGGCCCACACATCAGGACTGACTGCCTCCGGATTGTTCAGGATGCTGGAACCCTGCGCAGACTTTCTCCGCGATGTAAGCCACCCTTCTTCATTCCGCTCAGCCACACCTCCTTTCCCTACCAAAGCCAAGCACCCCCTACCAGCGCATATCATGACGTCGTCCAAGCCACCTAAATCCTCCGTAGGCTCTACATCCATACCGAAGCCTGTTGATTGGTGCGTAAGCCTTCTACCCCTTGTTTCAGTTTACCCAACCTTCCCAGAGAGGTGTAGACGCGTTCCCAGCGATCAGCCCCGCAGATCTGCATTCTTCCGATCCTAAGGCCAATCAACATAAGGATGAGAGTGCAGGTCAAGCGAGGTAATGGGCGAGGGAAGATGTAAAACTAACCTGAGGCTCTCACGTTACCTAACAGCTCGCACAGTAGCGACTAAGTCCTGATAGGAAGGAGGTAGTCAGTGCCTATCCAGCCATTGCTCCGAAGCAGACAGGTCCACTGTTGGCTACAATAGAACCTTTCTGTTACATCCACCTGACATGCCTGAAAAATAAGCCAAGACACGCATGTTGAGTAGGAGTGAACTGGTGATGACTTGAGGAAAAGGCCTCAGATAGAACATGACAGCTACCTCTCACCTCACGTACTGGGGTAGAGAAGCAGGCGTTCTGGGAGTGAGCGGCGAGGGCTTTGACGAGGGCTGGGACTTGCGACGGCGAGTTTGACATGCTGGGACGCGTGAGTGTGTAATGTTAGTACGTTTGATGGTACTCGAGATGAATGTCGTTTTAAGTACACAGGCAAAGAACAGACACCTAATCTAAACAAGCAGCAATCTGCTTGCGACTGATTGTCATGATGCAGAGGGCTTCAGACCAGGACAGCGTCCCAGAGAAGCGAAAAAGAAGTGGATGTAGCGAGATTCGTTCGAACCCGCACCTCCTCCAGCCAGCAAGAGCTGACTGCGTCATACCGAAGTACGCTGCACGCAGGTACTGTCCAGGGTGCTACGCCGATTTGAATCGACGAAGGCCATCCTATGGGTGGGACGGCGATCCCGTTCGTCTTGTGAGGTGTTCTGCCTTCTTGAAATACATACACTCATTTGCTGAGACCGCCGAGAGTTGAGCAGTAAACAAGTGCGCCAGATTTAAGGTGGGTCGAAGTGCGGTAAGGTGAGACGCTTCGTCCAGTATCTCTGTGGGTGCCTGCTACATGTGGAGGCACTCAACATTACGCAGCAGAGCTTCTGGAAAGAGACAAAAATCCTTTTCATAACCCCAGCGTATCAGTCCCAGTCTGACTAGCCTGTTACAACCCTCAAGCAAACGGCCTCGACGAGCTTGCGTGACATGGCAAAACGGTGCAGTGACTCGAAAGCTGGACAAAACACCAAGTCACCGCGGCAAATGCGCCTCTTGCATTCGCGAGCCACCTTCACCTCGCCATGTACCATGCTGTCCACAAGTCTTCTGGTTTGACCCCACCCTTTGCACCTCGACCTTCCATTTGACTGCTGCTTAATCCCGTGACATATTCAGTGTTGGTCACACCCACCATTTGGCACGTCTCGGTTATCCTCAATATCGTTAGCATCGGCCACCCTGATCTCTGATTACCTGGAGTTTGAGTTGTCATGCTCGAGCTCGCCATAGCAGAGGCGTATCGTCCGCGTCCACGGCCCCAACTCCCAGCAGCTGCGCGACAGCCAACAGTGCCCTTGCGACCACCAACAGCTGCACCACAACGGCCAGCGACAACAGTGCCCCCGCGCCCAGCATCATTCGCAACGAATCCGAACGCCAGAGCCTCCTTCTCTTCATCGCGGCCTCGAGCACCTTCAGTGCCGTCGCGGAACGCTAGTGTGGCTTCCCACTCCCGTTCCTTCATCAGCTTCATCTCACGGCGAGGGCGCCCGGGCTCAGTGTACAGCTCCAGTGATAGAACGATCACATCCTATAACGCCGTACGAGCTGACTCGGTCTTTAGCCAAGCGACCGCCAGCCGAGCTCCAAATGCTTCAACTACCTCCCGGAAGGATGTCGAAGAGTCGCCAAAGCCCAGCCAAAAAGCTGTAGCATGCAACCTTTCCGCCCAATCCCTCCCCAGGCAGACCTACACTCGACCTCCCAGCTCTCCCATTCTATGTTCCCCTCCCGCCACAGGAAGAAATGACACACCTTGACACTGCGCTCCAGTCCGCTATTGAGGACCTCCAGGCTGCACCCCCGGAATTCGGCACAGCCCTCACAGTCCTCTCCCATATGGCGCACCTATCCGACCTGGCATGCTGCATCGCGGTATCCTGGCCAGAGTACTACTCATTACTCTTGAACGCCTTGAAATTACTCGTCAGCGTGCTCCCTGCGCGGGAAGTAGCGGCTCGGAACGCGCTGGTACGATGTCTGGCAGACATTGCGCGGGCGTGGGATCTATCGTCAACGCAAGACACAGCTGAGATTGCTCGATTACCTAGTTCAGTGTTCGAATCCGCGGTGCACTCGAGACAGAAACTAGCCTCGCTCCTGGGGCGGATGTTCGGCTTATGGTTGCTTCACTTGTTTGGCAAGACTCCCTCACCCAGAGACAGGAGACCGGTCCGGATGCTGACGCTACGTATCTCTCGAGCGGTGTCAGCAGGGTTGCAATATGCACTCGCTGAGGATCCGGGGTTGGATATCCATCTTGGGGTGTTGACGGCGTTGGATCAGGGCTTGCCTGTACCGCCGTCGTACGAGCGGCTGCACATCACGGGCTATCCCACGAGGGCGATTGGTACGGCAAGCCAGGGTGTTGACGTCCTTATCCTGGAACCCAGCTACATCGGTCCTACCGGAGAATTGCGGTGTCAACACGGGGCGCTGGGCACTGCTGTATGCGTCAAGACGCTCTCTCCGAAGGCAAAAGTCGTCGCCTTAAGCGCTGGAGATAGCACGGGGATCTCAGTACCGGAGGGATTGACTGCAGGCAAGAACGGAGGTGGCATTAACGACACTCCTGAACAAGTTCCCTCCAAGTTTATAGACTTGTACATCGCCGAGAATGGAGCACTGAGTATCGAGGAGCTGCAACGGCATACTCTCGGCGAGGTTGGCGGTTGAGTGCTTTTTTCGGATCTAGACTGCTCGTACGAACGTCCTGGAGGTTGTCAACACGGCCTCGACTGATTTGGTCACTTGGCTGCTTTTGGGTCTTGGATAAAACGAGCATCTGGCTTTTTGGAAAAATTCATCTGGATATGCCCCAGCAACGCCGTCCTCGCAGCCCGAGTCCAAGCTCATGGCTGCTGTGATCCCTACCGCTAAACTCATGCAGTTCGTACAATGCTGTATCGTCGTCCTCAAGACCAATCCAACCGCTCCTCCACGCCAATTCTCCAACCGAGCGGGCTTGGACTCGTGGTACGCAAAGTGAAGGCTGGATGTCTTCAGCACCTTGGAAAGAAAAGGCTATCCGTACGTCTAGATGAGGTGCTTGCTCCTGAAGTACGCCCTCAGGTAGACGACCTGCCACGCGCCCAGACCGACAAGCATTCCCATGGTACCAAATGCGAACCACTTGACGCGCTCGTTTGTGCTCTCATTGGTGTCTCTCAGCTTCTGCTCGCGTGCTCTGAGATAGTCCATCTCGGTGACAACTTCTGCAACGACCTCCTCAATCCTCCTCAATTCGGCCTCGACAGGCTTCAGCTTCTCGCCAGCTTGAATGGCGCTCCAGTCCTTAGCGTCAGCGCCAATGTCAATGTCGAGCTCGACGTGGCGCGGGCCAGTACCCTGTTGTGCGCCGGAGTAAACGTTCTCGAAGCAGACATCGAAAGCGGAATCGGCGTGCGAGGTGAAAGCGTAGCGGTTCTCGCCGACAACATCCTTGGGCTTGTGGTAGTCGTTGCCCATTGCATCGCGGATCTGTCAACTCATTAGCATTTGTCGAAAATACAGGCTTGCTGCCAGGCATTGCGCATTATGTTATGTACGTACGTGCATGTCGACCTTCTGGCCATCACCCCTATATCCATCCAGAATAGCTGTGACGACCACGAGCTGATCTTTTGCGACGAAGTTGCGGATGCATCGCTCGTACTTCGCAGCGTCGTGCGGCGAGACGGGGTGGAGGTCGAATTTGAGGGCGGCGGCGAGTGGCGCAATGACGGCGACCAGCAGTGTGAAGAGGCGCAGTATCCGGTCCATGGTGGCTTGTGTGCACTCCGGCGAGAGTCTGTGGGACAACAGGTGGTGTTGATACAGGGAGGGTCGGCATCTTGACAGGTGTTGTGAGGCTAGCTGGATTGGGAAAGGTGTTTGGGACCCTGGACGCGGCTTCGCCTTCGTCTGCCCCTCCGTCTGATGTTACAGTTACACCTCACCATCGACAGTGTTGCTTTGATTTTCGAGAATAATATTCAACTGCAACGCATTCAAATGCGCTCATGTCGCTTGCTATACGGATACACTTACGCAGAAATGTTAAAAACACCAGCTGGATGTACTCAAGACATCAACAACCACTTCACCAAGCGGTGGTGCCCCCATCAATCTTCATATCGTGCCCAGTCATGTAGCTGCTGGCTTTGCTCAACATGAACAGTGTCACAGCCTTGTACTCTTCTGGTGTACTGATTCTCCCGAGCATGTTGTTATCCTCCCACTCGGTTCGATTCGCCTCGCCTTTCCTGAAGTTCTCCTCAACCATGGGCGTCACAATATGACCAGGGCTCAAAGTGTTAACCCGGATGCCACCAGACCCATCTGGTCTCTTTCGACCCCACTCCATGGCTAGGTTTCGGGCGAGCTGAATGACTGCAGCCTTCGAGGAGTTATACACAGGGGCGTACAATCCTCTGTTCGCGATCGTGCCGCTCATTGAAGCCACCAAGCACATCGAGCCCTCAATCTTGTATTTCAACATCTCGCGAGCGCAGGCCTGCGCTGTTAGAAATACTCCTGTGTAGTTGACTGCGAGCATCTTATCGACATCTGCTCTCTCATAGTTGATGGCCTTGACCACTTGCTGGATCGCCGCGGCTGAACAATCGGTCAGCTTAATGTCGCAGACTTGAAGGTATTCACGTACCTGCGACGAGTCCGTCTAATCGCTGCTTACGCGCAGCGATTTCCGGAATGATTTTTGCCAGCACATTCTCGTCCGAGACGTCGGCCTCATGATATTCCAGAGCGCCATCAAACTCATCGTTGACGCGTTTCCTGGCTTCCTCAAACTCCGGCGTCGGCTTTGGGGATCGATCGAGTACGTGTACAGTGCCGCCAGCTTCGACAAGTCCCTCTGCTATCGAGAAGCCGAGGCCTTGACCACCTCCCGTCACAACGAAGACCTTCCCATCGATGTCGAAGTGACCATATTTCCTGTCACCGACATTTTCTCGCTTCTCATACGGCGTCTGCTTGTACGTAATGTCTCGGTGCGATGCGAACCGTTGTCGTTGGACGAGGGTTGTGGATGGTTGGAACTGCGACAAGCTCGAGCTCTTGCAAGCGGCGTGACGCAATGTGGTCGCTGATCGTAAAGATGTCATTGCTCAGCTTCTGAATGATAAGTTTGGAGATGCTGTGCAGAAAAAAAAAGATTTGGGTATCAATGTACGCTGCAGGTTGGAAGCCGTCACGATTTTGCGCTGACACTTATAAAGGCTGCGAGGCAACATGATGTAAGTCTCGAATCTCAGCAAATCCACTCATTTATTCCTCTGCTTCGCAACACAAAGGACCGGTATCGTGACTTCCGCGGGCTTCCCACACTGCCATTCGTCCCACGCAGCTTCCACCAACCAGGATCTACAGCGACGTTCCTCTCCACAACGCAGCGTCCAAGCAGGAACCCGTCACGCGGTCCTCGGAGCAGTCTAGGGCTACGAATCATGAAGGCCTCACTCCGGCCTGCACACGTCGATTTCACGATATTCGCGAAAGCAGGTGTTGCACAACCACTGGGCACGGCTTGGTCGCCCGCATCCCGGATTGTGGAGCCTTTTGTGGGTCGCATTACAAGCCATCGACGACAACCTGCGGTCATCGTGAGAATTCGCATGCGCAACATGCAAAAGTTTGAGAAAGATGCGATTCGGCGAGAAAACTTCCCCGTGGCTTGAGGAAACTTTCCCATGGTGGTCAACAGGGCGGAGCCCCCATGGCCTGACTCGGATGCTTACCGGGCACTGAACGTATTGTCAATCGCACGTCAGAGCATTGTACATGCGCAACAAAATACGAAATAATCCTTCTGCGGTTTGTGTTTTTCCGAGAGGCACGATGCCCCCGCTACACCTTACAAAGTGGCAATGTGCACAAGCGTCGATCACGATGGCCTGCGCTGCATCCTGTTTACGAGTGTATCTGATAGAGAGAACACCACCAAACGCAATACATACTAAACGCACGGAGTCGTTATGCATACCCCTGGGTTGCAACACCATCGTTGAAGATCGTGAGTACCCACAGGCTGCTGCTTGAGTAGAACAGAATGACTCGCGCGATGCCAGTGCCAAAACCACTCCTCGGCCAGAGAGAGCTGATGCAGGGACACATCGTATGATCAATCTCCACACAAGATGAAGGCCAATTGAATCATCAAGCACGAGTAACCCCGATTGTTCAGACCTTCGCTCTCGATCCCTGTGGACACGATTCTGAGTACATAGCCAAGTCGACAGCAGGCCACGCTTTTCAGGTGGCAGGAGTGAATTCAGTAGTCGCCAATGAATGGGTTACACTCTGATAGCGGGTGATCTGTGAACAACTCAACTTCCCCCTGCTCGATAGCATCAGGGGCCGCGGCTTAGTGACGTCAGCGATAACGCCAGTCTGCAATCGGGTAGGGACAAACGCGAACATAACGCGCCACCTCAGTGATGCTCCAAACAAAGAAGAGACACCCATGAGGTCTGGTCGATGTGACGCCTATTCCTCCTCCCTCTTCTTTACAAAACGAGCGCTCGGCATGCATGTCAGCAACCCGCGGTAGCCTTCCGCTGCTTTCTCAGCCCAGCAAGGCGTCCAGCATCACAAATCACAATGAGCTCTGCGAAACCGAACAACCACCAGCAGGTCTTTAAGTAGCAAAGCTCATCTCAAATCACACCAAGTAAAAATCTGGAGGCATACCATGGCACGAACAAAGCGTATCGAACCAGAGCCTCGAGCATTGGACCCTGTCCCAGCAGGCACGCGTGCGATCTTACGCCCAGGTCAAGAAGCGGTCGCCTATCACATCCCCGTATTTCCTCCCACAGAGGATGGAACACCGCTAAAGTCGACGATCGCGCTCCCGCGGCACTCAGCTTGGACTTCTGGAAAGCACTTTCACGCTGCTCACACCGAGTACCTCCGCCTCGTCAAAGGAGCCATCTTCGTCGAGCTCAACGGCGAGACCAGAATCATTAGCACGCTCGCTGGTGGAGAAGTCGACGCCACCGGTCAGCTCGTAGCACCAGGACTGAGTATCGAAGTGCCACGCTACGCTTTCCACAGTTGGGGCCGTCTGGAGCACTACAACGACTCCGCCAGATCCGGGCGAAGGGTGCAGAAGAACGTCTTGCCGGAAGACTGGCCCGAGGAGGTAGTCGTGGAAGAATGGACTGATCCTAGCGACATCGCGAAGCCACTGTTCTTCTGGAATTTGAACGGTATTATTACTGCGCCTGGTGGTACGATTATGCCTAAGCGGCAAGCGGCTGCTAAAGCTCTCTTGGGATCGCGGTGGATTGATTTGCAGCTGTTTGTGGTGTTCTGGGAGCTGGACAATTGGCCTGTCTTTAGTGTTCTCAAGAATGTCTCGCCGGCTTCGAACTCATACCTGCGCACTTTGCGCGTACTCGATGTCGCTGAAATACTCGTCTCCTTCGGAGTCCTGCTGCTTGCAAAGTTGTTAGGATCGCTACTCAATCTGAATGCAGTGGAAAAGAGAAGGACCCCTGATGCGCTTTGGGAGGTGCACAGAAGGTCATGACACGGACGTTTGTTACGCGACTCATAACATACATTCCTGTAAGAGCATTCTCAAGAGCACCTCGGCCTCTGCATCCTTTGCCTTCCACCTGTATTTCCTGACAGTCCAGCCCTAGGCCTTTTTGTCTGGATGCTCATGCAACTCAATGATCGTGGGATCACTAATGACCTTACTCGCCGCCGCAGCCAACTGATCACGCTCATCCTTCTCTGACTCGAACAAGAAGTGCAGTTCCTCTAGCGTTTTTCCATACGTCTCGGGGAAGAAGAACCAGATGAAGACGACCTCGAAGAGGAGCCAGACGACGTATACGATCAAGTACTTCCAGTCAGCCTTCTCGAGGCCGATGGGGTTGACGAAGGAGCCTGGACATCGTTAGTGTCCTCTCCAAAGCTAGAACGAGTCGATAGTGAGAGGACCATACCAAACATGACAGCGCTTCTGCCGAAGAGCTGGAACCAACTCAGACCCTTCGTTCGGACATAGTATGGGAAGATCTCGACCATGTACACGTATGTCAGAGCATTGTAGCCAATGCAATATGCTGATAGGAAGTCAGACGCAGACCGTATCTCCGCTTTGGTAGTCCGACCGATACTCACCTGGCTTGTACAAGAAGATCATCGCCAGTACCGCGTATCCGCTCGCTTCCGACTTCGTGATTCGGTTCCGAGCCTGCGCGATCGTCCACGCAGTGTAGACTACCAGCAGAGAGCTCGCGCATAGCAAGTACATTTTGCGTCTTGGAAATCTTGGTGTAATGGTTGCCATGATTAGAGCGACGAGGAAGCCCCAGCTTTCAGTCCCGACGTTGTAGCGCACCTGATCGTAGCTGCTTGTGATGCCGATTTTCTCCAGAATTGGGACGAGGTACTGGCTGATCAAGTTCTGGCTTCGTCAGCTCCTGTTTATTTTCGTGTCGTTAGGCAGTAGAATCGAGTAACAGGAAATTCCGACCGTACGCCCCCAAATGTGAGAGTCAGTCCAAGAGTATGTGCGAGCCGCTTGTATGCCGACACCACCTCTGGAGACTACAACGATCGTGCTGTTGCAGCCAGTTCCTACTGCGACTTGAGAGACAGGCACTTACATTACCCGAGAACTGCACAAACAGCCCCAACGCGGCAGCAACGAGACTCCGATGCCGCATACCCTTAGTTTGGAACAGCTCGCCCCAGCCACGGGCACGCGACTCGTTCTCGATCTTCAGCGCTGCCTGGATCTCCGCAAGTTCGACATGCGGTAGCTCGGCACTCGCATCGCCCTCGGCATGATACTTGATCAGAATCTCAAGCGCCTCCTCGTGCCGGTCTTTGCTAACAAGCCAACGGGGACTGCCATAGTCAGAATCGAATTGTCCAGATCTATCAATCCAAGCGTCATACCTTTCTGGGACCATAAATGCAAACACAATCTGGATCAGAGACGGCACTCCTTGCAGGACCGAGGGTAGTCGCCAGCTCCAATCGCTCTGGATGAGGCGTGTTTGCACGACGATGCCGGCGCCGAGCACAGCTCCTACACCGAAAAATGCGTTGAACATACTCCCCAGGAACGCGCGCTCCTTTGGATGGCCTAGTTCGCCCAGTAGTGCTGCGCCGGCGATGATGGCATAGACGATGCCGTGGCCGAGGAAGATGCGGGAGAAGACAAACATGGCGAGGTTCTTCGAAAGGCCCTGCATAATCGACCCAATCACCATAATCACACTCCCAAACACGATACTCTTCCTTCTCCCAAATCGATCCGACACCAGCGAAATAAATGGTATACTCGTAATTGCACCGAGGTTGTAACATGCGACTAGCAGCCCCAGCTGTCCGCCTTTAGGGTGGTTGAAGAACTCTTTCCAGTACGTTAGCGCCTGCATGCCGTTCATCATGGACGAATCGAACCCGGAGGTCGACTCGATGAATAAGCAGAAGGGGACGAGGAGAAGGTAGAGTCGCCGGAGATTGGGTTTGGACCACCATCTGACGGGGTCGCGGGCTACGAGGGCTTGGATGATGGACTCGTCGATGTGGGCGACTGGGGGAGCCATGGTGCTAGATCCGGGATGTCAATGGTAAAGATGGAGTAGCAGAGAAGTGGAAGAGAGGGAGATTAGAGGGGAGGGGGACGATACTGGGGTTTTGGATGCCTCCAGGGCCTGATGAAGGACACTGAACATCCATCTTCGAGCGACTTCATATACACGCGCCGGCAACTGATCGGTTGCTGTGTCGGTCATTGAGCCGGTATAGTCGCATCCCGGCAATTGCATCAATACCGTTGCCCAGGCTGGGCATTGAGGGGTCGGTGATCATATGGTGAGGTGCTGGTTGTGGTAGGGATGTGAATACGAAGATCATTCCCCAGTGTTGTGGGTGCAGGCGCAAACAAGGGTCGAGTATCACACATGACTTGATTGGTTGGTTCATTTAGCCCTGTTCCCCAATGGTAGGCATTCTTTACTCTGCCTTAAAGTGAGAGACTGGAATGTACACTGCTGGCTGTGATATCGTGTACCCGAATCATGCCAAGCTTTGCTGTTCTCTACTGCTGGAAGTCGCTCAGACTTGGATCCAGAGTGCGGACAAGAAACAAGTCTTTGCGAAGCACGAGAGGCTTCGTGCTCGCGATCAATTTTGAAAATAGCCCAAACTCACAAAGCAAGTCATTTTAGCCGATCCTCGTCCAGTCAGATCAGAACCGGTAACCAGATCGTTAGCGCGCGGACCGCAGCGAAAATGGTAGTTGATCCACATTTGGTCGCCTTACCCCAGAAAACGGTACGCAGATCTATTTTTGAGCATTTGCGGGGCAGATGTAGGTGATCAGATACGGCCAGCCTTATCTTTGCTTCAAAGTCCGCGGAATGAGCGGTCCTCTGTCCCGGCCTCAGGCCACAAGCTGTATGCCGGACCAATGTGGGTGTAGCATACCTTCCGAGCGGTCTTTGCTCGCAGGTTAAATTCGAGGAATGGATGTTGACGGCTGCGGATCAAGGACACGACAAGCCGTGTGACGGTGGTCTCGCAAGATTGTAGGTTCGCTACATAGGTCCTTTTTGGTATTATACGAAGTAGCAAGGCTTGAAATCTTGCTCATCTTCGCTCCTCAACATGCTCCTTCACATCATCCACTGGCTTGGAATCACTCAGGCTGTCTTCCTCATCTCTCGCAACAGCGCCAACAAACTGCTGCGCCTTCCTAGTTTCGCTCTTCCTATACATGTACTGCATGATCAAGAAGGAGGCCCAGCATCCCACTACAAAACAGATGTTGACCGAGTATCCTTTAGTCCAGCGTGGCGCCTCAACTACAGGGAAGACGGCGATGGGATAGAATGAAAAGACCGCCCAGCCAGCTGTAAGCATACCGCCGACAGTAACGGCACGGGCCTCAGCATCGTCACGTAGAGCCATGTTGATGAAGGGCATGAGTATTGGTGTGACGGATGCAGATACACCAAGGAGGTAATAGCAAGCGACTGTGGATTTGGTCAGTGCATGTACGAAATGCAGACGTAGGAGCAGCAGATGTGACTTACAGTGAAGACCCTTGGGTATGACCCAGACAAGGAGCAGAATATTCACGATGAGGTATATGGCTTGCACGATCGAAAAGATGCTCCATAGCGGGTAGACCATACAGAGCGACGTGGCGAGCAACGCTGCCACTACAGAGACGCCCTGTGCACCGGTCGGAATGGTATTGATCTGGGGCACGGAGTAGTTGTGAAACTTTGCAGCCTGATCCTTGAGCCAGAGCGCCATCTGTCCGTGTGGGTATGATGACGACAGGAAGAATGTGTAGCACAGAAGGCCTAGTTTTGTTAGTATCTATAGCTCAAAAGATCATTCGAAACTTACCCATGTAGAACTCCCATCGCCGCAGGGTGCGTTTGATGATCGACCAGCTCAAATTTTGGCTGGGTGCAATACCTGCCGCTGCCACTCGCCTCTTCGCTAGGTCGTGTTCGGCGGGTGTGAGCCACCAGGGCTTCGCGCTGCTGGGAAGACCAGGGAAGATAAAGAAGCCGGCAAGCGCGATTGGTAGCGAAATGACACCTACTTGTGTCAGTATTTGTAGATCGAAGACCAATTTGGGACTTACCATCAATGATGAAGAGCCATCGCCATCCTGCCATGCCACCAACTCCGTTGAGGTTCTTGTATGCAGCCGCCTGAAGGTATCCGCCAAACATGACGGCAATGTTGTTCGAAACATACCAAACGCCGGTACGCTTGAAGACTTCCTCAGGTTTATACCAGGATCCTAGCACATACGTTGTGCCAGAGGCTACTGGAGTTTCGAGAAGACCGAGCAGGAAGCGCGTGCCGTAAATATCGCGCTCGTTGCGCATCTGCGATTGAGTGAACGTGACAATTGACCACAGAACTTCCATCAGTGGCAGGTAATACTTTGCAATCTTCGGGCGGGAAAGCAGAAGCAGAGAAGGAATCTGGAAGACCAGATATCCACAGTTGTAGAAAGTACCGAAGAGCGAGTATTGGTTGCCATAGAGGTTTAGTTCCTCCTTCATGCCCGAGACGTAGGCGTTGTTGATATTCGACGAATCCAGCCATTTGAGGAAGACTGTCGGTGTGAGTACTAGGCTCTCGGATGCTGCGCAGTCGCTTTCATACAGCCGAAAGAAAAGCCAGAAAAAGCTTCAGGTCTCCGGAAAAACAGGAGTCCGTTAGAGTCTATCTGTGTATGTGTTGTAGACAGACGGACGTTCTATTGGCTATAACTGAAAGAGCCGGTACTTACACATGAACGAACAGAATGTCAGGAGGCAGGCATCCATCTTCCTTAGCAGCTTTCTCTCCTCTGCTGGGTAGTGCTTTGGGTACCACTCCCAGAGATACATCCATGCTTTCCATGGTGATCGCGTGGGTGCATCAGTGGGTGCGATAACGCTGGTGCTGAACTCGCCAGTCCTGGCCTCGACACCAGCGGTCTCATCTCGGGGTCCGGTACTTGTTGCCGCCATTGCAGATGCTGGTAGGGTGTGGTAGCAGGCCGTTGGTTAAAGTAGTACCCGTTACCCTGGGTTGCGGTGCCTACTGATCATCCTAAGCAGTGCAATATGTAGCCATCCCGTCGTGAGACCATGAAGCTGGTAAGCGAAGAAGTTGTTCGTGTCACGGGCATCGGCGTATCTCCGAAATCAGCGTAGCGCAATGCGGGGGAACTAATACCGGGGCATTTCTCCACGAATGCCTCCACATTCGAATACT
Organism: Didymella pomorum; assembly: GCA_022225945.1. Lineage (NCBI taxonomy): Eukaryota > Fungi > Ascomycota > Dothideomycetes > Pleosporales > Didymellaceae > Didymella > Didymella pomorum. The sequence goes on along the minus strand of JAKJXN010000015.1, from coordinate 235,840 downwards.
AAGAAGGAATTGAGCCGATGCACGAGCGTTTGTAAAATCCTGGGGCATCTGGAGAACCGAAGCTGATGCTTGCAGGGTGATCAGGAGGCTTTCAGAGTTGTTTGGAGGACGCGTTGTGCGCCTAAGCGAGGCGATATTGCTGACCGCTATACCGAGGGTCGAAAGCAAGGGGCCCTCAACAGCAGATGAGGGATTCGGACACGTGTGTCGTTCGATACAGCATTCCTTCTACAAGTCTGGAGGCGGTCGCGCAGGCGATAAGTCTGTGGTCCGAAGCAGAAGGCGCGGTTGCAAGGTCGGTGAGATGACGTCATCAAATTGGCAGCGACGCATCGCGTACTGGAAAATTGGACATTCACGACACCGCGCACTGCTGCAAAGCTAACGATATGTAACGACGATTACAGAGTTACGAGTGGCCTCACCCTGGGTTTGCGTATGTCCTTATCGACTCTGACGCAGCGCCTCCCTCGGTCGTCCGGCCAAATACACACTTTGGTTGACAACTCGTGTGAGAAGATTCTGCGTGTCTAGTAATGTGCTGGGTTCTCTCGCGGCCATTGTGTACGAATGGAGAAACTGGATCCTGTTCCATACATCGCCTTCATGCTGCTATCCTGCAGCCAGAAGCGGTCAAGTAGCTATGTGACGAAACGTAGGGCCTCTACTCTCAAGCAGATCCTGAGCAACAGGTACAGGTGTCCGCAACAGGTGCAGGCGCCCAAAACAAAGGATGTATTCCTTGGTCATACCGGGGATGTCTTACATGCTAATCAGATCTCCGGTGGCTACAACCATCCACGGATCGGAATGTATTTTGACAACATACAGAGAACTATTTCAAGGCACCGATCATCTTGTACAAGCTGTTCTCCAGCGTAATAGGTGAGCGTATGGCTGACCATTCGTAGTTCAGTAGGCCCCAAAACTCCTCCAACCCCTGGATCGTCTCCTGCGGCTTTCTGCCTGGTCGAGTCTGCAGGTAGAAGGAGCCTGATAGCTCCCAGTGCATCCAGCTGACCCGGTACTGTTCAACCATCTCTACCAGACACTTTGCATACGTTGTCTGGTTCCAGTACGTCCCGTTGTTGATAAATCCCCACTCCGAGATGACCATGGGGAACAAGTACTTTGTGGAAGGATCGTCAGGGTTGACGCTTTGAAAGCCCTTCTTATACCACTTGCTTTTGAAAGTCTCGCAGTCGTCTTGGGTGGCCTCAAAGTCATACTTGTGGATCTCCAACACTATCTTGTCTTTGAAGGCAAAGTCATCTGGCCTGAAGATCGCGGTCTTGTTGGCTGTCGTTTTGCCGGCCGTGCCGTGCAAGGTCTTGCCCGTTGGAATAGGGTCAATGTAGGTATCATATGAGAGACCCGAGAAGAAAATCAGGGCATTCGGATCGGCTTCATGCACAGCTTGTGCTGCACTTGTCATGTGCACGTACCAGGTGTACCAGTCGACGGGCTCGGCTGTGGTTGCAGCTCTGAGCTCGTTGCGCAAACCAATGGAAGAGAAGGTTGGCCAATTTGCCTTCGCCTGGCGGTCGTCAGTACATTGAAAGTGTTTACTTTACAAAAGCAACTTACGTGTGCAGTCAGCCATGCGAGGCCACGCTTCCACTTCTCGACGTCAAAGAACTTCTCGCCGAACCAGCCATTTCCATCGTTGTCGCCGCAGCACCAGAATGCCTTGCTGACGTGGTTGTCCAGATGGATGATCACGCCTTGACTGGAAAGCTCTTTTGCAACAGCGTCCCAGACCTCGAGCCTGGTAGTATTCTTAGTGAACTCGGGGTTCTTTTCGAGAATCTGATCGAGCACCTTGGTACCGTTTGTTTGGCCAAGAGCGTTGATGAAGCTCTTTTCGAGTGTTTGATTGGGGCTATTGGCCAGGTAGTCGTCGACCATCTCGATGGCAAAAGTTAAGCGAACAGAATTTAGTCCAAATTTGGGGAGCCAGGAGACGATGTCTTTTATCGATGAATGCTGAAGACCCTCAGGTACCATCACCTCTTGGTGTCCCGGCCAGTTCGTGGAAACGAAGTGGAAGATGTCGCCATTGGCATCAACGATATCGCGACCCTTGGTCGAGAGGGGAAGATTAGCAGCACGCTTGATTTCTGGAAGAGCAGTTGTCAGGACGCTTATCCAGAGCACTGGGAGGCAGTTTAAGAATCGCATGGCTACGATGATCTGAGTGCGACACCCATAAGTCCCTGATGGCTATTCTAGGGTCAAGGCTTTCGCACGCCTATATATCACCTACCTCGTGTGTGAACTACGAATCAGGCATTTAGGTACTATAGCTAGCTTGATGCTAACTCCCCAGACCCGAACTGCCGATACCGAGAGCCTGTGGAGTTGATCTCCGTCAAGCACAACACGGAGAATCCAAGACTTGTTCGGAGAAATGCAATTTAAGAGTCGCCCAAAGTGGAAGACTTTCCAAGAGCGATGCTCGGCCTCATGACGTCGCCCGCACACAAAAGCCAAGAGGAAACGAGCAGACTGCTCCGTCGGACGACGGAGGATTTCTTCATAGGTCGACGGGCCTCGGGCTAATACCCATTCCGCTCATGTCGCCTCCACCAACAGCCTCGGTCACAATTGCTCCTTTATCGATACCGAAGAACATGCGCTCTAGAAACAGCTCTTACAGTAACGACGAAGCGATTTGGCTGTTTGTGTTGTACGACATTGACAACAGCTTTCCGGTCATCAGCGCGCAGCACGACAAAATCGCCGCCATCTTTCATCAGGAATTAGTTCTTGCAGCTCAAAAACATCGAAATGGTTACTGGTACGGACTCGAGTAAGAGAGCTGCTTTAAGGTAGGTAGCGCATGTTTGACGGCAACAATGTGCTAAATAGTCACAGTATCAGAGGGTTCGATTTGAGCGCAATATACTCTGATAATGTTGCTGCCAAGGTCTTCCAAGTTGCGCATCGAGGCCTGAAGCAAGAAGTCAGTCTTTCAAAACATGAGCTTAAAGACTAACAACTGATGCGCACCACAGGCTCCATTGTCAACATATCCACATACGGTCCCTCAATTGGGACCTGATGCAGGTCGATACGAAGAACGCGAAGCAGACTTCTGGACATGCGGCTTCTTCCCAGGCTGTATCTATGCAATCATCGAACGCGCAGTGCGATACCCGCAAGCACTGGATGTCCCGGAGCACATTCGCCCACAGTTCCAGGATCAACTGCTGAAGATCGGTCGACATTGGAATGTTGCTATCAACCAGATGAGCTCGCGGAGGGACACCCACGACATGGGTTTCATTGTGCAGCCTGCATTGCAGAAGGACTGGGAGTTGACAGGAAACAAGGAAAGTCTGCAGTCAGTGATCAACGCTGCGTATGCGCTCGCGTCAAGATATGACGAGAAAGTCCAAGCAATCAGAAGTTGGGACGTTGCAATTAATGATCGTTACTCGATCACGGACATGAACACAAACTTCCTGGTCATCATCGACAGCGTGTGTAGTAAGTGCCTCTGTCATCCGTAGACGCTTTAAAGGCCTGTGCTAACGTGTCGTAGATCTTGACCTTCTCTACTATGTCGGCCACAACCAACAAGACCAAACACTCATCGACATTGCAACACAACATGCAGACTCCATCATTCATGAAATTCTGCGACCAGACTTCTCATCATATCACCTCGTCAACTTCGACCCTCGCACAGGACAACCGCAAGCAAAGATGACCAACCAGGGCTGGAGAGACCACTCGACGTGGAGCCGCGGCCAAGCATGGTCGATCATGGGGTTTGCTCAAGTGTACACTTGGACAAAAGATACGAAATATCTCCACACAGCAATCAAGTGCGCGGAGTACTTCTTACGACGCTGTAGAGAAGGAGAAGGGAAGTGGCAGTACCCGCTGGTACCTTTGTGGGACTTCGACGCGCCGATTGACGACACTGCGGCGCCACTTCGAGATGTATCAGCAGCTATGGCGACTGCTAATGGACTACTCATTATACACCAGTCATTGCAATCACTATCAGTTGCTCAAGCTTCACAGCTCTCTGATTCGTCAACAAATTTCCTCGACATTGCACTGGATATGGTGAGCCAGACACTCGAAATGTCATACGATCGCGATTTTGCGTCTTTCGAGCGACCAGGAAAGAGTCAAGTGAATGGGGTGGGTTCTGCTGAGATCGGTGTTAGGGAAGGTGGGTTTGACGCGATTCTGAGGAACAGTACGACAAACTGGAACCCAGACGCTCACAAGAAGTACAAGGACCATGGGCTGGTGTATGCAGACTACTATCTGCTGGAGTTTGGAAACAAGCTGTTGAGGGCTGGACTCTTGTAGACATGTCAGAATTGATACTGTACTTAGCTCATTGTGTAATTGATGCGTATGGCGGAAGTCCCCTTTCTATGAGACTCTTCGCAAGTCTATGTACTCATAGTCATCTTCACCCACCCTATCTGTCAGCTCGCCAGCACGCACAATTGGAACGTCGTCCCACAGCTTCTGCAAGTCCAATGCATCATAATGACTGATCTTGTCAGAAGTCCTTGCAACTGCAAAGACAGCCGAAATAACAGTCAAGCCATCTCCTGGCTTCAGTACTCTCGTCTCAGATCTGATCGTGGGAATCAGAGTTCTTTGCCACATGAGATTTGTGTTGGCATCCGGCTTCAATATGTACCCTGTTGAAGTGACGTCTCTTGAGGAATGAACCATACCTGCTGAAGACATCCATGCAATGGATTTTACGCCGCTTGCTCCAGCATCTGAGCAGATCAATGCACCATCAACTACCTCCAGGGTACCTTCTGCAAACGACAGACCCTCCACAGCCTTGATGACCGTGCTCTCTACCAGATTGGGCAAGACTTCGCCCTTCCTAGATCCTCGCCCCTGTATTGCAAAGCCTCCTTCAGACAAGCTGAGGGTCATGGGAATTGCACCTCGATTTTTGATACCGGTGCAACGCACATACCAATCAGGCCATCGAGAACAAGGAGCGATAAGAGTTGTGTCGACTTCGACTTCGGCGTCCTTCCAAGGCTTCCAAAGACTGTGAAGCGTCGGTATGATCTCCACAGCTTCGCCTCTTCCGAGAACCGCCTCCCCACGCTGTTGATGCGCCGAGATCTTCCAGGGTACGCGCCAAGTATCACCACCGTCTCTACTGATGGCGAGCGTGCTGTCTGGAGCCATCTGCTGGATCAACGGCCCGGTCGGTACGCTGAAACCGAAGTGTGAGGAGTAGGCAGACTTGCCATACTTTGCTTCGGTGGCCTTCAGAGGCCAGGGACAGAACTGACCAGATGAGAGAAGAAAGTGATGGCTTCCAGTGTTGCACACTATGTGCATGGGCGGCTCGACAAGTGTTCCCAGAGGATTGTCGCGAGGGAGCGGCTTCTCCTCCGTCGTCCAGAAAGGGTGGTCTCCGGATAAGCCCAATGCCAGAAACGACTTCAAAGCCCAGTAGACAGACTGTGGCGAGTTGTAGTCTTCGCACATATAATAATTCTGGTATGCAAAGCCGATGTTAAAGCAGCCATCGATATTGAAGATGTCGTGCTTACTGCCCCACCATCGAAAATGACGGAGTAGTAGGCCTTTGACGACGCCCCAGTCGTTCAAGGGCGAGGGCAATTCGACTTCCGCAAAGGCTGCAGCTGACCAGAAACCTACGAATGCGAATCTGTACGTCAGGCTCCGTCCAAACGGTATCGCGGCGCCTGTACGGAGTCAGCTCACTCTTCTCTATGCACATTCATAGTTGACTACGCCCACTCACCATTCGAGTTGAAGTACCTCCAAAATGTCGTAGCGAATTCTCTGGCTCGTTGTTGAAACTTCGCACATCTTTCCGGATCAAGCTCTTGCGCCATCTTTGCGTAGATGAGCTGCGAGAATTGTATCGCGAAGCTTCCGGAGTAATAGTCTGCCTGTCGGCCATCATCACTCCACAGCCCATCTGCCGCCCATCCCTGGCCTAGATAGAAGCGCTCCATCAAGTCGAGATCTTCTTTCATAGCGTCACCGACTTGCTCATAAGGCACGCCGCAGACTTTGACGAGCGCCAGGTTGGTCATAACACGGAACCACAGCCAGTTTGTGATAGGAAAGTCCTTTCCGTTGATTGTCTTCAGCCATTCTGTGATGTTGCGTTTCGCCTCATCACTCTGTGTATGGAACATAGCATCTGGCGCTACCAGCAAAGCGTAAGAGATGATCTCCATCTCCACCATACGCTGATCTCTGAGAACGACCGGACCCCAGTACTCGTCATGATCTGGGTCTGTGCCATTTGCAAGACCACGGATGTACGGGAAAATGAGATCGTCGTATACCTCCTGGGTCTTGGGTGTTGTCTTTGAGTGCAGGAGGGTTCCTACAGCCCATAGTACACGAGCATAGCCCTCAAGCTGCGCTGCGACCTCGTCGAAGTGGGTTCCAGTCGCTAATGGTAACCTTACTCGTGCACCGCCTGGTGACTGATAAGGCTTGATGGCGCGTAGGAGCGCAACAGCAGCAGTCTCAAAGTCTGCGCGAGTACCAAATGCATTGTCCGAGAAACCTGCGAGTGGTGGCATGGCGCGGCGGGATTGATGGTGTCTTTGCGGATTCGTCCTGGAAGGACTGGTGGCGTTTACTGTCCACTTGCAGGTTGCCTTCAAGCCAACGGAACTTTCGAGAGCGCCAGCTTCCTGCGTGGGTGTAAACGGCTTGTTCTGCAACGTGAAAGCGCGTTCACGTGCTCGCGCACGCCAATCTCAATTCATCGCGCTACTATCGTTCAGGACCCTTCCTGGCAATGCATCCGCGCCGCCTCCAACGGTCGCGTACGTCGAAATTGATCCGTGGGTTCATGGGTATGGAAACTGGGGTCGGACGGCTCTCCAGGTGGGCAGATCAGCCGGCCGCCAGGCTAGTGCAAGCGGGGTGAGAAGGGCAATCTGCTTTAATCCGACGCCCGCCGCGCCCATCCTCTCCACAATCCTCCCCTTACTAACGACCGAGAATGTCGTACAGATGTCGGCAGGCTGGACCAATTTCTCCGTGAGCAATGCAAATGGAAGCCACACCGGCGAGGACGATGGCCCCTCGGTCGTCGGGGAAGATCAGCCAGCCTGTGCCTCATGCAAGAAGCGCAAGCTGCGGTGCTCGAGAGAGACGCCAGTCTGCTCGCATTGTCTGAGATTGTGTAAGCGCACTTGTTATCATGATCACCGAGTAATGCGATGCTGACTTCAGATGCAGCGACCGATTGCGTGTACAACCCAAAACAGAAGCCAGGATTGAAACCTGGGGCAGTGGAGGCCTTGACGCGTCGGGTCGGTACGCGTCTGTGTGATCACGATTTTTGGAGCCTTTCTGACGTCAACAGCTTTTCTGGAGCAGATATTGCTTGATGAGGCCGGCACTGTGCGACCGCGTTACAGGGTCGAGACAGAACAGCAGAGAGATGGCGACCTCCAGGGTCACGTGACTCACGCCGCGAGGGTAGCTGCGACTCAAAGCAACCCAGTCGTAGCACGTGTAGGCCCAGAACAACTACCTGTGACTACCTCTGCGACCGAGCCAGTCACACCAGCAAATCTTCTGAAGCGCAAGCACGAAGAGCCAGAAGCTGAACGGTGGTTCTTTGCCACAGAAGAGCTCGATCTTGCTCAGCATCTGCCTCCGCAGGGTGTGCTTTTGAAAGTAGTCGACTACTTCACGACGTCGTTTCATCATTGGATACCGTACCTACATAAGAAAAGGCTGCACGACAAAGTCAACGAAGGTGTCTGCAGCAATGGCTTATTGCTCGTACTTCATGCACTAGTCGCAGTTGCGTTGCGCCACATGGAGCCCAGCATTCTTTTCATGGACCATGACCAAATTCAGCGACAGTCCAACGTCTCTCGAATCATCGTGGAGACGCATGCAATCAGGTCTGTGTCCATCGAGAGCCTACAAGCACTCATCTTCATAGTATTCGACTATGTCAGTATACGCTATTGGCACTGTGATATTTGGCTAACAATACATAGCTCAACGATGGCAAGAACCACCGTGCATGGCCACTCATTGGCAGCCTTACAAGGACGATTACTTATTTGCAGCTCACCTCTGAACCCTCATCTGCATCACAATCGAGTTTACTCATGAGACCTGTGCGGCTGATACAGCCCTCTAACGACTGGACTGAACTCGAAGAGCGCAGGCGACTGTTCTGGATCATCTTCATGCTTGACCGATTCTGTTCGGTGACCACAGGCTGGGACACAAGCCTGACCTCTGACGATGTACATCGACGGCTGCCAGCAGACGGTGGCTACTTCACCCGCGAAGAACCCGTCATCACACCCTTCTTCGGCATCTGGAATAAGGCTGTAGCTAGGATTGGTCGCTCCTTGGCCAATGTCCCTGCACCTTACAGTGAAGAGGATCCGACTTTCGAGCAACTGCAAGGAGCCAGTCCCAACTCCGCCAACGGCTTCATCGATGCATCGAAGTTAGGTGCTTTTGCTTATTGTGTGGAAGCTACGGAATCGTTGAGCCAAGTCACCACCTTCTTTCTGCAGCAACGGATCAATGCCCAAGATAAGGAGCATGCAGTGAGCTGGCTTACTCGTTTCAAAGAGCTCGATCTGAGGCTCGTTCAATGGAAGCTGTTCTTGCCTCATCGCTGGAAGGACTCAAATATCTCGGAAGACAGGACCGTCGTCAACATGGATCCAAACCTCACCCTCGCGCACATCACGCACAACACTTCGATGATACTGCTTCACCATCCCATTGCATTCCCAGCAAAGAGCTGGAATGACTATGTCGCGCTGCCGAAGGAGTGCAGCGCTCAAACATGCGAGCTGGCTGCGATCGAAACATCCAACATTGTCAGCAAGTTCCTCACATACTCTCCGATTCCGTTCGTCAACGTACAATTTGCATTCTGCGCCTTCGTGGCCGCAAAGGCTCTTCTTTTTGATAATCGAGGACCGCCGAGGCCCGAGTTCGGGCGCCTGGTCAGAGACTTGTGGGAAATGTCTAAACGCTGGGATCAGAATATGAACGACACAAATTCACGACCAGTAAACCAAGCTGGTATCTATGCTCAGCACCTTGAGCGATTGCAGGATGCGTGTTCTCAAGATCCACAGTATCAGTTCGACTTCTATGACCATACCTGCCAGTCACTCGAGCCGCAACAGTACGTCAGCCCGCTCAACGTTATGACTCCACTACTGCGCTCAGGTAGTTTCGCTCAGGAGCAACCTACTCGTGGTCATGTGCGGCGCCAGAGTGTAGGTAGCGCGCTCAGTCCACGACGCAAAACTTCCCACAATTTGACAGCGGTTGGTCAAACACCCCCGGTCGACCATGCACAACAACAAGTGAATCGCCCTCCAAGTACTAACATCGCGTCCCCGACCGGGCTTGCGAGAGTTGCAGCGACGTTGCACCCGAATACGGCGCATGCCAACAATAGGCAGAATATCTATCACTTAGATCATGGCATATCACCAAGCACTCACTTGAACGGCATGCCCGGTGCGCCAAACAATCAGCAGGCTATGCAGGACCAGTCGCTGATGAACCTTTCCGACACTTTTATGGACGCGCAGTTCTTGGATATGGACCGAGTCATCACTTTCGAAGAGGCAAATTTCTTTCTTCCCGGGGATGCCTATAGATGGCAGTGAGCGACAGGCGAATATACCATCATGTACAGCACGTTTGACGATACATTTTGAAAGCTTTACTCATCGATCTGCTTCCATGCCGGCTAAGCCCAGCGGAAGAATTGAGTAATATGCACAGCGGGGAACGCCAACATACGGTTCACGCTAGCCTAATTCATTCGAAGATCGCGCATCCTCGGTGTACACTTACCCCGGAACAAGGCCTCTGTGCGGGTCACTTGGCTGACACGAGTATTTCCATGCTGTTCAGTCGGTGGATACGGCTGTTGATAATATATGATCTCGACTTTCTCCACGGCTTCGTAGGCTTGGTTAGGCCCGTCGTAATCTCACATCATGCGCCTCGATCCGTCGCACATTTGCTTTGCCCTGCTGGCGCCAGCATTGGTACTGGGCAAGATCGATAGGTGCGATCATTTCACTCTTCCACCCTTTGGCCACCCTTTCTGACAAGTCTCTCATGCAGGAAGAGCGTGGTATCCCGATTCAACGTCATCCGCACCAGCTTGATCGACAATGAGACAACGCCGCTGCAAGTAGGCAACGGCAACTTCGCCTTCAATGTGGACAACACAGGACTTCAAGTCTGTCATTCCCCGAGTCATTACTATGCGGAAAGCTGACTACTACCTTAGACGTTTCTGCCATTCAACACTATGTCTTCTTGGGCATGGCACAACGACTCGCTTCCAGACAACGGGTACATTGTCTGATCTAGTCTTTCGCGAATAATACTCACTACGTGTCCAGCGAGTCGCCTTCTCACTACAGGGGTCTACCAAGAGAGACGTATGGCCAGGAAGTCTTCTACGACCTTCCGGATCCCAAGCTAAAGCAGGCAACCCAGTGGCTGATCGGCAATCCGAATCGCATCAATCTTGGTCGCATTGGTCTGCGCTACAAGGGCGTTACACTCAATGCATCCGAGATAACCAATCCAAGACAAGTGCTGAATCTGTGGAGTGGGATCATAACTTCGACATTTGATGTCGGCCGCAAAGCTGTCCGAGTTGTCACACAAGGCGACCTCGATTCTGATGCGGTTGCGATAGGCATTGAGTCTGAACTTGTACAGTCAGGTGATCTCGATGTCGAACTGGACTTCCCGTTCCCGCCGATCCACTCAACACAGTACAAGTATGAGGTCTTCGCGGGTGTGTATGACTTCCCATTAGACCACACCACCACTCTTATTCGAGATGGTAAGAACCGTACTTCTGCGCACATCCAGCACGTGCTACAGGAGACAAGTTACTTCGTTAATCTCAGATGGCCGAAAAAGATGCCCCTACAGCTTTCCAAATACGACCCTCCTAACTCAGCAGCTATTGCCGCCCATCTTTACACACTCAGCTCTGTCTCGAACGCATCGTCTCTCGTCTTCACTGCTCATTTCTCTCCGGACTCCCGCGTGCCGAGTTCTCCTGCCAAGATTCACGACAACAGTGCTCGAGGGTGGGCCGAATACTGGATGGATGGCGGTTTTGTAGATTTGACCGCCTCCAAGAGTCCCAATGCGACTGAGCTTCAACGGAGAATCATCCAATCTCAATATCATGTGCGTGTCAATAGCGCGGCCCATGGTCAACCGCCGCAGGAGAGTGGACTGATGAACAACGGGTGGTATGGTAGGTTACGACCGCAAACGACTTTGGGTGATCTACGCTAATTATAGAAAGGCAAGTTTCACATGGAGATGGTTATCTGGCATCTCGCTCAGTGGTCGACATGGGGCAAGCAGCAGTACTTTGATCGCGTCTTTCCTGAGATATACGAGACACTCTTGCCTTCGTCAATCGCTCGTGCGAAAAGGATGGGCTGGGAAGGTGCTCGATGGCCCAAAATGACAGAACTAGAAACCGGCGTGAATTCGCCTGGCGACATCAACGCGTTTCTCATGTGGCAACAGCCGCATCCTTTCTACTTGGCAAACCTAGCGTATCAGGCTAAGCCGACACGAGAGACACTGCAACGTTGGGACAAAGTGCTAACCGCGACTGCGGACTACATGGCGTCATACCCTGGTCTCAACAACGTCACTGGCAAGTACGATCTTGGGCCACCTGCCTATGGCGTGACTGAGAACACACCTCCGAACTCAACGCGGAACTTAGCATTTGAGGTCGCATACTGGCGCTACGGGTTGGACGCTGCGGCTGACTGGAAACGGAAACTACGCCAAGCCGTTCCGGAGAAATGGGAGCACGTTGCTCGGAATCTCGCAACCCCTCCCATCGTCGGTGATCTATACGCTGTCTACGATGGGCTGAACAGTTCTTGGTGGAACGACACAAAGCTCACCAGTGATCCGCGCAGTCTAATAATGCTCCAGGGCATATTGCCAGATACACCGGCGGTTGACTCAAACGTGGCACTGCGCACTGCCAACAAAGTGTGGGACATATGGGGAGATGCGCGCATTCGCGGATGGGGACGGCCAGTGCTTGCGATCAACAGCGCAAGGATCGGGAATCCTGAACGCGCAATCTATCAACTCACCGCATACGACTACTGGAAGTTTGATGACGCCGGATTCGCGATCAGAGGCGGTGACGGAGGAACACCTCCACCATTCATGCCTGGCAATGCCGGGTTTCTCCTAGCTGTCGCGTACTGCGCAGCTGGTTGGCAGGACTCACAAGATACCCCTGGCTTTCCCAAAGACGGAAGCTGGGACGTGAAACATGAAGGACTTCGCAAGGCACTATAGGAGAACGTACCGCAAACGAAAAAGTGTTTACATTCCAAAGGTTTCCGTTTCGGTGATCGTCAATCACGTGCTCCCCGCTACGCAGTGCGAAATTCTTTACAACCGGCTGCTAGAGCCGTAAGCGAGTAGGTGAAACGTTACACAAGTTTCCGTACTCGGTAAGCTTATGGATATGGCTCTGTGCGGCTACTGCTTGGACTACCGCAATAGGCATCTACACTACTTTGATGAAAACAGCAGAAAGACAACAGCGAATTTTCTTTGACTGGCGATTCAGATAAAGCACTGCCCAACATGCTGAGACAGTCTCAGATCACTCATCGCTCGCTAACACGATGGCACCTTCGTTCTCCCGGGTCTCATCTGGAGCATTGCTCCTTGCTCTCGCTTACAATGCACGACCAGTGAATGCCGACTTCTGGGAAGACGTCGACAACTGCAAGCTTGTGCTTGATGACCTTCCAGCTGACCTTACCACCGACTTCTGTCAGGATTGGACCCATGGCTACGCACCTGAGGACGAGTATGTCACCGTCACTGGCGCCCCAGTAACAGTTACCGAATACCCTGATGCCAAGACTTGTGAGGGCGAGGGCTACAGCACAACCACAAAGTACCCTGAGTCGACTCCTGAGCCTTCCAAAGGCTACTGGGTGTCAAAACCCACCACGACTCCTGATTATGCTACCAAGTTCCCTGACGAGAGCACAAAAGTGCACGATGAGGGTACCAAGGTGCCAGACCAGACCACAAAGGTATGGATATGCACTTCCTTTCCTATCTTCAGCTAGAGCTAATCAGTGTAGGCTCCCGATCAGTCTTCCGCGATCTATGCGCCAGGCGGCTATGATGTCACTGTTACAAGTACCACATGGACCACCTACTGGACGTGAGTACATGGCATCTTGATTGATTCGGACTCTGCTAACCAAAGCCAGCACCTCCACCATATATGAAGGCTACCCGACTGCCACACCCGCACCTTACCGTCGCCATGCCCGCGAATTGAAGGAGCGCGCCTCTTGGTGTGTTGACAGGCCCTGCCGTCTCGTGCAGTACGATGATGACACTATATTCGAAGCTTGCAAGAAGTACCTTGGCTGGGAGCCCACCACATCGACTACCAATGTTCCCGGTTACACCGTCACTGTTATTAGTTACCCCACTGATTGCAAGAAGAAGGAGGATGGTTACAAGCCCGAGCCGGTGCTTGCTTATCCTACTGAGAAGGATGACGGCTACAAGCCCGAGCCATATCCTACGACCTCGGAGTATGTCGACTATCCAGCTGAGACTCCGGAATACAAGCCTGAGCCATATCCCACGACCTCGGAATATCCAGAGTATCCGACCGAAACGCCAGAGTATGAGCCGGAGCCCTACCCAACTGCCCCGGCGCCATACCCAGCGGACGAGCCCAGCTACGACGATGGCAGCGATGATGGTGAGTACAAAGACGGCACTACTCCCTGGGACAACGACAACACAGACGACTATGAGCACTCGGATGACAAGCAGCCGTGGGAGAGCGACTTCGACACCAATTACTCTGGTCCTGACGGCCCGCTTCCGTGGGACGATGTCGACCAGACCAGCGAGCTTGCTGATACCATCGACGTGGGCGGCTATGATGCTGCGACACAGGAGCTTGGTCTTGACGACGCGCCCTGGAACGCTCTTCCCGTAGATTACCCTCAGAAGCGCGACTATCCTTCCTACGATGACAGTAGTTACGGAGAGGATGGTGTTGACTATGAGGAGCCTTCTTATGATGGCAGCACCTACGACGATGGATCTGAGGATGACTACAATGTGTACTCTGCTCCCGAGGACTCCTATTATGCGGAGCCATCATATGAGCCGGAGCCGGAGCCGTCCTACGAACCTTCGTATGGGCCCTCCTACGAGCCTTCTTACGAGCCAGAGCCGGAGCCGTCCTACGAACCTTCGTATGGGCCCTCCTACGAGCCTTCTTACGAGCCAGAGCCGGAGCCGTCCTACGAACCTTCGTATGAGCCCTCCTACGAGCCGGAGCCCTCATACGCGCCTGAGCCTACTTATGAGGCTTCATACGAGCCTGAGCCTTCTTACGAGCCTGAACCCACCTACGAGCCGGCACCCACCTATGAGCCTTCCTACGAGCCCTCGTACGAATCTGAGCCTACATACGAGGCAGAGCCTTCTTACGAGCCCGAGCCTACCTATGAATCTTCCTATGAGCCTGAGCCTTCGTATGAGCCTGAGCCGTCATATGAAGTAGAGGACTCGTACGAACCGGAGCCTACCTACGAGCCTTCATACGAACCTTCGTATGCGCTTGAGCCATCGTACGAGCCAGAGCCAGAGCCTTCATATGAGGCTTCCTATGAGCCTGAGCCTACCTACGAACCAGAGCCTTCTTACGCTCCCAACATATACGGCCCCGACGTTCCCGAGTCTGGCGATTACTCCGACGATAAGGGGAGCGAAGACTACGCACCCAATGTCTACGGCCCTGATGTCCCTGAGTCCGGCTCGTATGATGACTCAAACAACTATGAGCCTTCTCCTGCTCCGTACACGGAGGAAGACTCGTCGTATGATGGCTCCTACGACAACGATGACTACTCGAAGTGGGTACTTCCTGAGAGTAGCGAGTACGAGGGTGATGAGTTCGAGTCTGATTACAGTGTGCCGGGGGCTGATTACTATCCTGATGCATCGTCAGGTGATTACTGGGGTGAGGATGGTGTCGACTACTAGACACCGATGACACGAGGGGTTTGGAGAAGATGTATGTAGATCATCATAAATGATGTGAATATGGGATCGCCGAAGTGTTGATAGACACTAATGCTAATGGTAATTGTAATGAAGGGACTTAAAGCCTACCCACCTTTATTCTGCAACATCATGAAGCTTCTGGCAGCTACAAGGAAGGTGTTGACCGTCTATTCCCTTGCATACGCGTCAGCTTGCACGTATGTACCATATCCATTGCAGTTGCAATTGCACAGATGTACCTGCTTGCAAAGCGATGCATGACATGAATATGTCACTTCCTCTTCGAATGTCTTACTCTTCACTTCATGCCCTTACTTCACCTATCGAAAAAAATAGCGCGCCTTTGGATGTGTTCTTCGCCCTTCTCCAAATAACATACCACGTCCAACCATGCTTTTGCTTGTCTGAGATCCAAACTTAGTGGTGGCGACATCGGCTCCTCGTCCACGGACTCATTTGCGGCCTGTATCGAAGATTGCGCAGCAACAGATGGCTGTGTTAAAATATCCCACGTGTGGGGCGCTTGCTACAAGAAGGATACCGTTAACAAGGGCAGCATTCCTTAGCACGTGTAGTCCGCTAAGCTAGTTGCTTCTAATCCTGACCCCTCTGCTTCCTCTACTACTAGTACCGCAACAGCCACTGCTGAGGCCACCGCCGCGCCCATCACCTGCCCTAGTAGCAACAGCAAGACTCCTACTATTGCCTCCAGTGGTACATACGAGATCGCTTGTGGTACCAGATTTAATTGCCTATGCATTCCTGCAAATTCCAACTTCCAAAAACGATGACAGACCCGAGTCGTATCTGGTACAAAGTCGCAAACGTGTTCGCTAGGATGATTTGAGTGTCAAGCACTGGACACCGTTCCACCTCTCCGCGAGCTATCCACATATCTAAACGGGACTCTTGCTTAGCCCTCGTCAACGACCAGACTGTTGATCCGCAGCCTTGATGTTCCCTCTTCTCTCGAACATCATCATTTTGAAGTAGAGTATTTTTGGAAAACATGTCTGCTCCGGCGTGGCATATTGTGCTAGAGTAGAATGCCCCGCTGCTTGACTTTTGCTCCTGTGCTGAACTCGAAAGCCAAAACCGAAACGCGCACATACCTGTCTCAAATAAGGCTTCTCACCTCGATTGAATACTCCCTTCTTCTCTTTACTTCAACAGCCAGACTCTCAAAAAGCACTTCCAACTCGAGTTATGTCTTCCTCTCTACTGCCCCTGCCCCCCGCCTACCCTTAGGCTGGGATCAAAAGTACGATGATCCTCCGCAATGTTCGCTCCTTTGGCTGCACTATCTTATACAAAATCCAAGACGTTGGCGAACAATGGCATATCTGTGCACTTCTTGAACTTTGAACCAAGACCAAAAGGCGACGACAACAGCCTCAAGACTCTCCAATCCACCAATTGCCCTGCTGTTCCCAAAAGTCACGACTCACGAATCATATCTTCTGTGCCCTGCTCTCTGATCAAGAACCCTAAAGAACTCGAGGATATCCTGTCTTTGTCTCGCCCCCCCCCCCCCCCTACAAAAAGCACGACTCTGGCACATGGGTCTCTCCTAATCCTTTACAGGTAATCGAAAAGATGCAGGAACCGTGATCATGTTGTCTCTTCTGAAAGAAGGAAGTGTCAAAGCTACGACTAGCTCTATACATTTCTGTGTCTTCTTTGTCCTGAGCCACGATATAAAAGATACATGGCGGCAACACCATCGAGACCCCCCAATTCACCACCTGCTGAGCTATTCTAAAGGAACTATCCAACAGTACGTCATGTATTTTGCCTCCGCTCTTTGCCCCAACCATGAAGTCAAGGAATGCGTCGGATACGCTTCGCTCTCGCCGCAGCCACTATAAGAATACCATCTGCCAACTGCCATGAGCAAACCAGATCCTGAACACCTGGAGATTGTCGAAACATTGGAAGGCAGGTTCTATGCTCTCCTTCCAAACCCATTTCGACATTGAGCGATGTCCGAGTGTTCGTTGTGCTCTATGATAAATCAGTGCCTTTGATTCCATCCTCAAGGGTCTTATGTCTGCGGGTCTCTGCGCTGCCTGTCCAGTCGTCAGTTGGAATTGCCAAAGATACAAAAGCCTGCACGCACAGCTCCATGTCCGGTCTACTCCTGCCTTCCGAGTTCTACCTGCTCAACAAAACTACGCCAACATGTCAGAATTCCTTCTATGTGACTGCGCTTTCTGAACTTTAAAAGGCTCGGGAGGGATCCGTTTAGCTGCCTCCGCTTCTGCCACGCGGGACAAAAAGACAGAACCGGGATACTATTTCCTCGCAGCCTCACAACCACAAAAAACAGCTCGCGTTCGCATACATGTCTTTGCCCGCCCCTGCTCGTTGCTCCTTCAAAGTCTCCTTTATGCAACGACGTTACGACATCTCTGATTGCAAATGGATTACCAAAAGATGAACGGTACCCTCTTATGCTCTGTCCAAATCAAATTTTCCAAGCTAAGGTCAAATGGCTTCTCTGCTTCTTCCGAGTTGTAAACCGAAAACAGGCATTCTGCTCTCGCATGACGTCTCTCCGCGCTGCCCATTCGGTCAATTAAAGTCCTCAGAGTACCGCGCGCAACAGCAATCGTCTTCACTCAAAGACACTTTCATCTGAACCCATGTGCGCCTTGTAATCATATATTCATCACTACCCAGTGCCTCCTCGCCATTCTCCTCATCTCCACACCCCCACCATTTTCACCGTACCAAAACCCAGGCCGGTCTCATGTTATGCCTTCACCCCGAAATCCAACAATGCACATCCAATGCCAACGCGAAACGAAGGGGGGAATCAAAGAAGCAGTATTAATCCAATGGGAAGTTAGGTACCCAGACACATCCGTGGGTACATTAGAAAGACAGAGACGTGCATCGCAACGCACGCATGAACGCCATGCAGAAGATCGAAGCCGAAAGAACAAACTTATGATGCATGTTTTGTGAAAGTGGTGACGTCGCTGGAAGCTTTCATCGTAAAAGGTGATGTTTGTTGGAAGTAGTGATGGTCGGATGTAATTGAGTTCGAGATGTGAAGTAGGGCCTGCTGCCGCCGGGATAAATTGAGCTGCGGTCTTTGTCGGTGCCTATGACTGAAAGTTTCCTTTTTCGCTTCGCCATGGGTGGTGACATTGACCTCGTCAGCACGTCCATCGGGACTCGAGGGGATGTGAGTCATCCGAATCCACGATAGCCAGAACTGTGCTGCATAGGAGCTGGAGGTTGTGCTGGGCAATTATCTGTGAGTCCATATCGCTGTATCAAACCCCCAGCCGATTGAGTTGCCATGAACTGACTGCTCCATTGACGTACCCTGTTGGCGCTCCTGAAACATCTGCCATCCGGACCAGAGCTTCGGGTGGTAGTTGCCATCAGACAGCACAGCTGCTCTAGAAGGAGTCTATCCGCTGTAGCCAGGACTGTGATGCGTAGATTTGGAAGCCTCCACTGAGCGATTGTCGACAAGGTCAAGTGCCATCCCCTCTTCAGGCCTCATAGCGGCAACGTACTGATCAAGCGGCATACCACCGTCCCGCCAGGATTTGTTTGACATCTTCCCCCGATCGAAGATCTTTCAGTGATACCTGCCATCGGGCAGCACGGCTGCCGCGCGACTCTACTGCGGGGGATAGTATGCTGCGGGCTGCATCGGCTGCTGGTAAGGGTAGTAGGCGCCGTCCGGTGCGGGTGTCATCATACCGCCCATGCCGGGCATGGTGTAACTGGGCTGTGCATACGCATCGACAGGAGGTGCATAAGTCATCTGGTTTGCGTCCACGTAGAACGTCATACCATTTTGCTCAACAGCAACCATGTTGGGAGGCCCTGCAGCAGCTGGCGCAGGAGGTGCAACAGCTGGCGCAGGAGCGGGCATGGCGTAGGGCTGCTGAGCGCCGGGCACGAACATCGGGACCATTCCGCCAGGCGCTATGTACGGCTGTTGAGGTACACTCGATGGGTAGTAGTAGCCGCCTGGCACAAACGGTTGTGGCTGGTACCCGTGGTGATATCCAGGCTGGAAAGTAGGTGCGTTGACAGCAGCCTCTGGGACTCTGTTCAGCGGTGTCCCTGTAGAGATCTGGCCAGGGTATGATGGCTGACGAGCGTGCTGGTAGAAGCCTGGCTGCTCGCCTGATGAACCAGCACCGTTGATGTGAGCGGGCACCTGCTGATGGAAAGGCTGTTGCTCTTGCTGTTGGGGAGGGTTGAAGTTCATCGAAGCGGGCGACTCGATGCCTGCAACGTTGACGCTCTTCTGAGGGCGAGGCTGGTGCATGGTCGGCTGGCCTTGTGCCCAGTTCTCGCGGAACGCCGGCTGCTGCGGCGGAGGGTACGACCCGTTAGTGGGCGAGATGATAGTCGGCCCGGCGTGCATCCTAGCACTACCGGGAGGCAGGCGTACGACTGGCCGAGGGTCGATGAAGCTGCCATTCCTAGACATGATCGAACCAGCAGGCGAGACCATGTTGTCCCGAGCAATGGATGACCGTCTGCTGAGGGCCACGCTCGGCGAGTACACACTCCCGCCGTATGCACTGGTCCGTCTGCTAGAGAAACCTCCGCCGCCGATCGAACCGAAACGGCCGCGGCCACGCCCGAAGCCCTGTTGATTAGGACGCAGTGCGCGTGGAATAAAGATGAAGGATCGTTCGACTGTTGGAAAGATGTATCGCGGTGCAGACGGAGGCAGGGAGATGCGGACGGGCTTGTCGCGGCGGAGAGGCGGGCGGTGGTTCGGCAGGCGTGTGTGTGACTTGATAGGAACGTTCTGGAAGGTGATGGGCGCCTTCATGTTGGGAAGGAGGATTCGGACGACGGCGTTGTGGGTATGCACGGTCGTGGAGAAGTTGCGAGTCTGGAGTGGTTTCGAGGCAGGAGCGAAGGGTGCTCTTTGAGCGTACTGTGGCGCGTGTGGTGCATGCTGTGTAGGAACATTGCCGGGCGGTGCCTGCTGTGCGGGCTGGTGAGGCGCGTTGACAGCCTCATGGAGGTCGTGCTGCCACGGCGAATCTGTGGCTTCTGGGGCGTGTGCCCCTCTCAAGCTGGAGTTGTTGTTAGCAAGTCGACCACATGTGAGACCCATCTAGTCACGTACTTTGCTGGGGAGAAAGGCCCGCCAATGCCTCCGCGCCCTCGACCACGCCCGCCGATGGGCCTGAATCCATTCTGGCCCGGCGCCGAGCGAGAGTCGTGCATGAAGAAGGCGCCCCGGTTAGGGATGAATGCTGGATCCGAGTCGCGCTTCTTCTTGTACTCCTCGTGCTCGCGCCGTCTGCGGTCACCCAGCGTCTCTGGCCGTCCAGAAGGTGGACCAACGGCCGGCGCTGTCTCAGTAGCCTCCCCCGTCCCGAAGTCCACCTCTTCAGCATCATTGGCTGCGTCCGCAATGCCCAGCCCGTTCATCATGGCCTCCGTGTCCTTCAGCGCCGTGAACGCGGCATCAGACCGAGCAATGGGCGGCGAAGGCTGCCGGGTGGTGACAGCCGGTGCTGCCTTGCGAGCCCCGTTTGTTTTCCGCTTGGACTTTCCTTCTGTGGGCGCCACTCCACTGTCCGCGTCGCTCAGGTCGCTGTTGTCGGCGTCGGCGTCCTCGTCCACGTTGCTGGGTACTGAAACGTCGCTCTGCGAGTCGTCTGCGAGCTCTGTGACCACCGACTTGCTCTCGTCCTCGTCATCGAGCCTCCTGCGGCGTGCAATGTTGTTCGTTCTTTTCCGTGCGGGCGCCATGTCTGTTTGCGGGGAAGGAGGGCTGTGGCGTGGGTGAGAGCTCGATGTGGGGTGCAGTCGGCCGGCTTGTGAACGTCGAAGGGCGGTGCGTTCTGCGGGCTGCACTCGGGAAACTTAGGCCGAGAAGGGGTGGGCGGGCGGGGCGGATCCAGAGGCTGCGCGGGGGGCAGTCGTGATGGAGCGAGGGTGACGGGGCGTATCCAGGCTGCAATGTTGCTGCGTCGAGCTTGACGTGATGTCTGATGCCTTGCGGAAAAGAATATGACGGTACGTTGCTGGTTGCCAAGCCGCGCCTCGTCACGGATCTGGCTGGACTTCAGACGCGAACCACCACAATCCTGGAAGTGCAGCCGCCTGGGCGCGTCGCTCGAAGGAACATTGCTGCAGCACGCGATTGGGCAGAACGACGTTGTCGACGGACGAACGGTGCTGCAGCAGGCTCGCCTTGGCGCTGCGATTGCTCTGCGTTGCGCCAGCTCAACAATGCACCCAAGGATGATCGAAGTGCACCCCTGTCTTGCTGACAATCGCGAGTCACGGAGGCCTGGGGAACTCGAATAATTCGATATCACGTGAGGGACAGGATTTGCATATTTGGTAGGAATGTTAGATTACAATATGCTATGAAGGTGCTCAGAACCAGGTCTGGAGCCCTGGTGAGATGCCGCTGATTTCCCATCCTACGCTACTCCGCGAAAATGCTACGATAAACGCCCTAAATGCATCAAACCCGTTCGTTACAGACAAACCAGTCGCCACGATGCATCCTTCTATGCTGATAATGAGACCAAAGTCAAATGGGGTATAGTACAAGTCCGCCGCTGGGACAGCACCACGCGCTCGAAAGGCAGCCGTGGCGCGGAAGAAGAGTGCGTCAATGCAACGCGTGTGTCGTGATGAGAGAATTTACATGTTGAGGTCGTGGATGTACGTGCAGTTCTCGCCCTTGTTGCAAGTGCCCTTCTGAAAGAATTTGCATGGTTGGACTTTGTGTGGCTTTCCACCAGCCTTGTGTTTCTTGCCCTGTCCGCCTTGGCTGTTGTTGTTGTTGCCGTCGTCACGAGGTCGCTTCGTGCCGCCGTTGGGCTGCTGGTAGTCTTGCTGGTAGTCCTGCTGGTAGTACGGATCCTGTGGTTGTTGCTGCTGCTGCTGCTGGTACGCAGAAGCGTCTGGCTGTGATGGAAAGGGGAACGGCGCCCCAGGGAAGGCCATGGGAGGGAAGCCGGGTGGCATTGGTGGCAGAGCACCGCCTTGCGCCTGCATCGCAGCTAGGAAGGCTGCCAGCTCAGCTGGGGGCGCACCCGGGGGTGGAGGGGGCGCGCCAGCTGGAAGAGTAGGCAAGGCCGAGAATTGTGGTGGTGCGGGTGCAGATGTTTGTGCCGGCAGGGGAGGGGGCTGAGATCCGAACTGAGCCATAATAGCTGCGAGGTCAAAATTTGGAGCTGCTGCCGGTGCTGGCGGCGCGTATGAGGGTTGGGCTGGCGGTGGTACGGGTGCAGCAGCGGGTTTGTTCTGGGCGGCAAGCTGTGCAACAAGGCTCTCAAGACCAGCAAAGTCAAGGTTGGCAGAAGGCGCAGGAGCAGACGCTACTGGCTTAGGAGCCCTGTTCAAGCACTTCTCTGGAGGAGTACCGAACATTGTCACAGTGGGTGTGTTCTCCTCTGTATGTTCCGGGGGCTCGTGGGGTGAAGGCGGAATGTCGGCGGGGCTTGTGTAGAACACCATGAGAATGTCTTTCTCGCGTTGCTCGTTTGCTTCCTTCTCGGGACAAGTCGGTAGGTTTTCACCTCCACCGTAAGGCGTGTAGTTGCGCTTGCGCTCTTCTGGATCCACAACGCTAAAGTCGACCTGAGATGGCTCTTTCCAAGGTCGATACTCAGTCTCGTCGTCTTCGTCATCGTCGTCCTCCTCGAGCTCCTTGTGTTGCTTGAACATGTGACCTTCACCTCCAAGATCACCCGCGTCACGAGTGAAGTTCTCATCGTGGCCGAGCTCCTCCTCAGGGTCATGGCTGAAGTATTTGATCGCTACCAAAGAAGCATCCGGGCGGAAAGTAACACGCAGATGGCGCCTGGCCTCTTTGCGCAGACGCTTCGCCTTCTGCTCAGGCGTCTCATTCGGTACGTCCTTCTCGGTTTTGGTCGGCGCAGCTTCGGGCTCCTTGGGCTTGGTGAGCGCCGCCATGGTCGATGCAAAGGAGAAGGCCGGCGGCTTAGCGGTTGCTGCTGTGGGCTTCTTGTCTTTGGCCGCCACTGCAGCATTCTTGGACTGCAGAGTCGACTTGGTCGCCATTGGTGCTGTAGCAGTCGCTGCCGGCTTCTTGGTGGCTGCATTGAGAGAAGCGAAAATGCTTGACGACTTGTTCGTAGTCGTGACACGAGCCCTGACTGGCGCAGGTGCACCTATAGGCTTCTCGCCTGGTCGTTTCGCTGCAGCCGCGATTGCAGCCGCTGCAGTAGGCTTTGGTACCCCAACAGCGTTTTCCTTCTTGACAGCCACAGTGGATGCTTCAGCTGGCTTGGCTTTCTTGAGTCCTTCCCCTGCAGTGCGCACGGCAGGCTCAGATGCAGGTCGCTTTGCGCCTTTAGCCTCCGCTGCCTCTGCTGCTGGTGGGGAGTTGGCTTTGGCCTTCTTGGACCCCGCAGCTGCGGCATCAACGATTTGTTGAATGAAAGCTTTGTTCTTGTCATTTGCTTGTTTCTTCATGGAAACCAATGCTTTGGACACTTTTGTCTCCTCGACCAGCTCTGTGGTAAGAGTGCCGCATTTGGCCAGAATCTCATAGATAGCCGAAGGTAATGGCCCGTCAAAATCCTTAGCCTTGAAGCGGTTTGCCAGGAACTGATAACAGAGATACAGAAATGGCTTCACTTGCCCCAAATGATACAGAACGTCGGGGTGCGCATGTTCAAGTGCAGCTTTGAGGGCAGACTGCAGCAAGTCTCGTTGACTTGTGACCCGGCTCTTCAGCGTAGGCAACTCGCCAATCTTCTTCGCTTCCTCCGCCTCGGCGACCGCCTTGCTATCAGCTCGCCATCGCTTTTGTATGGTGTTCAGCACTTCCCAAAGGTCGCGCATGCTGGACTTGATCTTCTCTGAGTTCAAAGGAGATCTGCGTGGGAACCACGAAGCTTTGATGACATCATAACAAACGGCCTTGTGAGGATCATCGTCAGGCCTCGAAGCAGGCAGTGGCGATTCTTCCTCGTCGTCAGAGTCACTGTATTCGCTGTCGTCTTCGGAGGAATCCGTGTAATCCGAGCTGTCGCTGAGTTCGCGCTTCAGACTGCCAGGGCTGCTAGCATTGTTCTTGCTGCTGAACTTGATTGCTCTAGAGAGTGAAGACTTGGACGAGGCCAGCTTGGCAAGAAGTTTCTTGTTGTCTGCTCCAATCTTCTTTAGCTCTTTGATGGACTGTCGAGCGGTGTACATAGGCAGTGCGGCTACACATGTGTTAGATCTGTTGATACAATTTCGGCACGTTGGAAGCTTACTTCTGTTCGATGGCAATGCGGTCGGTTCTGCGCCGAGGGTCACAAGATTGTTCAAAGGAGTTGAATTGGTAGCTTTTGCCAACGCAGTAACATCAAGAACATAAAGTCCACCTGACTTCTTGCCTTTCGGAATCTCGTACACCGGATTACGGACTGGCTTGAATGACTGCTGTGCAGGTTGCTGTGTGAACTGTTCTGTTGTGCTCTTCGGTACCTGTGATGCAGTCAGACCCTGGATTTCCGCATTGTGATATGATGAGGAAGATCTTACCTGGAAGGGCGATGCCGAAGCACGCGCGTTCTGGAGTTGTTGCAAGGCTTGCGGTGTCACCGTACCGGACTGATTCGAGGGAGTCGCATTTCGCACGGGCATAGGGTAGGGCGATTGTTGCTGTTGACGGAGACTGTTGAGGCCAAGTGATGGATCGATTGCACCAGTATGGCCGAAAGTGCCAGCCGCTCCATGCTGGTTGAATTGGCCGTATTGGTAAGGCGACGCCGTTCGAAAGGCCTGTGTTTGCCCTGCGTATGTCTGGGCGTGCGAGTTAAAGGTCTGCTGGGGGTATGTGCCGTGCCAGTTTTGGGTCGTCGTGTTGGGTGTCAGGGCAGCATTTTGGTGCAGCTGTGCTTCCCAAGACGGGGTACCATAGCGCTCGACATTATTGGGGAAGAAGTTGAATGACGAAGGGTCCGTATAGATGCTCTGACCCTGCAGCGGTACTTGATCACTAGGCACGTGATTGGAAGCCATGGTTGAACGATCGCCTCGTCTCAGGCTTCAGTTGGGCGGATTTGATTGGTTGGAGCGCGCGTGAGCCCACAAGTCTCAGTCAGGCAAACAGGACTTATTGCAGTGCACTAGGCACAAACAAGTATGGCGCGTGTCACGAAGAGTGAACAAGGCCGCCGATTCAGGGAATTCGAAAGTCTGGAATGGCCGGTAATACAGCCGGATTGGGTTGTAGTGAGTGTCGTGCTGAGTCGAGCGGTCTGCAGTGCCTCAGGCGCCTTGGGGTCCGTCTGTGCAGGCTGCGACGGTGAGAAGGATGCTCGCTCAAACGCGCAGCGCGTGTCCCGTCGCCCACGATGCTCTGATCCCGCAAGTCCACGAACGTGATGCTTTTGACTTTATCAGGACGGCACTTAGCCTCGCGTATTACTGCGAAAAGAACACTGCGGAGGCTGTCACTTGACGTACGTTGGCGCACGCAATTGCACAACACACACGCCTCGTTTTGCTCACAGGTTCGCCGCTTGCTGCGCTCGAAGAACTGCTATTCCTCGCGCAATAGCCAGGCTTTACTTTCCTGATGCGACCCTCGATGGATCGTCGAAGGTGCTGTATTAGTTGCGAGTACCAGGCTGATGTCACTCTGGCTTCCACTGTGAATCCTCCTGCAAACGCCGTTGCCAATCTCAGTGCACACTTCCTCCAAAGCGGGGACTCGAACGTGAATCTAGCTCAGATCAGAAGCCCTTATTAGGTGGGCGGAAGTTCACTGAGAAGTTGCATGAGTGTTCAAACGGAAGAAGTGGGTGTGTGGTGGGTATGACGGGGTGAGTTGAGGAGGAAGGGCGGCGGCGCAGGGGCGAGTCGACGTTTTACGCAGGCGGCACGCGCCAAGGCCAAACGCCGCTAGCACGCGTGGGGACAGGCCGCGGTCGCAGCATCACCGGGCGTGGTGAAGGTGTCCAACAGGCAGACAAGCTACTGTGTCTTTTCGCTGTAGCGGTACTGACCTCGCCGCGCATACATTCTGATATTCAGTCGCACCCTTGGTGTATCAGATAGTGCACAGAACAGCAGGTAACAGATATTAGCAACGTCACAATGGCCCTCACACTGCGGGACAAGCAAATAGGTACGAGACATGGAGATATGTGCGCATCAGAGCTGACATGCAGCCTTTTAGCTAGCATAAAGCGCATCCTAAACCTCAACGCGCCCATCACCGACGTAGACGCTCAGAATGATGCAAACGAAGTCGTCGAGACAGTTGCAGGCGGCGCGATATGGAAGGTGTTGGTCTTCGACGAGATGGGGCGGGACGTCATAAGCTCAGTCCTGCGAGTGAACGACCTGAGGACTTCTGGGGTATTGGCGCACCCATTGGAGATGCAGAGAGCTATGCTGAGCGAGATACTAGGTCACAATACATCTGAACATTGGAACAACGCGCCACATGATCCCTGATGTACGTGCAACGTCTTTGCCCGGCTGCTGCATACTGATTTTGAACAGGTGCCAGTCATCTACCTCGTCGAGCCGACCGCACAGAACCTCCAAACCATCACCTCAGACCTCTCCCGCGGCCTCTACAGCCCCGCATACCTCAACTTCCTCTCCAGCATACCTCGACCCCTCCTCGAAGACTTCGGCGCACAGGTAGTCCAGACGAACACCGCGGAGCATCTGGCGCAGGTGTACGACCAATATCTGAACTTCGTTGTCTCGGAGCCGGACTTGTTCCACCTGAACATGGAGGGCGCGTACCACACATTGAACAGCGGTCAGACCTCAGATCAGGAGCTGGACAATGTTGTGGACAGGATCGTGTCCGGGCTCTTCTCAGTCGTTGTCACCATGGGAGTCGTGCCTATCATCCGCTGCCCTAAGGGTGGCGCGGCTGAGGATATCTGCGCGAAGCTGGACCGGAAGCTGCGAGATCACATCCTGAACTCGAAGACCAATCTGTTCTCAGACCACAAGTCCTCAGCGGTCTCGTCACGTCCAGTGATGGTCATTGGTAGGTTCACATGTTTGAGTACAGAGTCAGAGGCTAACCCAGCACCAGTGGATCGAAACGTGGATCTGGTACCAATGTTCAGCCATTCGTGGATTGTGAGTTGACAAATCGCTATTTAGACAGCTGACAGCTGACAACACTATAGTACCAGAGCTTAGTCTACGACGTACTAGACTTCCACCTGAACAAGATCAGCATCTCCGTTCCCGTCGATAAGGACCACCCCGAGAAGGGAGTCAAGAAACAGTCGCATGACTTGACTGCCTCTGACTACTTCTGGGCGAGAAACGCATCACTGCCGTTCCCCGAAGTTGCCGAGAATGTAACGAATGAATGGAACAAGTACAAGCAAGACGCAGACAATGTCACGAAGAAGACCGGCACCAATTCACTAGACGACCTTGATGGACAGACCAACCAGTTTGCGGCTCATCTGAAGGGCGCCATGGCGCTTCTCCCTGAGCTGAAGGAGAGGAAGGCCACTATTGAGATGCACATGAACATCCTCGAGGCAGTCATGGAAGGCATCAAAAACCGCAAGATGGACTTTTACTTCCAGCTCGAAGAAGAGCTGGCAAAGCAGACAAAAGCACAGATCCTCGAGCTCATTAAAGACAACGACAAGGGCAACGACCCTCTGGACAAGCTACGTCTGTTCCTACAGTGGTACCTCACCACGGAGGCCGAACTATCGCGTGGCGATTTCGACTCTTTCACACAAGCCCTCGAAGCAGCCGGCGCCGATATCACACCCGTAAAATACGTGAAATCGGTGCGCCAACTAACGCGCATGACAATGATCACGTCCGCACCCGCTCAGCCCGCTCAGAGCACCTCACACCTCTTCGGCGGCTTCGGCGGCATCAGCTCGCTCTCCTCGCGCGTGACCGAGAAGTTCAAAGAAGCCGGCCTGAACACAAACTTCGAAGGCGTCATGTCGGGCATCAAAAACTTCCTGCCCACCAACACTGACCTGACGCTCACCAAGATCACCGAATCGCTCATGGACCCGCAGAACGCATCGAGCTCCGCCATCAGCAAGACAGAGTCGTATCTCTACTTCGACCCGCGCAGCGCTAATGCGCGCGGCACCCTGCCCCCTGCGAGCGTGAGCCGCAACCAGCAGAACACTGTTGGCCGTGGCATTGAAGCGACGTTTGGACAGCGCAGACAGGGCTTCAATGAAGCGATTGTGTTCACGGTTGGTGGAGGGAGTATGGACGAGTATGGCAATCTGCAGGAGTGGGCGAAGCGGACGAGTGCCGGGACGCAGGGGCCGGGGCAGAAGAGGAGGATTGTGTATGGTAGTACAGCGCTGTACAGCGCGACTGAGTTTGTCACCAAGGATTTGGCAAAGTTGGGGGCGGAGAGCTCGTAGGAGGAGAGTGAGCAGGAGGATCCTGAGCAGACCAAGTGCGGCGAGCGCAGTGAGCGTTGTGAGCGAATGCGGCAGCAACGTGCTGGGAAAGCAGATTACACGAGAATTGAAAATGCAAGTGTCGAAAGACTCTGGGTCCCATACTCCCACTGGTATTCCACCAGCATGTTCCATCAACTGCCACCGGCTACTGTCTTCCGCCCCAACACGCTGACGTTACTGACGTTTTCCACGTTTTCCGCTGCACCCAGAAAAAGCAAGCACGGTCTGTACACCCCGACTGCAGCCACTGTATACACGCTAACCATCGTGCTCAACGTCAATCTCCTCACACAGCCACCGGCTCCTTCCGACATCCATGGAGATGCACCAACACGACTGAGACATGCAGGGGTCGAGCAGCTTCCTTGCAACGGACATCTCAACCCACATGGCCTGACATGAAAAGCAAGCTTCTAGCGCCATGCCTATTCCACATGGCAGTCCTACCCTGGAAACGTTCCCCCGTTCATCAGTTTGAGCCACGAGATCAGGACCATCGAAGCAAAAAGCAACACAGAGAAGCATTCGAAACAGCCAAGGAGTATTCGCGCACCTCGTCGCCCTATGTAGAGCGCCGTTTGCGGATGATGATCACGCAGCTAGATGATAGCGTCAACTTCCACATGGCTATCCGGAGGATGAAGGTTAATGCTCTGTCACCGAAGCAAAAAGCAGCATAATGGAGGGACCTGAAACTTGAGCTTCAATCCTCCACAAGTGCACTGGACACGTCCTTCACGTCAACTTGAGTTTTGCACGGTCATATTGGAGCTAGTCTCCACTCAATGAAGGTGGGTCACTTCTTCCGGACGAACGTGCATCCGTGAACCCTCCTTGGATGTCTCTGCTATGGCAACAGTAGGTCCCGTGGCGCGTTCAGGACTCCAACTGGGCCTCTGCAGGGCTTTGGATGGTGCTGTGTCGCGTTCCGTATTGAGGGAGTCCAGACTGACGCAGCCTTGAGTGCTCAATAGAAGCAGAAGCTCTTTTGTGCATCTCATTGTTGCCGCGAAGCAGCCTTCACATCGTGTTACAGTACAGGGCTCCAGTCAAACGTGGATTGAACTATCACAAGACGTTGTAGAAAGACCCTGACATCATGAAATCTACTATGTACATTCACTATCGTAACAACGACTTGCCTCACCTCATTCAAACCTCGTGCAAAACTGATCCTCGCATGCCCCATCTCTCACACCCTCATCTGCACACTCGGCCCATACACCCTATGCCACCTCGTCTCCCCACACCTCGCCAACCCCGCATTAAAATTCCCATCTCCAAAAACAACACCCTTACTCTGCACCGTCCAGCTAACATCCCTCTTCGGACTGCCCGTGAACGGATTCATGCTAGTCAGCACCCACGCCCTAGCCAGGCCCTCGTACTCTGCGTTCTTCACTGCGTCGGGCACGGCGATCAGAAGAGTCTTGCTGTGCTCAAAGGGCGCGAAGATCACAGCCTTGCCACCGGCGGCGTGACCACTGACGGCGTTGTTGTTGAAATTGTTGTTGCTGTGGACGTTGCCGCCGAAGCTTGGTTGTATCGATAGGTAGTGGGTAGGCGTCGGCGCAGACACAATGAGCGGGCCGTGGCTCTGTTCCGATGCGCCGCTCGCCCACGGTATCCCGGATATCAGTATATGCGCAATGCACGTCAGGAGTGACGACAGTGCGGTGCGGCCTTCCGGCAAAAGAATGTAGTTCTGAATGATGAGGTGCGGGTTCAGCAGCATGTCGATGGTGTGGGGCTCGAGAGCCGTGATGCTCGCGAGCGAGGCGCTGCTGCTGGTCAGCTCGAGCAGCCATTGTGGACCGCAGTCGAAAATGCAGCCCAGCGTTTGGATGAATACATTGCGCATTGAGGCGCTTCGGGGGTGGGACGGCGACTGCCAGAAGGTCCACATGCCGGGGCCGGGGATCTGGAATTGGAGACAGAGGTGGATGAAGAGTCGGGCTCTGGCGATGTGGGAGGGGAATAGTGGGTTTGGGTTGGAGCGGTGCGGAAGGTCGAGGAAGATGAGGTCGAGCTGGCCGTACTCTGCTCTGCCGTCCGACGATTGTCGTATTGGATTCGAGGTTCGGGGAAAGCGCCGAGGTATCGAGCGTACAGAATGTGTATCTAGCGACGTGGGTCTCGATAGCCAAGACACTGAGCCATCGTGTAGTTGTAGTGGTGTGCCGGTCGTGCAAAGACAGACAGGGTCTCGCGCAGCGAGGCCGACGAGTAACAGCGATCGGAGGCACTCGTCTTCGATATTCGGTCGTTGGTAAGGATTTGCAGGTGCCAGTCTGATCGGAAGCTTAGCAGCGCTTAGAGCAATGCAGGCTTTGTCTCGATTGGCGTCGAGTCGTCGCAGGTACTCCGGTAGCCGTGGATTGCCACCGGCTTTCATCTGGAATGTATCGACAATCGTGGGTATTAAAGAAGCAGGAGTTTCAAGACTTGGCGTCTGTGGGGTATCAGGTCTCCGAACAGCAAGGCTCTCCTTCGCCTGGGAAGTACTGTGTCCGATGAGAAGGTCTTGTAACGTCCGTATCCTTGTTTGTTGCGCAGGCGTGGATGTGACAAGCTCGCTCGCAAGTACGAGCATGTGGAGGAGAAATGGTGTCGTGAATCGTATTACCGTCTGGACCTCGTCGTCATACTGTGATGCGCAGCGCAACAGAAAGACATGCTGCTGTCCTAATCTCATCTCGTGCGCGCACCAGGCACGCTCAAACCATTCTGAATTACTGAAGCGCTCGAAGAAGGAAATGAATGCTGGGTATTGGTACATAAAAGGAGGATTTTGGCGCGCGTTGGGTTGCTGATCGACGGCCAAGTTGGAGTAGCTGTACTGGTTCATGTAGCATCGAAGGAACTGTTCTTCTTCCGGTGTAGCCACGATGTCATCCAAAGCTACCACCACCACCCTCGCGTTTCTGTAGATGGCGTCGATGGCACCGATGGTGGTAGCTCGCTCTGCGTCATCGTCTAGGTTGATGCAGATTTGGTCGAACCAGAGCCCTTCTCCTGCACTCTTCTCCTTGAGCACGGCTTGGAAAAGGGCGCCACTAGTCGGCAAGGGGAACTGTTCAATCTCTCGGCTCCAAGCGAAGGGTAATTCTTCAACGACCTTCCTTGGTGTGTCCCGGTTCATTTTCTTCCAGCAATAGCTCATAGCTATATATCCCTCTTCCTCGCCACGGTAGTCTACATCGTTGATCAATCGGAACGCGAAGCTGGCCTCGGTATGTTCCTTGGAGATGAAGTCCTTAGCCAGCGATGGCGCCAGATGACCGAGGTCCGCCAGTAGCGTGTCTGCATCGATTCCGTCTCTCATTGCTGTGTCCCATGTTTGTCGTCTCGAGAGCAGAAACTCGCGTGTGGGTGAATGGATGAATTTTGTCTGCAAGCTCGAGGTATCCAGTTCTTTCTCATCCAGCTCCAGAAACGCAATGTGGCCGAGCCGAGGTAAGTATGGGACCGGTGTCGTAGTGTAATCCATGAGGAAAGTGTATCAACAACGGTCCGTAGATACCTTCGATCTATCCACCGAGGCAGACATACCTTTTGATACCCCTCTCCCGCACCCCTGCCCCCTCATCATCGCTCAGCACCTCGCCGTATGCACCCGCAGCTACATTTCGGGCATCATCCAGGCGCTTTGGGATGCCTAAGCCTGGCCCGTTCACGATCATACGGTGCCCAGACGCGCTGCATGATCGATGTTTGCGGGCCGCCACAAACGGACCTCTCACGCGTGTCTGTGCGGGGATGCAGTTGAGGCACGCAGTGTGAGGCGTTACGCTAGCGGGATGGTCGATGTGAGAGGGTGAGATGTGGAGGGTCGCGAACCGAGATCTTGGGACCGCGTTCGGATTGCGGGGCGTCTCTACCACAGTCTCAAGGATGATTGGAGGGCTCTGGGCGATTCACGGCAGGTATTGCCGTTGTCACGATGCAAAAAGAAATTGGTGTGAAACATCATAAATTCTTTTGCAAGGCTGAGGCACGCTAGAATTTCGAGAAGCAAAAAGCAAGTTTGGTCTGCACCAGCCCTTTCATTTCGCACGGTGCGCAACAACAATGACGCGACTTCGGGAAGAGCGTTAGAGTTGACCAAATGTACGGACGACCTAGAGCCGTCGCGTTGTGTCAGCAGCGGAAGATGAACGTTGGCATTTGAATCGTAATGCGTTTGAGGCAGATCCCGTCCGGCTCTGGAGATCAGTATATATTTAGACCAGCACCCCGGTACCGAGATCGCGACCTCGAAAGAGTAGAGGTTGATATGCGCAAACATGATTGTCCAAACTCCTTGCTAAGACCAGTATACAATGCCGTGTTTACCAAACGATGCAAGTTTCGCAGAGCCTGGAAATGCTGCTCGATCAGGCCTCTCTCCCCATGGATACCGAAACAGACTGACAAATCTCCATACAGCCGCCTCAGTCGATCTTGGCGTTTGCAAGCTTGTCCCCGGGACCAGTGAGAACGTTGGACATCCTCAGGTTTTGTCGCTTGTATTTGCTGTGCTTTCGCAGGCGTTTCCTGGCAACCATGACCGGTACCGAAGACTTGGTAACGAGATAGTTACTGAACGAGCCGAGTAGTACACTGCCACAGTCAGTTTATGCGTGCGACGGTGCCGGATCAGACTTACCCTTTCAGGGCGTTACGGCCTCTGGATCCTAGGATGACCAGTGTTGGCTCAAGCATGTCAATCTGTTGAACGGCTGTCAGTAACCCATTGAAGTGTCAAAGGGGT
Source organism: Didymella pomorum (assembly GCA_022225945.1). Lineage (NCBI taxonomy): Eukaryota > Fungi > Ascomycota > Dothideomycetes > Pleosporales > Didymellaceae > Didymella > Didymella pomorum. The sequence continues at coordinate 202,531 of JAKJXN010000015.1, read as the reverse complement.
TTCAAGCGACTTACAACTTCCGTGATCATATGCTTTGGACTCTTGCAGTGGAAGACTTCGACCACAACACGAGCTTGCAGTCGAGTCTTTCGCAGCAGCTTGACACACCTGTCAGACACTTCGACACAAGCCTGGTAGCGATCCTTCTCAGCCTTGCCCATCTTGCTGACATCGGCCTCGGCAGCCGCGATCGTACTGGACAACGGTGGTGTCTGGGGTATGCCGTCATGGCCAGATAACGTCCTCTTAAGATGTGTGCCCTCTTGTAGCCCGGTCGTGCCTTGGGCAATGGGCGCGCCCAAAGCATCTGTTGTAACACCCACTTCTTCATCTACAGCGTACACTGCGAGCAGCGTATCTCCATCGCGTAGAACAGTACCGATAGTCCACTCGAGAGCATACGCAGCCTCTTCACTCAGATCTGTCGAGACCAAGTATACACGCTGCCGCCTTAAGCCGTTGTCCGCTTCCTGAGCAAATTGGCTGTAGTCTCCGCGCACGATCTGACGGACGCATCGGTGTGCCTCTGGGCTGGACTGGATTGGTGTGATTTGCAGAGCCAACTGCTGGGCAGACCGCAATTCAGCTAGATGGTCTTCCGCGTCCGAGCTCATAGGCGATGGCATCCTCGAGTTATCCTGGTCAAAGCTGGTATGAGGGTGGACGTCCGTGGACTTGCGCCGAACCATAGTCCTCTCGCCATCAGGACCTTCAACGTTGATTGTCGGACCGTTTAGCTTTCGCAATTTCTCTTGCCTCTCCTCGCGGGTCATGAAGGATGCCGTAAGATCTCGTCCTACCGGAATCAGTATTAGCGAATAATCATGATCTAGCTTCAGATACGGACCTTCTTCCTTCGCTGTCTTGAACAGACTCTGCGCTGTGACAATCTCTCTGCCCATGCGGTCTGTACCACCAGACTCGGTCCTTGATCTCCTTCGGCCTCTAGCCTTGTTATTCGAACCACCTGGTGCCCAGCCGTCGTCCCAGTCTGAACTAGAGGCGGAATCGTTGTCGCTCTCAACTGCAGCGCTGTCTTCACCAGCCTCGTCTCCATCTTCATCGGTCGTCAACCGTACGCCACCGCCTGGCGCAGATGTGGTGCCTCGAGAAGGGTCTGAAGCCTTCCGTCGCGGCGGGGCTGCGTATTCACTGTCCGAGTCGGTCATTGCTGATTCAGACATCTTGCGCATCGCCTCAGAAGTAGACATAGGTGGCCCGCGTGTTCGAGGCGACGCAGAGCGGCCGGCTCCAGGGGACCCTGACTTCGACCTGTTGTAGGCGCCGCTCATGGAGTTGTGTCGATCTCTTGGACCACCTGAGAAAGCAGGAGAAGTACCATAGACTGAAGACATGGCTCGAGGCTTCGGTTGCGCCACGCTGGCGATCGAATTGAATTGATACGGGGTAGCGTCTGACATCCTGCTGCCGCGTGGCGAGGAAGGCGCACTCTTTGGCATAGCGAATGGGATGCCAGTGCTGCTGCGACTCGTACTACGCACACGATCGGTGCTTGTATTGAGGTGGCGGGGCGTAGGACTCAGGTGTCGGCCTCCTGGGAGAGGGCTTTCGGCGCGTCGTCCTCCACTATTCTTTCTGGCATCTCTGTGCTCCTTCATCTCCTGATCTATGGCGGCCGTGAGTGACGACATGGTGGCGGTGCGTTGCAGAGATGTTGATAGAGGAGTCGAGGATGGGCGGGGATTGGCGTGATATGGTGTTTCAACTGGCGGTGTACGTGCGCGACCTTGGTGGATCTTGAACACGGCGTGTTTGTGGGGTGCGGTGGCACTGTTGACTTGCAATCACGATTGGCAGGAGCGCAATGGCGTCACGGGCGTGAGGGACCTGTCGCAAAAGGGACCTGAAGCTCGCATGCACCCCTCAATCTGACAGGCGGGTCTGGAGCTCGTAGTGTGGAGCGAGCGCGTGATGAATGGCTGGGGATCAATATGGTGGGGTAGGTAGTAATTCCAAAGATCGTAGCTGAGCTGATGGCGGGCCGAACCGTGTTCCAATGGTCGACTCTAACCGCTGTCTGAGAAGAGATTGTTCCCAAATAAGTCGATGAAGGCAGACGACATGTGGAAGAGAGAAGAAGAACAGCCGGGAGACCAAGGGAACTTCAGGAACAGTAAGCGCGACACGATGTCTCGTGGGTAAGGTCTAGGTTTGGTTTGATGGAGCAAGACCCCTCTTGCCCAGCCTGATTTCTTGGCGGTGACGTTCGCAGCTGAGAGTTAGGCAGAAATCACTCATCAAAGTGGAGGCTGTGAAGAGAAGATAATGGATTCCTATATCTAGTTACCCTACAGTAGTATCAGCGTTTCAGGACGTCCATGTAGAGTGTTCGCAATGTAGTTTGAAGCCGTTCGAAGTCAGAACTATCACATAGATGATACAACTGGAGCCCGCGGGGCTAGTGAGGTGTGGCTGAGCAAGTGGAGCTCTCCAGATTTATGAATCGTCCATTTGGCACGCTGCAAGCATTTGCATCCTACGATACCGGAGGCATGCTCTCATATTGCAAGAGAGAAAAGTCATAACGCGGAACTCGTTGTAGCCCACACCATCTACTGACAGGTTGCAGACGATTTTAGAGACGCTCAGGCTACCTCAATATTTCCAGAGCCGTACTCTCAACGCCAGTTTTATGCACAAAATGACAGACGTATTTTTGAGCAGACATACCAGCGTATTGTTAAATGTGATGATGCAGAATTTAAATTGTTTCGCATTTGCTCCTCGCTTGCTTGTTACAATATGATACACCGTGCAATGTTAGACCTTCAGCCTGTTCCGAACTCCAGCATGAGTAATTTTATCTCCTCTTGGGCAGGACAATGTTAGCACGAGCAGCAACTCCCAGCTTGTGAATCGCATTGCGCTTCTCCCAGACACCGCTCTTGCCCTCGACGACTGAGATAACTTCCTGCGCAACACGCTGTCCCAAGCTGTTCTTGCCACTCCCTACATTTCTCCTCTTCGAGGCAGCAGTCAAAATCCACTGAATAGCCGTCCTCCTTCTTTGCCGTTGGCTTAGAGGATTTGGCAGCTGCAGCGCCGCACCACCACCTGCAGCACCCTTGATTGCTTTGATTCTAAGGAGCGGGGCGACAGAGTCGATAGCCAGTGTGAGATAAAGGACAGGATTCAAAGGAAGGTGTGATGGCGGCGGGGCGCCAGGAAGGAGTGGACGCGCTGGGTTGATGGTGGGGATGGGCGAAGTTCGGAGGTACTGCAAAGTTACTGCCATTTGCTGTGATACGTCGTCAGCGCTGTTGACTTTCAAACCCACACGGAGAAAGCGACGTACACGTTGAGCAACACTCTTCTTGCCGTGTCGCATGAGAAGGTTGGTGACTTGATCAACGACGGGGTCATACCGGTGCTTGACGTGACCGTCCTTGGGCAGAGGGAGGGTTGGCGCCTCAAACTTCAACCCAGGAGTCACTGGCAGCTTGGAGGCAGCCTCGAAGTCAACAAGACCCATATCCGCTCCCTCGTTCGACCGTGTCGTCATGGTGGAGTAGGAGCGCGAGCCTTTGGGGGCGGGTGTCTTGTTGCCCTGCTTGATAGCATCCTGCATGACCTTGGGAAGATTCTTCTGCGCTTCCTTGTCGCCCTTTACGATCTGGCAGTCATTAGCCAGTGTCCCCAATTGCCGATGCTGCTTCTTCTCACATCCTCGACAGGTGTGCCCTGATTGACATCGGGCCCCTTCTCGCCCATAATCTGCGCAGTCTTCGCTGCTTCCTCCGAAACGTGCTCAATGGGCTCGGAGCTGGGCTTGTGGGATCGGTCCTGTGCAGGGGCGTCGTCGGCGTAGAAGCGGCTTTGCGAAGGCGCCATTCGCAGTGCGGAGCGGGCAGGCCATTGCTGAGGCTTGGGTCTGAAGGCAATTGAGCGCGAGAAAGCGCTAACATTTAGTCGTGGAGGCATGGCGGCGGCGTTGTGTGATGTAGATACTCGCTCTTTCAAAATGACGAGATCTCAATCTGGTAGCTTCCGAACTCGCGCGCCGCTAAATACTCGTCACGTGTCCTATCATTTTCAACATCATCTTCGTAAGAGACCCAACTAGTCAATGTTGTATTTCACATCAGAAAAACTATTCACTTTCAAAATTTGACACTCAAACGCGGTTGCCAATCTGTTCTTGACGTTCCATTGTGGTCAGCAGCGAAGCGCCTGCTGGAAGCACATCGAAAGCTCAGCCTTGTAACAAAACGGCACAAACATCACGGCGCCTACAAACCGGCTATGATTGCCTCGCAGACACCAATAAGAGGCATTCCCAAGGCGAGACTCGGTCATTGGGAAATACAATGCCCGTCTGCGTGAGTCTAGGGGAAAGCGCAGTCTGTCTACCTAGTAGATGGACATGAGATGTCACACACAGCGTCATGCTCCGGTGAGGACTGAGAAGTCGTCTGCATCCATTGCTTTGATGCAGCCTGCACTTCTGCGGCGTCTCGCTCCCTCAAGATCGACCAAGCGGTCGAAACCTGCTGTGCTCGGCCTGCCGAAGAAGGGTTCTTACCTCACCACCGCCTGCATTGCAACATTTCCCGATCTTATCTTCTATCATCTACGATCTAGAGCTTCATCTACCCTCAGACGAAGCGACAGGTCGTCCAAACATCTGCACTCGCCCCACTCTCACCGCTAAACGCGAACCCCGGCCAAAACGTGAGGACGCGTTTTAGCGCATGGCGCCGCTGGACTCGAGCTAAAAGCCCCGCTCGTCTGGACATCCTTCAGACCTGACCGCACCTCTTGAGGTCAAACTATTGTCTCGCTCCGTTGTGTACTCTGGTTTGACCGTTTGGTCTATTGAGTTGGTGTGCCGTTTGTGACGGCCTCAGCCTTGTTGGAATCCAGCTGTCGCCCGAGGGTGAGTGATCTCATTGTCTCTCACTTTCGACCTGGACTTCGATTTGTCTCTTGTCATTCAAAGCAGTTGCAGTTCTTTGAATCCTGATTGCTAGATTATTACTTCATAAACTCTTGAGTCTTGACTACCATGTTCTGTTTGTCAAGCATACCTCCCTCTATGGCTGAGCAAACTGACACCGCACGCCGACCTCTGACCGTCTCTTCATCCGATCTGTCCTCCTGACATACACAAACACCTAGAATATGCAATTAACCCTCCCTTGCAGCTGGCACGATATAGTGCCCACTAAACTTACCCGAAACTACACTTCCTCACACAACTTATCTACTCCGCACCAACCACTATGGCGGACCGTGGAGGACGTGGACGCGGTGGCGATCGCGGTCGCGGAGACTTCCGTGGTCGCGGCCGTGGTGATGGCAACTTCGGTGCCAGTCGAGGAAGAGGAGATCGCGGTGGTGGTGACCGAGGTCGTGGCGGCGGCGGAGGCTTCCGCGGTGATCGCGGCGGAGGTGGCTTTCGTGGCGACCGTGGTGGTGGAGGTTTTCGAGGAGATCGAGGTGGAGGCTTTCGCGGCGGCCGTGGTGGCGTCGAGGGCCCCCGAGTCTTTGGGTAAGTGCAGACTGAAGGATACGCTTAGACGCATGCTGACTTGAATCCAGTAACGGCAATGCACCCGAGCTGAATGCTGAGGTCACCAGGCTTGAAGATGAGATGGTCAAGGCCGACCTTTCCACAGCCATGGCTTCAACATCGCTCGGTGTTGCGCTTCCGGCACGTCCTGGCTACGGAAAGCAGGGCAAGCCCATTGTTCTATACACCAACTACTTTGAGTTGAAGGGTGTCGATCCCAAAATGGATCTCTACCGGTATGCGGTCTCGTTCCAGCCGGACAACGAGATTCCGAAGGCGAAGAAGCACCGTCTGGTGGAAATGCTGCTTCAGACGCCTCCGTTCAAAGGCCTCCCCGTCGCGAGTGATTGGGCGCAGATCCTCGTGTCTCCAAAGAAGATTCCAATCGCAGGAAAAGTCGCCGAATACACCCTCGAGTGGTATCCTGCCGATGGCGAGCCGCCTTCCGCTCCCAGTCCCGACGACACCGACAAGGCCAAGGCTGCAAGGAAGAGGAACACACACAGAGCTCTTGTCAATGAGCTAGGGACTGTGTCGTTGAAAGAGCTGATGGATGAGGTCTCCAAGCCCACGTCAAACTATCCTCTGAAGCTCGAGACGATCCAGGCTTTGAACGTCCTCATGACCTACGGTCCAAGCAGCGAGTCCAAGATTGCCACAGCCGGAGGCAACAAGTTCTACCCCTTTGGCACACATCCTCAAATGGAATACGCGAATCTAGGAGGCGGCCTTCAGGCTCTGCGAGGCTACTTCACCAGCGTCCGGACGAGTGTCAGCCGATTACTTGTCAATGTCAATGTCGCTACAGGAGCGTTCTACAAGTCGGGTCCACTCCTAGATGTGATGGGGGAGTTCTCAAACGGTCCACCTACCAATGACTTCCAATACCGCAAGCTGGCAGCCTTTGTACGACTGTTAAAGTTTGAGACCAACTACTTGCCGGACGGAAAGACCAAGGGTAAGACGAAGAGAAAACAGCACGTGATCACGAACCTTTCTCCCTTCGGCCGCAACAGCACAAACATCACATTCGACATTACCGACAAGAATGGCAAGCGCACTAAGATGTCGGTTCAAGAGCATTTCATAAAGACGTACAACATCACCCTTAGGTCCCCTCAGGCGCCTTGCGTCAACTACGGCACGAAGGAGGATCTCAAGTGGATCCCCGCTGAGCTTTGTACCATCTTGCCCGGACAACTTGCAAAGCGTCTGCTCCTTGGTCCCCAGACAAGTGAGATGATCAGATTTGCAGCTCGTCGGCCCGCTGAGAACGCTGAATCGATCACTGGACCTGGTCTTCAAGTTGCCAAGATCAATCCCGTTGCAAACGGTCTCAACGTCGCGCTTAGCAAGTTCGGGGTCAAGGTTGACCCTCAATTGCTCACTGTTCCCGGACGCATCCTTCCGCCCCCCGTTTTGCTGTACAACAAAAGCAAAGCTAACCCGAGGGTCGGTGCCTGGAATCTCGACCCGAGATTCCTCGGCGACAAACCGTTCCACCGCGTCGTAAAGTCGCTCAGTGACTGGAGTGTCCTAGTAATCAACTCGGGAAGCCGCGATACCATCTACGGTGGACCCAATGCTGTTCGAGGACATCTTGAGCAATTCAGGAACGCGTTGCAGACCTATGGCTTGAGCCCAGGGCCAGTGCCACAGCCCGTCTTCATCAATGTTGCTCCCAACGACATGAACAACAAGGATTTCGCCAAGATCTCAAAGCAGATCCTTGACTCGCTCAAGTCGCAGTTCAAGACGAAGCCGAGATTCCTCTTCGTGCTGCTTCCAAGTGACAACGCCACGTTGTACGATGCCATCAAGTACGTATGCGATTGCCAAGTCGGTATTCCGAACATCTGCAACATCGGCCAGAAGTTCTCGAAAGAAAAGGGACAGATGCAATACTTCGCCAACGTGGCGATGAAGTTCAATCAGAAGCTGGGTGGTGTCAACCATACCGTCGATGCTAAGACGATGTCGCCTCTGGATCCGCAGACCATCATCTTCGGCATCGATGTCACCCATCCTTCTCCTGGCAGTTCAGAGTCTGCTCCAAGTATTTCAGGCGTAGTTGCGTCCGTCGATGCGATTTTCTCGCAGTATCCGGCAAGCATGCGCACACAGAAGGGTCGTGTGGAGATGGTCAATGAACTAGAGGAGATGATCATCGAGCGCCTCAAGCTCTGGCAGAAACGGAACCAGAACCGTCTGCCTACCAAGGTCATTGTGTACCGCGACGGCGTTTCTGAGGGGCAATACCGCCTGGTTCTGGAGAACGAGTTGCCTGCTTTCGAGAAGGCCTTTGACAAGCTCTACGGTGCGAAGAACAAGCACCCGAAGATCTCAATCATCGTCGTGGGCAAGCGCCACCACACGCGCTTTTACCCAACCACCCTTGAAGGTACCGACGGCAAGACCGGCAACCCCATGCCTGGTACCGTTGTTGACCGCGGTGTTACCGGAGAGAAGCTCTTCGACTTCTTCCTGCTCGCGCATCAAGGTCTTCAGGGTACATCTAAGCCCGCGCACTACGTCGTGATCAAGGACGACAACAATCTCGGCGCTGATCAGCTTCAGAGCCTGACGCACAGTCTCTGCTACACGTTCGCACGCGCGACTCGCTCCGTCAGCATCTGCCCGCCCGCCTACTACGCCGATCTGCTGTGCGAGCGTGGCCGCTCATACCTCCACAGCGTGCTCAAGGGCGACGGTAGTACCGACTTCACCAATACAACGTGGCGTAGGGATGTCGCTCCCCAGCTCATGGAGACCATGTACTACTTGTAGTGCCCTCCGCCTGCGCCCAACCTCTGCTTTGGTACCCTTCGACCATCGCGCCATCTTCAGACGAACGACTTTCTACTGGAAGTATCACTGAGCCATTCAAATGAGTAACTCCAAGGAGATTCTCGGTACCAGGTCTGTTGCGCCTGCCCTTTGAGGTTGCGCGTCGACTGACTCAATGACTGATTGCGATTCGCAGTCAATCAGCCTAAGATGTCAGCTTATTCAACATATCGCTTCATCTATTGCTATTCTTTGACACTCACTACAACACGGGTGCTCGACTCTATTTCACGGTTACCCCATTCGTTTGCTTATGCTCTAGTAGCTGTACAAGGGCGGATAGTACGTACACACAATGAACAACGCTGTCAATTTTCACGCGTAAAAATGCGTCTCTGATATATTTCTCGTGGACCTGAGTTGTTTGACGCGCTTTTCTACACGTTTCATGCTTGGTGTTGGTGGCGGTGATTTTTCGAACATATTGGGGTTGCCCCAAAATGCGCAGAACTTCGTCCAATCTTGGAGCAACATGGTAGTGACCATCTCGCAATTCCCCATTTTCTCTAGCAATTGCGTCACAGAGCAATTGAGTTTCTCCTGACATCCTCTAAGCTCCTCATTTCACAGCATCACCCCCACATGTAGAGCCTACAGTTCCATGCCTAGGTATTGTCGACGTCTTCGCTCACCTCAGGAAGCAACATTCAACTGGCCACAATTCGCACGTCACCACTTCACGTCAAACGTAAGACCTGCATTCCACGTTCGCCCTCACATATTTGACATACTTTAGTACTCCCACTGCAAGGCACTGCCGCTGATCGGCTTCACTGCATCGCAGCCTTGCCTCGCGGGTGCTCAGATACCTAGCGCACTTCAGACGACCCACTCCCCGCAAATCTATTGGTCAAAGCTCCTAGCGGGGCAGCGAGCGGAGTGGAGACGTCACGGCGCACCTGCGTCGCTCGACTCCCATCTGAACTGCGGTCTTCTGCAGGCCCAAGGCTAAAGGGAGATGAACGTGTTTATGACGGCTGGGTGGATGCACTACCGCCCGCTACCACAGCCTGCAGCGCCGGTGAGGGAGTGCCTGGTGCATGGCGGAGAGGGCACCACCGACATCCAGATGTCAACGTGCAGTAGGCCGTGATCGTTTAGAGGCCGCGGATGCTCCCCCGCTGTGCACACCGCGTCGAGACGTCCAATCACTGCGCTCCACCCAGCCACCCTCGTTTCACCGCGCTGCAGCCCTGGCATCTGAGCTGGCCCTCGCTTTGGCGGCAGCGGGACATGGGTTAGCTTATCCTTATCGCTCTATGGAGCCCTCCTCTGGGCGGCCATACCTCAAGCACAGCACTGTCGCTACAGCGAACAGCACGCGAACGGCACCATTTGGCTTTATGCGAAGCACAGCGATCCCTCCAGGCACCAACGCGACTCAGGACGTCACGGGCGCAGCACACGCGCGCAGAGCCCCGAGGCGCGCCATAGAAGTACCACGCCCGCCCCGCCGTCGCAGCAGCCCGACCGCGCCCGGCGCATACGATACAGCATGATGGATACCATGGAACGCTCGCGCGGCAGCCTCTACGACCACGATATCCCCTCGCTCACTGCCTCGCTGGAGGCCTTCGACCCGGAGCGCAGCCGCCTCTCGCAGTCGGGTTACAGCGCGCGCAGCAATATGCACTCGAGTCGCTGGAGCATTCCCCCGCACGAGGCAGACGAGTCGGACCACGAGAGTGAAGGGCCGTGGGCGCCGCCCGCCTGGCAGAAGAGCAACAACCAGTGGCACAGACGGTCACTCCTTCACTCCAGCCGATCGCCCTCCTACTACCGCACCGACCGTGAGACCACACCGTCGCGCATACCCCTGCCCGAGTCGCCGATGAAGAACACACCGCAAGGTAGTCCCGAGCCCGAAGAGCAGCGCTACGCGACCGAGAACATCGCCTCGCGCATGCAGAGCCCGATGGAGGACGTCAAGGAGGAGCCCGCCGACGAGATGACCCTGTCGCACCACGACGGGGACCCGAGTACCATGGATGGCTGTACGTAGCCGCCCGCAGAGGGTGTTCCAGTACTAACGCTGGCAGTCGTCCGCTTTGCCATCAGGGGAGAGACGCTGTTCCGGACTGCGCCTATCGAGGAGACCATCAGCACGTTTGCGAACGGCATGGGCATGTTTACGCGGACGCGGCGTAATGTAGTCATGACCATTGCGACGGTCATTCTGAGCTGGGTGCTGCTGCATCCGTGGAATACGACGCTGATTCCTGACGTCGCGAACGTCGCCAACATGGCGAAGCAGTTCGAGCCCCTCATGTATGCGAGCGAGAACGTGATACCGCGATCGCGTGAGCTGGCCGAGGCCAGTATTGCCGTGCAGGACCTGGGCGAGAGCGTGCGCGCGACCAACATGTCTGCAAGCTCCGTCATCATCGATCAGCTGGACGATCTGGGAGACAGCCTGAAAGTGTTGTCCGAGAAGATTACGTCCTTCTTCACGAATGTGGATGGCGATATGGACAGGTGTGTATTCCCGACTTCTGTTTGTGTGCATACACTAACAACTACAGCATCCTCATCACGATGGAATGGGCGCGTCGCGAACTCTCCTCAATCCAATCGCCCCGTAGCTCCATGCTCGATACTCTCGTCTCTAACGTACATGGTGCGCTGTCTCTCACCGGCGCACTGGAATCAAACGGCAAGCCCACGTCACTCGGACGCATCGTTAACGACGTCCTTGGTCACACGACACAAGAACGCTCTCGTGCGACTATGCAGCGCACATTCGACTACCTGCTCACGACACTCGAGGAGAATATCGCCAGCGAGCTTCTCCGCGCCGATGTGCTGTTCAAGCTGTTCGAGAGCGTGGATCGACAGTTCCACAACCTGCACCGCAGTGTTGCGCGCGAGGAAGACTCGTTGGCGAACAAGAAAGACGAGTTCCTGGCGAGCATGTGGCGCAATACGATTACCAACAAGCTCAAGATCGCAAAGTACGAGAAGAATCTCAAGCTCCTGCAAAGTGTGAGGGCGAGCACGCTCACGAATAAGAGCGAGCTCAAGAGCCATATCCAGGTCATCAACAGCGTCAAGGACCAGCTCGACAAAGCACGGCGAAATCTGGTGGGACCGTTGATCAGACGTGCGCAGAGCAGTAGCTTTGGGCTTGAGGGACAGCTCGAGGAGGTCGAGAGGACGTACGGCTTTCTCAAGGGGGTAAGAGATACGCAAAAACACCGTGTCCTTCGAGAGCTGTGGGGGACGGAGCCACGACGAGTACGGATTACGGGCGGAGAAAGGGAGGAAGATGGACCGGAGGAGATCGAGAGCATGTAATGCACGTGGCTCGGTATCTTTCGTCTTTCCATCTTCTTTTCTCTTCGCCCGTCATTTCGGCACTCATCTTCTCCCTGCATAGCGCATGCATAGCGACCTGGATAGACAAAGGTGTGTGGCGACCTGGAGTGTTGTTCTTTTACTTCTTTCTGCTTTGGCGTTTGGCATGTCGGCGTTTCATGGATCTTTGGACATCGGTTTGCGACAGGTAGGATTGGGTACAGCACTGGAAGGGACGGAGTGAAGGTGTATATATGCAGCGTTTGCGATACCAATTACACTCAACATCACTTTTGACAAGCACCACGAAACTTCAATGGTCACGGCACACATGTCCTCTGCAATGGACACCTACTGAAACTACCCCATTGGGATGGTCTCGGTGTGGAGTGTCGTGCGCTGGTCGAAAGTGATGACTGCGCGCTTGAACATTATAGTCACGCCTACTATCTCATGGATTTTACTTTCATGAGTTCAATAACTTTCGACGCTTGTTGAGACTTTCCTGACTAGATAATGAAAAACGTGCTACATGTTAAGAGCTTTCGGTGCACAGCTCGCTGCTGGACTTGTGGTAGGGTCAAACAAAACTTGGTTGAGCACTGGGAATGTTTGGGAGCTCCTGCACGCCGCGATCAGTACTTTTGCATACTTTTCCGATTAGAGAATGAGAACCCAGGTGTGTCAGCGGGACGCTCAACGAGTTGTTCGGACAGCCAACGCAATGCTAAGTCACCCCGGTCGAGGCGCCAGGCCCATCCACCACCCCACGGTCAGGGTTAGGGTCCTGGGGCTTAGAAAGCGGCGACAGCGACAGATACTAGACGTGAAGCAGCAGACCAGCGCAGTGTCAGGGTTAGGGTTCCAGTGTTTAGGGAACTGCAAGGACTGTCTACACAGAGCAGTGCACTGGTTTAATGTGCAGTAACAGAATGGATACGTACAGCTGGCGACACAAGGTCAGGATTAAGATCAGGGTCAGGATTCTGGTGAGCGCTGGCTGAATTGTCAAGGCGATCCCAGATGGCTGCTGCCATATCTAGGTACACATCCCCTATTTCAGTGACTGCGACCGGCACTATGAAATGTTTTGCTTTTGAGAATGATTTCATTGCTTCCGAAGGAAGGATCTGCATTCGTTGGTGATGGAGCAGTGCTGAGACTGAGAAAGCGAAACCGCTGATTGGTCACAATCAAAGGTTGACTGAGCGCGTTGTGGGATGTTTACTACATCAGCAGGTCTGAAGGCAGTAGCGGAGAAGGTAGGAAGTGTCGTGCGAGGATGGTGGAGGGTAAGGAAAGAAGTTGACGTGAGCAGAAGAAAGGCAAAAGCAGCAAAGCAAGAGTGACGAAGCAAGAGCAATAAAACGGAAGCAGCGATGCAGAAGTAACAACAAAAACAACAACGAGGGCAGGAGTATTATGCGCGCGCACATCTGTTGGAGATGCCGATCCTGGTAAGCATCCTCAGCGCGTGCAGCCTACAATCTTGACTGAGCGATTGTTCAGCAAGAAAGGTGCTGAAGCTTTCCGTGAGCATCACGTCCGGGCATGCCCGATGTTGCAGATTTGTGGACGCGTTCGTGACGTGCAGATGAGGGCGAGGACGCGTCGCAGTGGGAGGCTCCGCGCTTCTGAGTCGTGCATCCTGCTGCACATGGTCATCAGAAAACAAATAAAGCAAGGCAGGTCGCAGGCGCAAAAGAGGGACGCGTTGAATGGTGCACCGTGTTCTGGGCGTTCAATTGCAAGTGCCTCCAAGTGCCGTAGTCCACGAGGCTCAAATGCCGGCCGAGCGCATGGACACAAAAACCGTCCCCACTAAACCCGGCCGAAGCTTTCCCACAATGCAACCAGAACACCTCAGAAGGACCTGTACGAAAGCAAAAAAGATATTGTCACCTGTGGGACTCGAACCCACGCAGATCTCTCTACTAGAATGCTACCTTCAATGAAGGCAAGAGTTTAACGTCTTGAGTCTAGCGCCTTAACCGCTCGGCCAAAGTGACTGGTTCTATGAAAAAGGGACGTTTTGTACAATATATATTGTCATACCTACGCTTGGGGCATGCCACGCAGCCGAACGCCGAGCGATGGAGCAATGTTGGGTTTGACGGTGAGCCGAGGCTTGCCGAGGCCGTCGAACTTGGCAATCGGATGCGACTTCTCAGGTTGCCAGATGATCCATCCCATCAGATCTGCTGCATCTGTTTACTGCCTCCCGCAGTATTCACAAGTTGTTCAGACATACACGCCATTCGTTAAGAGCTTTGCGCTAAGCTGGGAGCACTTTACGAAAGCCGAAACAGTCAAAGAGTCGGGATGGCGTTCATTGAGTATGGCGAGACCTTATATGGACGACACATCCCCTTCAGTCGAGGACGTGTGTATGCTATCACATACTTGCTAGACCATACTGCCCTCAATTTAAGTGTCTTTGTTAACATTCGCTCAAGGCAGCCGCCAACCATCACAGAAGCCACGAGCCCGACATCAGGGGCCTGTACGGGTGCCAATACGAGAGGAACGGTGTTAAGGGCCATCCGTGAGGGGCCATCCAAGGAGGCCCAGGTGGCCTGTCTGTTCACCACATACTTCCAGGTCAACAACCATGTGAAGCAGGGCCCTGAGTATCCAGAGGTGTGTGAAGCCAGCCTTGATGGATATACCGTGTCCGTAGAAAGAGGTTACCGAGTGCACGTCGGAGCTGGCGCTGGATGCAAAAGTGTAGCCACCAGAAGGTTGATGCATCTTCAGACACCTTGATATAGGCACTGACCGCCTCCTTAGTTTCGGATGCCCTCAAAGCGAGACACTGAACCCAAGGATCTTGTGGTTACTTTCAGATTTGCCAAGTGGCTGTTCGGAAGCTCCCGGGTCCGGTTCAGTTAACACGCAGTCCTCCATTGCTGTTGAGTCGAAAGTAGGAGAGATGCTGTGGAGTCATCTACGTAAGCAATCACGCTTTGATAGGATACTTTAATCATGGTAATGCCGTGAGTCTCGCGCACGCAATTTTGACTGTCTACCCTGGATCGCGTGCCCAGCCTTTCGAGAAGATTGCGACCAGCAAGCTGAAGCCAGACGGCAGGACGGCAAATCCCATCGGCCGCCTCGTGAACAGTGACAGATCAAAACTTCGGTCCTGGGTCGGACTCGCGACGCTCCCGTGGCTCCTTCCCGCATGGTGGCGTTCCGGGGTAGGCGTGCGCGCAGACTGCTAGCTGCAGCAGGCCATGCCGGCTGTCCACGTCCCTGTCGGTTGTGTTGCTACGCTGTATCTTTTGAACGTTACCGAAAGGCAATCGTGATGTAACACGCCGTTCGTGCGACAAATGGAGAAGCCGCATGGTGGGTAATCGCAGTGGCCAGTTGTGTGAGGGGAAACGGAGGCGCGGCGACCACGAGGCTGGACCCGTCTTCCTGTCGGTCGCGCGCAGGCTAGCTGAACATCGACCCACGCCCAAGCCAACGCTTCCTCTTCCAGTTCATCACCTCAAAATCTAAACTTCATTTGGACGAGACAGCCAGCCACAAACCCGATACGGGCGCTGAGGGACCTGGCCTGGTGAAGCGTTCGAAGCGTTCTCGCACCGCGGAAGCAATTCTTCGAATGAGAAGAAACAACACTGCCACTGAACGCTGCATCTCCAGCTATCGACGCGACACTGAGGGTGTCTCATTCTGCATCAGATATTGATGGGCAATTGGCAGACTCGCTCTCGCCGTGGCAAGCGAACTGCAGCTTGACCTATCTGAAGTGCCTCAAGGTCATGAGCAATCCACCCTGGCTCTCGATCCTTCAGCCGTGCCTGAAGTAGACTGCACTCGCGCAATCTGCTACATACGCGTAACCGCCACTGACTATCGGGCTATTACTCTTCCGCCCAATCGTGGATCCAGGTTTTCTCTACCATCTTTCAGACCATGAGTTCACCATTCTGGAGCCACATTAGCGTATCCTAGACGGGGCTGACACCAGCATGGATCTGCGGGATCTCCGCAAGGACCGCTAACCCCATCTATAAGGCCCATCGTTGGCGATGGGATTGGCGATGCCAAATGGGGTAGGCTCGACACACGGGTGTGCGAGGCCTTTCTCGCTTGCAGGCTCGGTTGAGGCCCAAGAACCCGCAAGCCTTTTCCAGGACCCTGTCAATCGTCCTTCATGTGGCACCTTCGCTTGTGGCTGCTGCTTTTTGGCTAGATGAGAGCTGAGCAATGCCAAATCCGCATAGCTACGCTCTTCTCCTGCATATCGATCTCGCGCCATAGTTCAGTCCATCACACGCCTCAGCCTCACAACAGTCCAAGAACCATTCAGACCAGGCGAAATCTACAAGTTGGGAGTCCAGAACGAATCGGCAAGGCCTGCATACACCAGTCTCACTCCTTCGCCGAGATCCCTCAAAGTAGACTGGAGCCGCCCAGCATCAGTATATTTAAGTACCCTTTTGCCATGCGTGGTTCATGAGCTTAGGTGCTCTCCTCCAGTCTTCCTTTTTCCAGTCTATCTGTTGCTGCTTTACTTCTCGATATACCCGACCTCGTCACCTTTCACCTTCTTCTTTGACTGGAAAGCAACCCAATATGGCGCCTATCTCGCTCGACTTTGCTTCCGTGCCCAACGGCAGCTCGAAGGGGCCTGAGGTCGCGGTGGCTGAGCTTGGACCAATGTCGCCTCGGCTTGATGCATTGGAGAGCCTCACTGTGCCCAAGCTTAGCACTATCCGTGAGCAGTCTGACTTGACCGTGACTGCTCGCCCGCGCTTCGGCCGTTCTGTCAGTGTTGCTTTCGAGGGCAAAGGAACAGTACATGACTTCCTTCACTTCCTCAAGAACGAACGCTTTCGTCACATGCCTCACGATGGCTCTAGCTGGGACAAAATCCTGAAGTGGGCTGACAACATTGGCGGAGTTGTGTTGCTCAGCGTTGGAGTCTTGAGCGAGTTCATGCTCAACAGTGAGGAGGCGACACGATTGATATGCGACAGCTGCACATCGCTTATCCAGGTATGTCAGCCAAATGGCTTCTTACGCTCTCCATGAGATTGCTGACTTCCAAACCAGCTCGGATCTGCGCACATCAAGACTTTGTTGAAGGTCTTCAGCCATTTCCACAAGATCGCCCTTGCCCTTTCCATCTTCTTGCGTCAGAGCCAACTCATCAAGTCGAACCCTGATGTTCGTCGCGAATTGGCACATGCATTCCAGCAATTTGCACACCTCACGCGTGATGTCCACATCTACTGTGTCGCTCGATGCAGGGGCGTGCTGCCTGTCGATCACGCTGAACTGGGCTCATTTATGACATACGGCGCAGCATCCTTTTACCGACATCTGGAAGGAGTCTCAATCTCCATGTGGTCGTCTCACAAGCATTGCTCTCACTTCAATGTGCGCGCAATCCGGGAGTTCCTCACGCCCCAGGATAGTGTTGTCAAGACGATTATGTCCAACCAGCTATACTCTGAGGCTCGTCGTGCCGAGTACACATGCGAGTGGTTCTCAGCTCCTCTCAGGAAGTTCACCAGGAACGGGAAGAAGGTACTCCTCGTCACTGGAGCTGCTTCCACTGGCAAGTCTGTCCTTGCTCGATGGATCCACGAGAAGATGCAAGAGTCGATCGATGATGACCCATTCGACGTGTTGAGCTTCACTGTTGGTAAGTGAATCACTCCATACAAAAGTGTCACCGCTGAACGTACACAGACGCGAGCATCAAGTACACCACGAGCTCTCTGAGCCTCGTCAAGAGCCTAGTCCTGCAACTGCTTGATCGTAGGATCGGTCGCGAACATCTGCTGTCCCACATCGAGGAAGCCATTGAGCATGCGCGGTCTGGCTGCCCAACCAGCGAGGTCGAGGCTGCTCTCTGGAAAGGTCTCGAGCATGCTCTCGATGATCGCAAGCTCTTGATTCTCATCGATGGCTTGGATCAGCTAAGCAGTTCCCGCATTGGCAACCCGCCTGCGCTCGAGATCCTCGATTGCATCACTAAGTCGAAGAAGAACGTCAAGGCTGTCGTCCTTAGTCGGCCAGTAAGTGATGCTGCCCTGAAGCACTGCCAAGAACACATTGCCCTGGAGAAGGCTCACAGTGAGGGCTCGCCAGACATCAAACACTTTGTCCAAGACTTCATCTACCATCGTGCCGAGTTGCGACATCTTAAGGAAGCCGAGCGACACGAGATCGTCGATAAGTATGCCGAGGCAGCACACAACTCGTATGTCCATGCTGAGCTGCTTCTTCGTCAAATCGATATCGAGGACTCCGCTACAGATATTCTGAAGGCTTTGAAGCCTTCGAAGACAACCGAAGAGCTTCTTGACCGCCAGATCGGGCGCCTCGACTCGAAGCGCCCTGAGACGAAGCACATTCTCACTTGGCTTGTGGCTGCTGAGCGTCCACTGTCCCTACAAGAGATCAAAGCTCTCCTCGAGGTTGATCTCGATGGTTGCGCCTACCGCCCGTTCTCGGGCGATGTTGAGAAGACAGTCCGCCAGCTCTGCACCCCACTTGTAAGAATCAGTGACGGGTTTGTCTCCATCCGGCATGCCAGCATTCGCGAACGAATGTTGTCCCACAAGGCATCCAAGTTCGCCATCGATCTCAAGGATGCTCACCGAGAGCTGGCTGTGCGCACCATGGCCTATGCCAAAATCCATCTCCAGCAAAAGGACATCAGTCCGTCATCAGCCCTGTGCGATGCGACCGAAATCCATAGCCGCTTCTTGCAATATGACCTTCTCGAGTACACTACACGTTACTGGACCTCGCATCTGAGATCTTCGTCCATGTACGACAAATCTACTGGAGGGGTCTCGCTCTCGGCACAGTTCAAGCTTGTCTTCTCCAATTCCGTTCGTCTGGCACTTATCGAGGGCTCTTGTATCGCACGGCAGTACATTGCCTGCGATGCAGAGAAGCTGCAACACCTCGCATATAACGTTCGCAAGACACTGCTCGGCGAGCATTCCGCTGCTGTCCTTCAGACCTTGATCCTTGAGCTTTACATCGGGCGCAAGTTCAAGAGCACTACCACGCTGTGTGAATACTCATACGAAGCATGGAAGTTGAGCCGCGAGATTTGCTCCACTCCCACAATTCAAAGTCTTGCTGAGTCCTTCATTGCGTACTCCAAGACGTTGACAGTCTCCGAGCATTCTCATATTTGCGCTCATAAAGTTGAGATCCTTGAGTACCTCGTCGAGTGGTACAGCCATAGCCACGCCGAGCTGAAGCACATTGAGTACCTGACTATCTTGGCTGAACTTCACGTAGAGTTCGGGCACATTCCGAAGGCAGTGGCAGTCTACCGACAGCTTTATCGCCTCCGACTTCACGCCTGTGGTCACCTTCACGAGCACACCCATACTCTCTTCCAACTTCTAATCTCGTATCTGAAGCAACTCTCGCTTCATGATGACGTTCTTGAAATTTACTTAGAGTACCACGTTCATGTGGAGAGCCTTCTCATCACTGACGAGCGACGCATCAGCTCTACCTTGGCTCTGATCGCGATCTACGAAGAACGCCAAGAGATCTTCAAGGCTGAGCAGGTTCTTGTCCGCTTCTGGGAGAGCGTCTCCGTGTCCAAGTTCACCACTCGCATCACTGAGCTCAAGGTCGACTTTGCTCTCAAGTACTCAAAGTTCTTGCTCCGCCACTCGCGCAAGGAAGAATCAGAAGTCATCCTCCGTGGCGTCTGGACCGAGATCCAGTCCTACAGCTATGAATCTCGCTTCGAATCAACAATGATCAAGAAGGTGCAAAAGATTGCAGAGTACTTCTCGCGCCTCGAGGTCTTCAGTATGTCCCGCTCGATCTACCAGTCGCTGTACCAGCACTACGAGAGTCACGAGCAGCGCACCTCGACCGAGTGCATCACCATTGTTCGCTCACTTGCTGAGACCATCACCAAGTCGATTTCGTACTCGAGGCGTGAAGAGAAGCACGAGACTAGCACCACCAAGACCAGCACCACGATCGTCTCGAGCGAAGAGAAGACCTTGACCGAGATCTTCGAGAGCTGCATGGAGTCCACCGAGATCACTTCCACAACAATCTCGGTGTGCCAGGCTCTTTGCTCAAGTTATATGTACGAGGAGCGCTATGAAGAGGCTTGCGAGATCTACAGCAGGGTCATCTGCAAAGTGTGGGCAAGCATTGAGACAACAGTCTCCGTTGATGTGACTGAGTTTGTTGAGTTCCTCAGCGAGGAGGTCTTCGAGTTGGCGTTCAGCCTTGCGCACTGCCACTTCAAGATGCTGCGCATCGACATCGCAGAGACGATCTACCTCAACTTGTTCCGCGCCCTGGTCTGCACTCGAGACATCGAGAACATGAGCTTCCTGCTTACAAAGATCAAGCTCGTCCTCGAGTTCTTTAAGATAACATACAAGTACGAGCGCGTCATCGAGATCTACCGCGAATTGTTTGTCTACATGCCGATCGCATGGGGCAAGACTCACAGAGAGACGATCTTGGTCTTGATTGAGTTCGCCAAGATCTGCTTCAAGATGTCGCTTTACGAGGAAGCTGCAACTGCCTGCTTCTACGTCTACTCGTGCTTCGTAATCGCTCACGGCTGTCTCCACTTCGATGGCTTCGAGGCTGCCTTCTTGCTCTGCCAAATCTACGAGATCCAGGGCAAGTGGGAACTTGCCTACGAGGTTTATGGCTTCTTATGGCGCACTTTTGTTCGATTTGGTGCCGAGTACTCGCTCGATGTAAAGATTGTCCAGAAGATCTTCACCCGCTACGTCTTCATCCTCGAGCACCACCACCACGTCGAGTACTCTGTCTACCTCCAAATCGCTCGCGAGTATCATGAGAAGTGCGTCGCTTTCTACGGTCACCACCACGAGATCACCACCGAGGCCACCCTGCACTACGCGCATGTTTGCGAGTCTAGAGAGGAGCACCGCGAGACTTCGATCTCTCTCTACGAGCAAGTGATCAAGTACTGCAAGGAGACGCACACCGAGTTCAGCAAGAAGACGCTTCACATCTGCAATACAAGAGTTGCGAAGATGTATGCGTCAGAAACCAAGCACGTCACCAAGGCTGTCAGCATCTACAAGGAGCAGTACGAGAGCTATAGCAGAACTGAGCGTACCTCGAGGGAGGCTTTGACGGCCCTTCACAGTCTGATCACCACCTACAAGAAGCAGGAAAGCAAGGAGTCGATCTCGACCGCCACAAGCACTCTCAAGACAAGCACCATGGAGATCTTCCAGCATGAGAGCCGCTCCGAGAAGCTTATCGAATCCGCTCGTAGTATCGCTTCGATCTACAAGGAGTGCAAATTCTCAGAACATGCTGAGACCCTCATCACTGAGATGCGCAGCAAGGTCGTAGAGGAGATCAGGTCATCGATCGCATCATCGACCACGGTCAAGTCTAACTCGTACGTCTTCTTGGCCACATTCCAGGAGTCATTCTCCGAGTCATCATCGTTCACTTCCGTGATGTCCGAGCTGCGTTCCGAGGTGCTCATGTACACTTCGTACTTCCACACCACCAAGAAACAGACCGAGTACCGCTCGATCATCAAGTCAGGTTGTAACTTGTACTTTCATCTTCTGGAGAGGAAGAACACTCGGCATGCCGAGTTCGTTAAGATCGAGAAGGAGCTTACAGAGTACTTCCGCAAGTATCTCAACTTCACCCGCGCTGTCCAAGAAACCACGATGCACTACTTCTTCCAACTCTACCTCAAGCATATCAGCAAGGCGCACTACGAACACGACGTAGTCCGTCAAGCCACTGAGACTGTGCTCAAGTTTACCAAGACCGCCAAATTCACAGAAGCGTACGATCTGGTATTGCTCGTCGACAGGTTCATCCACATCAACGGCGGCTTCAAGTCCGAGTTCTACATCCGCACTGGCTTTAGTGTCTCAAGGTATCTTGTTGGCATCGGCACCAACAAGTGTGGTGACGAGAAGTTGTACGCATCCATGGTTGAGCTCTCTCGTACCATCCTGCAGGAGGCTTTGGCTGGCTTGGACGATGTCGAGATCGACCTCCGCGAGCTGCAGCATCTGCTTACCGACCTGATCTCCACTTTGAGCCAACAGAAGCGGTACCAGGATCTTGAGCGCATCCTGCAGCTCCTGTGGAAGACCAAGACTATCCGCAACAACCTCTCTTCGAGCCCGCTGGTGCTCCACATCGGACGCAGCCTTGTGCAGACTCTTGCTGCTCTCGGCAAGTACTCTGATGCAATTCATCTTTGCTACCACATCAGGTACAACCTTGAATTCATCCGCGGCGCTCTCGACAAGTCTACTCTCGAGTTCACTGTCCTCTTATCCGAGCTCTACACCGCACAGAAGCGCTACCGGGACGCGTTCGAGCTGCATGAGGACATCATCTGCCGTCTCGGCGAAGGCCAGACTGCACCCGGTCTCAACGCGGTCGACGTCGCTAACAAGCACACCGAGCTCTTGAAGTTCGCCTTCAAGCGTCATGGCAAGTTCGACAAGGGCATTCAGCAGTACGAGGAGCTGTTCCGCGCACTCGACGCTGAGTTCGGCAACGAGAAGGCCTGGAAAGATAAGCGTCCCCAACCGGAGAAGTGGACGCCTGGTATCGGTAAGGAGGAGGTGTTTGGTTGCTGGAAGAGGCCGGAGAAGTTTGAGTGGCAGATCGAGGAGGATGAGTCTGCCGGTGAGCGAAAGTGGAGGGAGGAGCTTGTCAAGAGGAGAGTCAGCGGCAACCTCTGGGCTAAGGGACCCACAGTTGTTGGGCCTCTGAACGCCGAGATTGTATATTGATTCGGAGTAAGTGATGGAGAGCTTTCATTTTGTACGATTTTTCCGGGTAAATATGGTTTCTCGGTTCCTGGCTCTATACCTTTGCTCCTGCGAGCTCTCTAGTGTATCTTATCTATACCTGTCTCTATTCATTGTCCAGAACCTTGATTATCCCGACTGCTTGAGTTCCTCTTCCCACGTCTGCAGCATACCCGCTGTGATGTTCTTCCCGCCGCACACAACAATCACCACCTTGCTGTCCTCCGTCAACTCCGGCATCGCCTTCCTCAATCTCCCTCCGTAACACAACGCCAGCGAGACTCCACACGAAGCCTCCACCATGATCCTCTCATCATCCGCAAATCTCACACACCCCTCCATGGCCTCCTTATCGCTCAGAACCACGCTCCTAACACCGAATTCCTTCGAGTACTCGTACGCCTTTTCCGCCACCGTCCGCGCCCCCAGCGTCGTCGCAATACTCGTGATCGCCGGCAGGGTACTCAGCTTCCCTTCTCTTACACTGAGGTTGAGGCTATCCGCGCCCTGCGTCTCGACGGCGAGGACTTGCATGTTCTTCGCTTGTTCGGAGGCGGCTGCGCGGCCTTGCATGATGCCGCTGAATAGCCCGCCGCCGCCGACACTGCACACCAGCGCGTCGGGCGCCTGGCCTAGATCTTCAAGGATCTCGGGTATCATGGTTGCGTTCCCGGTCCAGATCTCGGGGGCGTCGAAGGGCGGCACGTACACTGGTTTCTCGCCCCTTCTCTCCGCTTCAGGGATCACGTGTGATTTGAGGTAAGAGTCGGCTTCGTACCAACTCGTGCCTTCCTGGATGACTTCGGCTGCCCCCGCTTCCTTGATCTTGTTGATCATGAATGAGGATGTTGATAAAGGCACGACGATGGTTGCTGGGGTGCCAAGCGAGACGGCGGCTACGACACAGGCCAGGCCTGCGTTGCCGCCTGAGGAGCTGTAGAAGTGGACTGCTGAGCGCGAGGTGGGGTCCAAGGGGCGGAGGTGAGAAAGTAAAAGGTTCCCGATCCCTCGTGATTTGAAGGAGCCAGAGGGTTGTAGGTTTTCGAGTTTTAGGTAGATTTGGCAGTTTGCGGATTTGGAGAGGGTTGAGCTGTGGATGAGCGGTGTTCGTCGCCAGGGTACGGGGAGGTGGTCCTGTGGTGGCGACATCGTGGAGAGTAAGATGTGTAGATGTTTGTGAATTGCCTTTGGGGTTTTGATAGTCTGTATCTTCGTTTAACAGCTTTTATGTGTGGACGTTGTGATATCTGTCCGGAGTGTGATTGTACCTGTAGGGCGTGGTGAGTGCACTAGCGTGGTGTTTGTGGGGCGCATTTTCCGTGCGGGATGCTATCCGTCTTTCCATCACCTTCGTCGTGCATCTTTCGCATTCACTATGTTCGACTCAAGTGCCCAGTGTGGGGTATGAGGGAGATTCTTAAGTGTTGCAGCTACAATGGATTGATCGACCAGATGGGAGGTCGATCGCGCCTGCCACGGTGGCGCCACCTGCACCCGCAAGCGCTTACTTGATCGTGCATCTCAGCTCCACTTCACCATCTTCGTAGAATGCACTAAACTCTCACTGCATTGAATACACTTAGCCTTTCATCTCAAACACAACTGACGTCTAACATCAAAACCGTTAACATTGGAGTAAGGCAGATAGACCACCCACGCTCACCACTCGACCATCACAAAGAGAGAAAACATGGCGCCTCCACCGCACCTCATCCACCCATCCCGGTCTCTGGAAGAAACCTCAGACTTCTGGTATCCTATCATTCGCGACCTGGGCTGGAACCGCTCGCGTTCCGACGGGCCTTCACACTACCACGCCGCCCTGGACGGCAAGACATGGCTCCTGATGACGCCGCAGAACGGCCCGCAGGACCCGCAAGACATCTCTACTCCCCAGACCGACTCCCCGCAAGGTTGCGTCCTCGCGCTCCCGTACCCGAATGGAACAGGCTGGATCGGCTTCTTTCTCGTCGCATCTTCGCACCGCGGGCACGGGCTTGGCGGCGCGTTGTGGCGCGGTATGGACGATGTGTGGGCGCAGAACGGGACGAAGGTCATTGGACTCGATGGTGTCGAGGAGCAGGTCGCGACGTATGAGAGACGGGGATTCGTGGATGTGGGGAGGATTGTCTTGATGAGCTGCTCTGCTTCTGCTGTCGCTGCGCTCAAAGGATATTCAGATGGGGAGAGCGATGATGATGTGAGGGATATAAAGAAGGCGGACAGAGAGGGGTTGAGGAAGCTAGATAAGATGTACACGGGTCTGGATAGGGAACGGTACTGGGTTAGTTCCGATCTCTTGGCCAGAGAAGATGTCTTCGGGTTCGCACACTACACCAACACTCAACTCAGCGGTTTCGTTCTCGTTCGAGGGTGCGAGGAGGGTCACAGAGTTGGACCGCTGTTCGCGCCCAGCGCAGCGGTGGCATCGCAGCTCCTGCGTTTGGTCATGCAGCATCCGTCGGTTGCTGCGCCAAAGGACAGTCTCATCGTGGAGGTCTTTGGCGCTAACGCGGAGGCAAAAAAGCTCTTTGCGGATCTGGGATGGAGCGATGTTGGTGTGGAATATCATCGGATGTGGTACGAGGGCAGAGAACCTGAGCCACAGCGGGACGGCGGGCTTGGGACGAAGGGCATGTTTGCTGTCTTTGACGCTGCGTGTGGATGATGCCACCAGTTATTGCATCCATGGTGATTGAAATACTTCCAACTTTACTATATCACCAAGTTGACTCGGCAAAAGCGTCGAATGTCGTCTGCTTGATGTAGACTTCACGAAATCTTACAAATGAGTCAGTCGCGCCCGCCTCACCTCAACAAATGACTCATCCAACATTTTCCACCTTCGCCCCGCCAAACTTCCTCGCCCCTCCACAACCACACTGCGCACCAGCGCAACGCAAAGATGCCGCCCTCGATATGCGCCGTGTGCCGCACAAACCGCGCGCTCATTCTGCGCCCCAAGGACCATTCAAAATTATGCAAGGAATGCTTCATAACCGTCTTCGAGACCGAAATCCACCACACAATCCTCTCCACCTCTCTCTTCCAGCGCGGCGAACGCATCGCCATCGGCGCATCGGGCGGAAAAGACAGCACAGTCCTCGCCTCGGTGCTCAAAACGCTTAACGAACGGTACGACTACGGGCTCGAGCTCATGCTGCTGTCGATCGACGAGGGCATCAAGGGATATCGCGACGACAGCCTGGAGACGGTGAAGAGGAATGCGGAGCAATACGACATGCCGCTCACGATCCTGGGGTACAGCGAGCTGTACGGGTGGACCATGGACCAGGTGGTGGAGCAGGTGGGCAAAAAGGGGAACTGCACGTACTGCGGCGTGTTCCGACGACAAGCACTCGACCGCGGCGCAGCAAGACTCGGCGTCAAGCACGTCGTCACAGGCCACAATGCCGACGACGTCGCGGAAACAGTGCTCATGAACCTCCTGCGCGGCGACCTCCCGCGTCTCTCCCGGACAACGGCTATCGTCACCTCGACCCCGAGTCTGACACCGGGCAAAGGTGGAGTCGCCGATAACACACACATCAAGAGAAGCAAGCCCCTCAAGTACGCCTACGAAAAGGAAATCGTCCTCTACGCGCACCACAAGCAGCTCGACTACTTCAGCACCGAGTGCATCTACAGCCCCGAAGCCTTCCGCGGCAGCGCGCGCGCTCTGATCAAGAACCTGGAGCGCGTGCGGCCGAGCGCGATCCTGGACGTGGTGCGCAGCGGCGAGGACATGGTGCGGCTGGTGCCTGGCAGCGACGACGGGTGTGGTGGCGTGTGCGGGAGTGCTGCGGCGGCGGCGGAAGAGGAGGTTAGTGGGTGTGGGAGTTCCGTGGGGAAGAGCATGGCGAGTGTTGATCAACAACTCGCGTCTAATGAGCGCGCTGAGGAAAACAGTCTTGAGACGGAGATCAGGATGCCTGCGAGCACAGGAGCAACAGCAACTTCAGGGGCACCAGCTCCGTCCTCTGCTCAAGCTCCTTCCACGCCGTTACCACCCACCAAAGGCCAAAAACTCCCCCGCGCGCTCCGCACCGGCGGCCCCAAGAAGAAACTCCCCGCAAAGCAGGTCATGGGCTCGTGCATCAGGTGTGGATACCTGTCCAGCCAAGCCGTGTGCAAGGCGTGCGTGCTGCTCGAGGGGCTGAACAAGAGCCGGCCGAAGAACGCGATTGAGGTTGGATATGATGTGCAGGACGTTAGTATGAACAGCGTGAGAGATGAGATGGAAGCAACAACATTGGGTGCCGAGTCAAAGCCTACACTCACGAGCGCCGAAGGATGAAGGCGAGCCCTCAAGAAGAGCATGCTGCTCGCAATAAAGCGAGAGCCCTGCAACATACGCTCGGCCCACCGGCTGCGCGCACACCACTGTTGCGTGCTCGGAGTGACACAAGGGCGAGTCCCTCGCCATTACTGCTCTGCCTACAGGAGTCCTCTCTGGACACAGGAAGAGGTTCCAATCGACGCTCCGAGACGAAAGTCTTGGGTGATGCAACAGGATAGTTGTATTGTCTCTCGGTCGATTTACCAAACCGTATCTGAGGGGGGCGCGTGGTGGCGTTGACGCGGTGGCTGCTGGTCACAAGGTCACGAGGCGGAATCGCACGACTCAGTTCACCGGACAAGCCTGCGCTGTGACCACAGCATATATGCACGACGTCGCTTGTGACCAACATCGGAATGGAGATGCCAAATCGGGTGCGCGGTGGGACGTCGGAAACAGGTCGAACGGGTGATGCGGGTAAGAGAGAAGGAAGGGTCTTTCACCGTAGAGAATGTTGAAGTGACTTCTTAGTAGTGATTCTATCGCAATACATCAAACCCACCGAAGTGGCATCCCAAATGTAACCTGCGACGCCGTGCTAACGCCATGCTATGCCGCTACGCGCGCTGCGTCCAAGACCCAAAACGCCGTGAAAAGTTTGCATCCTCAGCCAAAGCGGTTGAAAACTTACAACTGGAAGTCAAACCCAGCATCCAGCTTCCACGGCCCCTCAACCTCAATCGTGCCCTTGCTCTGATCAAAAGTACCCGTAGCACCAGCCTTCTCCTGCCCAATAACCACCACCTTCGCCACAGTGATACTCTCCCCCTCAGCGCCCGCATAATCAAACTTGCCGGTAACCTCAAACTTGCCACCGCTGAAGCTGAACTCAATCTCACTAACACCATCCTGTACAATCTTCTCGCCCTCATCAAGATACAGGCGACCCTTGGCCGAGCCGTCCGCAGCAGGAGCGACGAGGATCTCGAAATCCTGCTGGCGCAGCGCCTTGGTCGTGTTCGCAGAGTTCTCGCGCATGGGCAGGATGGCACCGCCGCGGATGTGCACGGGGATATCGCTGGTGGTAAGGTTGCTCTCTGTGACGTTCTGGGCCTGTCCCTGGACCTTTTCGAGAGTCCAGTAGTTGTAGAACACGTCTTCGGGAAGGTAGTAGGTGACGGTGTCGCTGTAATCTGTGGTTACAGGGGAAATGAGCAGGCTGTCGCCGTAGAACCACTGTTCCTGGATGCCGAAGGTGTTCGCATCCTTAGGGTACAAGAAAAACAGCGGATTAATCATCGGCGTGCCCTCAGTCGTCTGGTAATACAGCGCCGTGTAGATGTAATCTAGCAGGCGATAGCGAGTATCAATCGCCTTCTTCGCAGCCTCAGCGACGCTCGCCCACTGGTAGAATTCCTGCTGGATGGTGCTGAGCTCCGCGTGGTTGCGGTAGAAGGGCTGGAACGCGCCGAGCATGGCCCATCGCGCGCACAGGTTTTCGTTCGTGTTGCCGTTGAAGCCGCACACGTCGGAGCCGACGAGCGGCATCTGGTGCATTGAGACGAAGGAAAGCATTTGTCGGATTGAGGTCCGGTAGTGCTCCCAGTCGGATGCGTTGTCGCCGAACCAGTGCGTGGCCTTGCGACCCGTGCCGGCCCAGGTCGAGCGAGTGAGGACGAAGGGGCGCAGTTCGGGGCGGCGAGTCACCATTGACTTCTGGGTTGTCATGGCCATCATGAGACCGTGGAGGTTGTGGGTGTCGTACTGGCGCGTGCCGTCGTAGTTGGAGGTGTTGAAGGGGATGGTGAGATCGCTGAGGCCGCCGACGTGGTTGAAGACAGTGTAAGCAGGATTGAACCACTCGCGATCCGCGAAGCCCTTCATCTGGCCCATGGCTTGACGAGCCTCAATATCACGCTTAGTCGAGGAATTCGGTTGGAAAGATGCAGGGAAACCAGGAATGGGACGGCCGGTGTTGGGACGAGGGGCGTTTCCGGGCTTGGGTGGGATACCGTCGTCGATCGCCTTCTGACGGGGGTTGCAAGTCTGTGTGTCCTGGCAGAAGTTGGAGGCCTCGTTCATGTCAACCCAAATGCCGTCGATGTTGACACCGGAGTCAGCATCAAAGAAGCTAAGCACTTCATCAGTCCACCACTTCTGCGTGTTGGGGTGGAACCAATCGGGCCATGCAACAGCTCCGGGCCACTGCACACCAAGAAGATCAGTGCCGTCAGCTGCCTTCAGGAAGACGTCAAGATCGTGACCGGCCTTGTAAGCTGCAACTTCTTCAAATGCGTGGACTCCAGGATCAAGGATGAGGACATAGCGCTGGTCGCGGGAGTGAAGAGTCGACACTAGCTCCTGCATCTTGGTGAGTGGGAAGCGCTCGGGGTCCAGGGTAAAGTCCTGGCGCGCATCCATGTAGTCAATGTCAGTCCACATGACCTCAAGCGGGATACCAGCAGTTGAGTAGTTGGCAACGACCTCGGCAACCATGTTCACGTCCCAATAGCCGTACTTGCACTGGTGGAAACCGAGCGTCCAGTAAGGGTACATTGCCGAATAGCCAACAACGTCAGCATACTGCTTTGAGACATCAGCAGGACCAGGACCAGCCAAGAAGTACAGGTCGATGATACCGCCGATGGCGTTATACTCAAGGTATTGATTGCCCGCGTCATCTTCATCAATGTCGATGTTCATGGGTGAAGAATTTAGCATGAAGACACCGTGAGTGCCCTTGTCGCCGCGATGATCAAAGTAGACTGGGTGCGAGCCGTACAAGTTCGCATTGTTGGGGATGTTGATCGACTCAGAATTCAGCATGCTGCGGCGGTAGGCCTTCGTGTGGAAACGGAAGGAGTCGCTGTGCTCGCCAAGGCCGTAAAGGTTGGGCTCCTTCGGCAGATTGGTGCGCAGGCGGACATACTGCTTTTCGAAGATCAAAGGAGTGCCAGTGGTATCGAAGATAGTCTCGTTGTTGCTGTTGCGAACGACCTTGAAGCCAAAGGGCTGAGCGGTGATGTCGAATCGAACAGCCGCATTAGAAGAAGTGGTCTTGTTGTTTGCAGGCCGGGGCAGGGCTTCCTCCTGCACCTGAAACATGTTGAGACCCGCATCGTAGATCTTGACATGGAGACGGTCGTCTATAATGAAGTCAATTATTGGTCAAATGTGGGTCTGCAACAACCAATGATACCTACCAGTCTGGTGCTCAACAACCAACTTCAGCTCCTGGAGATCTTCGCTGTAGGCATTACAAGCAGTGCCAGCGAGAGTGAGGTCGGCGGTCAGGCCAGAGTCCGTCACATCGACGTTGGTAGCTGTGTATCCTGGACACGTGGTCGAGTTCGCCTGTCGAGGGAGAATGAGGGAGGTAGCGTCGTGAGGGTACGGCGCGGCAAGAGCGAAGCGCGTGCACGCCGCAAGCGCGATGAAGGACTTGACCAACATGGCGCGCGGAGGTTAAGTTGTCGAGTCGATGCAAGTGCGGTAGAAGAGGCGTTCACGGCGGGAACGAGCACATTATATGCAAGCGAGGGCGAGCTGGTGCCGGGTATAAGTGCGCCATAGTCACGATGGCCTGGGGTGAAAGTGGGCGTGGCCCGCGGCGAGGTTGACCAACACCTTCACTTCATCCCTGATCCATAGCCTTGTTTCCGCACCGCATGATGCATCTAGTGGGAAGGGTCCGGCATGTATAAACAAATGACTTCATCCCTGTCCTTCGACGAGCAGCAGCGATTTGCACTGGACGACGTTATTATTGCCAGGATGTTGTACCTGCAGATGTGTGTGGGGATTCATTGACAGCCAGAGAAACTTCCGTGTTTCAACACCCGGCGCGTACGCGCAACAACGGGGAGTACAAACGTATGGATGCGCTTCCTTCTAGGAAATGACGATGTGTGATTGCCGCAAGAAGTGGATACAAAAAAATCCGGGGTAGTCAACTCAGACTGCAAGGTGCGGTCATACCTTCCTATTGGGCACGAGACTCCTGTCGACCTGTACATCTCAGGGGAAGCAAGTCCTGCGCAGTCAGCGACCTCGGACGCTTTGCTACTACGAGGCAGATCATGATGCCGAGACTGGGCTTGAGTATACTAAGAGAATGACGGTGTGTCTGAGTAACGGTGCTGGTACTGGCTCGTCACTAGTATCGTGAGATGCGTCCGTGACGTTAGAGATCAGATGGCGAGGCTCATGATCGAGGCTCATGGGTTGCGGGGATCAGCTTTAGCGCCGCGCTACGATAAAGCTTGGCCTCGGCTAAACTCGAAAAGAGTGACGATCTTCTCACATGTCTCTTACTGGCTGTGGGGAATTCTGCAATCTAACATCCGGCGGTCTGTTAGACACCCGCTCGTTCCTTTTGACCTTGGCCGATACCCACAGCGTGTGCGACAGGTTGAGAAGGTGTGTCGAGCTCACAAGACGGGTGTCAGTGGATCTGTGGGTTTGTGGAGCGTGAGTTGGCAATGCAGCTCCTCACGCACGTGTGCCTTGTACTCTTGGGTCGGTGTTGCAGAACCAGGCAGACACGGAAAAGTGGGAAAGCAGATGCTTGAGCTACGAACTTGGTAAGGGTGCACTCTGACGGCATTAACGATTCGAAGCAGGTACCGCGGCTTAGCACGGCCGATCAGCGAAGAGGAAAATACCTGAGAAGTTGGCATGTCGAATCAGCTCGCCTGGCCTGCCAATTGTAATGATTGTCCGTGATGCTCTCCACCGGCCTCTCCACCGGTGATTCTCGAATAGCTATTTGACGCAGATCTTCTGGTGCAGATGAACACGTGACATGATCGTTCACCACACCATCTAGTGCCTACATCGCCTGTGCGAATCCTTCCGCCTCGACGTTCCATCCTTCAGGCCAAATACCTCCCTCCTTCTCATCCCACCCTCCAGCCATCATGCCCACGGCAAGCAACAACCCCGCCGCGCTCGGGAAATATGGCGTAGACACTCTCGTCCCGCCCTCCGGCATGCCTAGCTCGTTAAAGGCATTGTTAACATCTAACAGCTGCGCGACCGCTCTCTCTGCATCGCCCCTCCTTGCCTCAGTGATCGCTAGCAATGAGAAGTCCCAGCCATAGCTGAAGGGGAAGTTCCACGTTTCGTGCACCTTCGCAACTGTGTTGTTGAACGCCGTCTCATTGAAGCGCGGGTCGAAAGGCAGCCAGCCGCAGATGCCGAGAAGACCAGGGTGATCTTCTGTGTATTCTGGTGTGGTCCACATGTCTTTGATGCCTTCGTAGGTTACGTAAGTGTCGTTCTCCACTGGG
Source organism: Didymella pomorum (assembly GCA_022225945.1). Lineage (NCBI taxonomy): Eukaryota > Fungi > Ascomycota > Dothideomycetes > Pleosporales > Didymellaceae > Didymella > Didymella pomorum. The sequence continues at coordinate 170,485 of JAKJXN010000015.1, read as the reverse complement.
AAGGGGGCGAGGTTATCGTGCACGAGTGTCCACTTCGCCGGTACTGTCTTGTTCTGGCGAGCCTGCCAGGCTGATGCGACGGCGAGGCCAAAACGCCAATACGCCAGCTCAAAAGTCGGGTTGACGGTTGCGTTTGGCGGTGTATTTTCGGACACAGGGTACATTGGAGGGCCGAGATCATAGACTCCTGTGCTGGCATTGTAGAACGCGTAGCTGGCCATGAAGTCTGCTATCGGGCTGAGGATATGGTCCCACTTCTGTAGCGTGGCAGCAGTTGGAAAGGACCGGTACTCCATCTCCGCAAAGTACATGGGGTGCGGCTGCTGCCAGATCAAGAGGCTGTTGATCTCGCCAGGTGCAGAGCGGCCGCTGGGATCACTCATTTTGCCCAGCCTTGCACCTTCATAGCCCTGCTTCGCTGCGCGGTCGAGACTCGTAGATAAGAGGCGATCGTAGACTCCGACGCTGCGATCATACATATCCCACTTCGACCAGAACATCCAATGGGCAAGATGCCAGAATACCATCTCGAGGTGGAACTTGCCATACCAGCCGTTGTTCACAAGACCAGATTCTTGTGGAGGATCTTTTCCGGCACCATTGACGGCGAGCAGGTATTGCGAGAGGATAATTCGACGTTGCAGCTCGTTGGCGGAAGAGCTACTTGCTATGGGCAGCGAGATAAAGGCTCCGGTCGACCAATAATCGGCCCACCACGATGTCGAGCTCTCCAGTACGTCGTCGAAAGAGTCGCAGGTAGTATGTCGAGGATCTGTTGCGTATGTGACGGTGAACGACAGTGCTTCGGATCGGTCGGAAGGCTTCAAAAGGTACTTGTGCTCCTTTTTGCTGACACGAGACAGCGTTGCGGCACCCTTCCAAGTAACGATCGCGGTGTAAGTGGTTGCGCCCAGCGTATGTATAATCATTGCGCGGCCGACCGAGGCCTCGAGACTAGTGCTGTGATTCGAAGTGGCGTTGAAGAGTCCTACAAAAGGTGCGTCGAATTTGTTCCTCCCGGTCGCATATGGGAAATCAAAAATCACTCCAAGATCGTCTTGAGTAAGAGAGCTAGAGGCTATCTTGACAGCTACACTATCCGATTCCGGGCTGCCTACAGTCGTAACTTCGACCTTTGAGCCGTTCAGAGCAAACGAAGAGGTGATGACACCTGACCACAGGTCCAAAAATTGCGACTTGTCGCTTGACGACAGTTCCGTAACATTGCGCCCGCCGAACCATAGTCCAACTCTTCCAAGATTGATCCTGTGCGGATTCGCAATCAACCACTGACTGATGTCCTTTTGGATCGGATTCGGCTGCTCATAGTTGACAAGACGACCATGCGTCCACCAATCCACGCCGGTGTAGTCTTCAGTCTGCGACTGATTCGGCGTTGTGGGCAGCGAGGAGTTATGCCAGCCCCAGGATGAGAGCGTGTTATGCGGAAGGAAGGTTTGCAAGCCTGTGACGTCGGCACCGAATGCGAAGTTGCCGTTTCCCACTTGTACCGGACTGTAAGGATGAGATTTGTTAAGCTTAAGATTGTATTGTTGGACGATGGCTTTACGATCGATGGCGCATTCCACTGTCAACAGTATCAGCAGGAGCGTCAGCAGCGTGGAGCTGCGACCACACATGTTTGGCATGATCAAGATATAGTGCTCACCCTGTAGCACGACAAAGCCTCTTCTACAGCTCGTCGTATGGCTCAATTATCCGGCGACTGTCATTAGCACGGATTGTTGTTTGCGGGGTTGTCGATCACCCATCTTACGGAAGTCGCTTTCGGGTCAACATGCCCCGACTTCGAAACGCCACCGTTGTCGTTGCGTGCAGTTCGACCTCAAGTCTCAAGACTCTTGGAAGGTATATCACGATCTCGAAAGTCTCCTGGCGGCTGCTAGATCTCTAAAGAAGTGCCTCAATAGGACGATTCCCCGGCACACCGAATAGTGGCACCCTTCTCCAAACTAACCCTTCCCTCCAGGCGAACCTTCTGAAGACTCCAATGCCCATTCTTTGCGAGCACTCAGCCCTCGCACAAAAAAAGATCATGTTCCCTTGGATCGCACTCCAGAGTGCTTGGATCTGGAACGCCGCAGTAGAAGTACCGGTCCCCATTTTCTCACCATCCATTTCTGTAACTGCGAAAGCCTAGTGCCTCCGGGAACGGGCCATTATCCATCCACCAACCGCAAGGATACTTGCAGGTGCACTGTCACTACCTTCGACCGTTAGAGTATTTAACACGAAGCTCAACCTGGAGTCAGCGTTAGTCAGAAGTGTTTCTGGCGTCTATATGGTAGAAGAAACCGAGTGGAAGCTCTAAATATCCAAAGATGTAGGAGGTACTCAGGGCCTGATCCTGCATGTCTTACATGCAACTATACACCCTGCCAGCTATACTATTTTGCTATTGCATCTGTTATTTTCTACAAAATAAAGTCTGAGTGTCGGACTCACACCTATGTCGGCCAATCTGCGCTGGTGAGGCGTGCTATGGTGGTAGCCCGGACTATGGACTCCTGACAATTAGGAATGACAAGAAGAAGGTGTGCAAAGGCGAGCGCTAGCGCGGGTGACGGTGAGAGGAAGGTAGCCACTTCCCAAATTCGACAAAGTAATGCTCGAGTTATGCGAATCCTCCCCAGGCGAAGCAGACCCTTGTCTATAGTCCAAGTTTCGACGATGACCGCTACCTGTCAACTTCCATCTCGCCTCACCACTCCCTACTCCTTCCTTCTCTCTCAACAAACCGCCCAACCTCCCCATCCCTCTTCCCCTGGACAATTTCCACGATACCCCTGGCACTAGTCTCACTACTATCCACGCCCAAATCCTCCTTCATCTTTCTATCACCTCCCAGATCCGTGACAACATACCCCGGACAAAAACTCCATACCATCACACCCTCAACTTCATTCAACCCCTGCGTATATGCCGTCAGCATATTCAACCCCGCCTTGCTCATGCGATACGCCGGGTAATTAGCGCCAGCCACGATATCTTGTGGGTTGAGCCGCGTCGAGATACTACCGAGTGAGGATGTGACATTAATGATGCGCGGATCTTTCGCTTTTTGAAGAAGTGGGATGGCGGCTTGAGTTACGAGGGTCGGACCGAAGACGTTAGTGTCAAAGATGCTCTTCAGCTCGTCGCGGGTGGGCCATTTGGCGTCAGAGGGCTCGGGGCAGATACCGGCATTGTTGATCAGGACGTCGAGACGCCCGAAGGACTGGGAGATGGAGGTGAATGCGGACGAGATGGAGGAGTCGGATGTTACGTCGAGATGGATGAGGGAGGTGGTGCCGGGGTTGTTTAAGGATTCGATCTTTGAGAGGGCGGCCTTGCCTTTGTCGAGGCTGCGGGAGCCGATTATGACGTGGTAGGAGGCTGAGGCGGCTGTGAGGGCAGCGACTGTGTCGAAGCCTATACCGTTGTTTCCGCCTGTGGTTGTCAGAACGATGAAACTCGTGCAAGAGAGTTCGCAGTACCCGTGATTAGGATGATCTTTTCATCAGCAGTGGCAGACATGACGCAGGAAGAAAGTGCAAGTGGGACAGTTGGTGCAATTGTAAGTCTCTTCCTGCAAGCAGCCGCTGAAGTGCTACTTCAACTTATAGTCCAACGCTGCCCCTCTCGGCGTTAATCCTAGAAGCGCCGTTAACTCCACAATGTCTGGGGGCCTAATGCACGAGTTTCTCGAACAGTACGCTCTACCAGGTATACACTCTTTGGGTGCTAAGCGTGGTTCCGGAAATCCCTCCATTACATTGCGCTAGCACTTCGAACGCTGAAATGCCCGAGTGCTGCATTGAGGAGGAAGAATCCACAACCCACCACAATACTGAACATTTGGCGCAGCTCAGCCTTCACTAGAGAAAATGTCATGCTTTCGCGGGTCGTACTCAGGATTCCCCCGATCTGGAATGGGTTGAAACCATCCATCCTCGTAGCGATCATTCCGATCAGCCAGCGCCTCGGAATACGGGCCATGTTCTTTCCAAGCAGCACAAGGACAGTCGCACATGCAGATTGAGGATCTGTTAGTGATTTGTAAGCGGAGTACACGATACCGATGGTTGTCTGACTTATAGTGCTTGATTAGGTGTTGCAATGATCGCATTGATGCGTGCTGTCATATCATGGAGAATACCTCCACGCTTGTCCATGAAGGTGTGCTCCCACTCAGCTCACGTGCTGTCCTTGACGTGACCCGAGAATGTGAATCTAGGGATCGGATGAAGGCGAGGTAGAGCAAGAGCAAAGATCCAGTCCACAATCTGCTTCTGGCGTGAAACCTGTGAGCTTGTGTGTGCGGAGTTCAACAGTGCCCACGCGTCGTGACTGACAATCGTGGTGTTTGAGGTGCTATGGCGATGTAACTGAAAGTGAAAGTGAAGACTTCTCAGGTATGGAAGATTGTGAAGAGCGTCGATAGGTGCCGCATTTTTGGCGTCGTAGCTACGTAGTCAAAGTGCGAGGGGTAAACCTTGAAGGTTAAAGTATTTCGAATTTGGAAAGCCCAGGGAGAAACTTATGTTGGATCTCAGGCAGAAACTTGGTGAAGGTTCGCACATTCAGAAAGTACTTCGTGGTAGCGCCCCAAAGAATCTGGTCGAGCTCCTCATGCACCACTTTACTAACCAGACTCAGTGCAGTCGGCGACGGTGGTCTATCACCCTTCGGGTCGAGATGGAACTGGCTCGTATCAACGCTGTCTCTCCATGGCCGATCAATTTCGTCCGCTGATCGAGGATCGAACAGAAGGATTTTGCTTGTCTCTTCCAGCCGTCTATAACTTCATACGTTATCGCAACGTCGGACCATGTGTGGCCACACGTACGGACCGATGATTTGTTCGTAGATATGGAGCCGAAGTTCTTTTGGTAGATCCAATAAGCGAAATGGGATCCCGTTGGTGTCCCCCACCACTCTTGTAGGGCACCGTATCCTCCTGTCCAGTGAGCTAACTTGGCAGTAAGCCAATCTTGAACCGTTGCCCAGACACGCGGCGCAGACTCCACATCGGCCACCATAAGCCCTGCTGAGGAGGATTCGTCGAAGCTGGCAGAACGGACTAGTAGCTCTTTACGTCGGTAGCCCAGAGCTGGAAATTGAAGCTCAAAGCGCTTAATATCGCCCGGTTCCAGCTTAGCGAGAACGGACCAGTACCTTCGTGTCTTCTCCCAGATCTCGAAGTCTATGCGACCGATCTGACGGATGCAAAGGTCCAGCTCAACCATAAAGGTCGGCTACATCATAGTCAGCACTAGGCTTCTCGAGTGAACGGGATCATCTTACGTTCTCACCAGACTCTTGGAACATGAATCCTGATAGTAGCATCCAACAGCCAGCAACTTTAACCAGCAGGCTCCAAAACCCTGAAGCCTCACCCTCAGAAGCAAGGGTGGGATTTTGACGTAGGGGCAAGGAGCGTGCGCCACGACCATATTCATATATTCAGACGTGTGTATTCTCTTGCGCGTGATGGAAACTGTGTTGAGATTGTTCTGCTTGTTGACAGCCTGGGTGAGCGCGCGAGGCAAAAGTTTCTACGTTACTAGGTCGGTCGGATTCCAAGGGTGTGTTGTAGTACAACCTACCAGATCTCCGAGGACCTGGACACCAATGCGGGGCCTCGTGGACGCCATGACGGAGTTGGGGAAGGTCGCGCTGTCAATGTCGAGGAAGAGTTGGCAGACGAAAGTCCTGAAGTGGTGGGGGAATATATACATGGTGCAGCCGGGCGAGGAGAGGGTTAGGGCCCACATTGCACGTCACGAGAGTGAATGTAGGCAGCACTCGCCCCCTGGATCACTGGGATCCTCTGTCATAGTAACTCTTTCTCTCGAAGTGAAGTGTTGGTAAAATTCTTCAAATGGAAGTCACATCGATTGGAAAGTCCAGGACTCTATGCTGCTCACGTTTGTGGCTTGCAGAGTCATGCTTTGCAAGTGTGTATTGGGGGGAAACGATTGCTGTCCAGAGGATACAAACCAACGGTATCGATATTTGTGGTCCACCATGTCATGAAAATTTTGATTGAGCACGCATCTGCAATGCTACGGTGGTGTGTTGAGTGTAATTGACCGGCAAACCCGGGGATTGTCGTGAATCCCGTTTCTATCCCGTTGTCGAATGCCGCCAGGGTGTTCAATGATGGTGCAAGAGAGGAGCAGTGTTGACGTATGTAGAGCGAGCTGACTCCGGAAACGACGTTCGCTCGACAGGCAAGGGCTGTCCTCGTAGTGTATGAGAGGGAAGGCGTAATCGGTTGTCCCAGTCACCACTGGATGTAATCGGACTAATGATTAATAATAAGTGACGGTCCATGTCAAAGCTACCGACTCTCATACTGTTGCCAGGCTGCACGACAGGTTTTGTTCAGTTGAACCAAAAGCTCACACTGAAGCTCGGGCTCAGACTCTTGACATAATGCCACCAGCCAGGCGGCAGGTATAGACACTCGCCCGGCCCCAGCACAGCTTCCACATAATCCGCTTCCTTAAAGCCTGGGAACAACGAATTGAACTCTCTTCTCCTCTGATCCAGCTCTTGGCCTGCTTCATCTGCGACTTCATTCGCTTCTCCGCCAGCTTCATCTTTCATTCCCAGTCCTTTAATCCCAATCTCAGGAAACAATCGCATGGCCTCATCCAAATCCACCAGACTGGTATTCCCCATATCCACGCCCTCCTCCTTACCTCGCGGATACATCCTCTCCGTCACCTCCGGCTTATAACATCTTACATACTTGTACCCCACAACCTGCGCCAGTACATTGTGATACGGATCCGTATGCAGCGGCGAAATCGTGCCCTTGGGTCCAAACCATGCATTCAGTAGCGGATCCTCGAGTTTCTGAGTGGAATTTGGGTCGATATTGGCGGGTAGGTGTCGGTGGGGTGTGGCGAAGCAATAGTCCGGGATGCTGATGTCGGCTCGCAGTGAGGGGATCTGCGCAAAGACGTCGTGTTGCGCGAGGTAGCCTGTGTCTTTCAGAGCGCTGTCTTTGTGTTGCGCACCGGATGGGCAGAGCATGTAGCGAGACATGAAGTCACGGAAGGAGGTGATCTTTTGGCCCCAGCCGCTGTCCGTGTAGGATCGTCCTGTTTCGATGGGGACTAGGCGGCGCCCGCCGAGCGTGCGTTCGAGCAGGTATGATGGGGAGTTCCAGGGCCGGTCTGAGAGCGCGGGCCAGTGCTGAATTGCGTTTGTGATGATAACCGGGGTATGCGTTGCTGGATTGGAGAGCTTCTTTTGGAAGGCGGACAGACTTGGGCTGTCGACTCGAGGGATGAAGTGTTGCAGGATCGGCGAGGGCTCGATGAGCGTAGTATGGAATGTCGGCGGTATCGAGGTGGCGTGTTCCCGCTTTTGCTTCTTCGCCGGTCGCTCGAGGTGTTCCTGAATCGCATCTGCAGGCTCACAGGTAGACAGCTCTTCCTCCAGCGCTGCGAACCACAACTCTACCAGCTCTTCTCTCCCAGGCGCCGCCGTCAGAATAAGCGCCATATCCAGCAGCCTGACCACCTCGTCGAGCCACGCTCCTGTATGCGCCTGCTGGCTTGTACCGAGATTCTTCGCTGTCACAGCCAGCACCTTTTGCAGACTCGCATCTGTGTACAGCCTCCTCCAGCACGTCTTGACTTCTTTGTACGGGACATCGTGCAGCTTCTGGTATGCAAGCTTTCGTGCGAGGTCAGGGTTCGAGTGTAATAGGGCCAATGCAGCGCGGCCGCAGTCTATGATCGAGTCATCAACCTGCGCTGTACTTAATTCGTCGCTTGTTAGCTGGGTGATCTCCGTGAGTGTTGGCGCAGCGTTGAGTGCGCAAGCTGGTGAAGGCGTTGATGCAGGTGGTGTTGGCGTGGCCTCAGCAGCCCTATCGTCTTGAGCAGAGCGCCCGCTTGGTGACGATGCTTCGCTGTCGACGTGAGGAGACATGGCAAAAACCGAGGTGGTCAGCGCTCTGACCCCACGTGCATCTTCATCCTCGTTTCTGTGACCAATTCTCCGAGCCATCGACTCCACTGCGATCAGGGTCCTTGCATTTGTCGAAAGCTTATTTGAGGCTACTGCGTGCCACTCAACGGCTGACTGCAGGGCTCTAAGCTTGGGGCAGGTCAGCCTTACGCGAACGATATCATGTCAGAGGCATGTGCCATATGCTGTAGAATCAAGGTTTGAATATAATTAAATATTGTTACTGGCAGTATAACAGCCGCTGATACTATCCTACAATATCGCCTCGTACCTATATAGGAGACATTGCTCGTGACATGACGTGACATGAGATCGTAAACATAAACGCCGACCATGTGGGATATCGCGCTGTATAGGAGAGAAATGGATGGGAACGAAGAAATGGACCGGCAAGCTATGCATATGTAGAGCTCGCGCCGGAGCTGGGTATCACGCTGAGAATCATTTGGAAGAGGAAAGTAGCCCACCAGCATCCTGCAGAGACGGTGTATCGTAGCTGGTATGCGTGGTGGTGCGCGTAATGGGTGCGTAGGAGCGATTTGGGGCAGGGCCACCTACGTCTTGTAGCGATGGGACGCTATGGCTGTTTTGTGTTGGACTGCGGTACAGAGATGTGCTGCGCGCGTTCTGCAGGGCGAGACTGCTCGATGAGCTCGAGTGTGTCGATGGTAACGGACGTGTCTGCCGCTCCATTTCTAGCTCGCGATCCTCTGACAACAAGCCACCAGGATCGCGTAATTGGTTGCGCTGTGAAGACATGTCGTAGTCCTCTGATTGTTGCGATAATCGTGACGATCGACGTGCTGGCGGTGGGTAGGCGCGACCATTCGGGAGCAAAGTGTTGGACGCCCTTGATCCCCTGCGAGGTTGCGCAGCGAAGTCGTGTGCGATAACGGAGTCGGTTGGCGAGGGAGCATTCGAACCATTTTCGAGCAGGCCGCCGACATCGAAGAACGACACTCGCCTACCACTGTTTGCACGTGGACTCGGCATAGGATCTCGAATGTCCGCTGCTTTGACAGATGCGTTACCGGCGGTCTGGGACCCGTCTTCTTTGCCCGGAAACTGCCAATTGGTGTTCGTGAAGGGTCCAGGCTGTTGAGTGGGCGCTAGTAGGCCCAAATCAGCCATCGGTGCTGGTCTAGGCACGCTCGTCCTCTTCTCGGCCAATTCGGGTTTTGTTCGATACCCAAGCGACCGCGCGAGGTCTTCATCGCTACTACACTGTGGGAGCGTGTGCGTACGTGTAGAGCCCCTGCGCTCCATGCTATCGGTGGTAGACGGAGCCTTGAACTTCGCCTTCTTCAGACCTCGGTCGCGAAGAAACGAGCCAAGAACGATGGCATTAGAGACGATGGTCGCTGCGAGAATCTCAGATGATGCGAACATGGAACGGAACTGCTGAATCCCACGTCTGTCAATGACCATTGGAACCCGTGCTCCTGTGATGACGATCAGAACGATCGACATGGAGAAGAGTGCCACGAGCGAAATCTTGCGCTTCAACGGCATGCCGGAGTGGATGATAATAGGGATGGGAAAGGCGATGAGGAGGACGTCGGTAATGATATCTGCTACGCCCATGGTGATAAGTTGCGCAAAGCCTTGTCGGCATCGTGGTTGCGGTGTTGGTTTGACCTGCCAATAGTGCGTAAATGGCTGGCATTCGGCCAGGGTTGCAATGACAACTGCGACGAAAGTGACGGCCAGGAATACCCGGATAGTGCGCAATCCCCATTCGTAACCCTTCTTCCAGAATCTTGAAGTCAGGCGCTTCAGGAACTCAGATACTGTATATTTGGCCATCCAGATGCTACACTCCATTAGTGGGAAGCCCTTGGATGGAGAGCAATAAGCTTACAACATGGCATAGAATATCCTTGCAACAAGAACCAGCTGTGAGCCGATCTCTCGGTGCCGAATCTTGACAGGGTCGTTCAAAGCGCTGACGTTGACGTTGTTCGTGCCCCAGATCAGGACCACATGCACCACGCTCATGCGCGCTATCAGAGGGATAATGCTCCATGCCATAATCTTATCCTCCCGGAAAAGTCGTTCATTGCGGATGAGGCGACCTGATAATCGGAATCCTATGATGACGAGCGAGAAGATAGTGCACCACCAGCTGTAGAGGAGGGTCGGGTTGTTTGTCGCGCGGGTGCGGCGTTCTGGTGGTGACTCGTTATAGATGCCGCGAGGGAGTATCATGCTGCAGAGCAGTCCTCACAGACTCTCACCTCCGGAGAGGGAGCGCTGCTGGATGTCGCGTGCTCAGTGACTCGAGGAAATAGCGGTGGGTCTTCGAGGTACAAGGCTGGGTGCTTGGACCATGTCTTCTTCGCTTGTGTCTTGCGTCGCTGGCGTACTTCGTACCGAGGTGCCGGGCGCGGTCGAGGAGCACGGCGTCTGGCTGCAGGCAGGGAGCCGGCAGGGGCAGCAAGAGCGTCGACGTAGTTCACGGTGGAGGAGACGTGAGGAACGGGGACGGAGGCTGAGCACGAGTAGATGAGGAGCCGCGCCATGTGCGTTATCGCATCCCGCCCAGAACGAGGGTCATCAGCGGGTCGAGCGAGTATGTGGCGGTGTTAGTCTGAGTCGACTGCTGCCGCCCGCCAACGTCGCCAACGCGGCCGAGCCCTCTTGGGACAAATACCGAGAGGCACTGATAGGCGCACTGACCCTGGTGATCGCGTCAAAACAAGCGTCGTGAGCCCTCACGGCCTTTAATCTCGCAGTTGAGCTGCGTCTGGGGACACGCAGAGACACGGGCTGGTGGTGGAGGCCTGCATGATACGATAGCGCTTTTCTCTATCTCGCAGTGAGTCGGAGGCATAAACGGCACTTGCCCAAGAGTGCCTGGACCGAGCAGTCCGAGCAGGACTCGGCTCACCGCTGACTGGCTGGGTTGGTATCAGATGGTCCCTTTCAGATCGCTGACGGCTGCTAAGCATCGCTCGGGAATTGCGCCGCGGACAGCGGTTGAGATATGGGGTGTCTCGAGCTGTGTCTGTCACTCCAGCTCAGGCACTCGACAAGCAGGACCCAGCACGAAGGGACTTCTATCCCAATTTGCGAAGGCCACATGGAGTGGACAGCGTCCGTGAGTGCGCGGAATAAAAGCAGCGGCCGTTGATCATTGGCGAGCAGACCTGCAGACGCAGCCCCCACGTTTGCTCGCCTGTCTCCGTCCCCCGCTCTTTGTGCATTGACGCAGCTTACCGCCGGTGAGGCTACGTTTGAAATCCTCAACATCGCTGTCAGGCTGTCAGTATCTTGAGCAGCGGTCAGCAAGCAACAGGTCGGAGCCGTATTGTCAAATAACACAGAGAGGGCGGAGCCGCCATGCTGATCACAACCAGCAGCACGGAAGGCTACCTGCAAGTGTCCGCTGTCCAACGCCGATCTCGAGCAATCACGATGTGCGAGGCTCGTAGCCGGTCCAGGCAGCCTGGCCTGGCTGCTGGTGAGCTACTCATAAACACAGCAGCACCATTGGCCAGCTGAGGGCATGCGACAAAAGATTGCTGGCCATTATCTTGATCTGGCAATTTCGAGCAGTGACGGCTGTGCATGGATTCTTCGGAGTTGCAGTTGGATTCACAGGCCTGATACAGTTGCGTTTTGTCTTAGGTCAAGGCAGCCTGAAGGGAGACACAGGCACGCACATGCTCGTCACATGCCATCGTGCAAGGCTGGTGAATCGCGGAAGGAACTTTGTTATCAGTATGTCGACTTTCTCAGTTCCATGAGGCTCTGCCAGAGGACAGGTACGGTCGTGGTTGATCACTGCGGTTCGTGGGGCGCACTGTGCCTTTGAGCGCGCACAGCAGGCATTCGAACACTGCGCAAGTGCGAGCAATCTTTCCCCGAGAACATTGCATGCAGTAATCGTGGAGGAACTGAGGTGCATCCTGGAAAGGTACAGTGTCGCGCTCTTCCTCTTCGAGCTGCAGCGAGCAACAGGAGGATTTGCACATGGTAGCGGCGGCACTTGGCACTGCATCAGGAAGCCATCGAACCATGGAAATTCACTTGTCCTGCATCTGCCAAACCCTGATCTTGCCAAAGAGCTCGCGTGCTGGTGTGTTTGGTTTTCGAGCGCTAGTACGTCATGGCAATAGCGCAGAGGGGCTTCACATGCAAAATCCCACAAGCGAGCAACAGGAAGGCACGACATTTTGGGATCAGGAAGTAGCCACGCAGGTTTGGCCGGCTTGACGCCCAAAGGAATGCTGTCGAAGCCACAGTGAAGTGCACATCATGTTCATCGTAGCGGTGACATCAGTTCTGTGGAGCGGCGAGGACCCGCCATGATGTGTTTGTGTGAACGCGATATGACGTGCCTCAGCGGGAAGCTGGAACAGTGTCGTGTGCACCGTGGTGACGAAGGGACAAAGCGTTTCTGCTCTTAGAAAACCAAACGTGGCCCTTCTCTTTAACTCCAGTCTCAACTTCCACGCAGCTGCAATCAATCAATTCTACCCTGCTCTTGCCTATCTACACTCCAAACGACCGCAATCATGTCTGACGCGCCCCGTGTCGAGCTCAGCAACACAAACCTGTCGGATCTTTCTGACATTAATGCCGACCTGAGCACACTCCCTGCCAACCGCATGGGCAACGCCCAACCCCCAATGGTAAACGAGAACGGCAGCGCAAATCAGGCTTCGACACAGCAGACTGCAGGTGACGCAAAAAACAGCATCCTGGAGAGTAAGGTGAGTGGGACACAAAACGCCTCCGCCCGCAGCCGAGAACCTTGAAAACTAACGCCATTGACAGTGTTATCTGCGCCTTGCACACCACCCTGACTTCTCCTCCTAACAACCGCACAGCAGCACAGAACACCATGGCTTCCATTCAGAACCACCCCTCCGTGCAGAACGCAAAGGAGACAGTCCTCAACGGTATGGTAAGTGCAAAATCATCTTATCTAGGCTCCAGGATGAGTGCTAACGTGGTCTCGCGACACAGATGCACAAATTCCCCACTAGCACCCCAATACTGACTTTGCAGGTCCCGTCGCTCAGCAGGCCAAGGCAGAGGGTGCAAAGACTCGCGATGAGTTCGCCGACCTCGCAAACTCCAAGCAGATCCCCGAGCAGAAGACCGCTACCGGTCAGAACCTCACACGTGAGTGACGAGACCGGAGAATACTTGAGGGTAACTTGCTGACGCCGCGCAGACTACCACAGCATGTTCTACCGCCTCTTGAGCTGGAAGAATCCCCGCGCGACCGGTATCTCCTTCGCTGCCGCTGTCCTCTTCATCTTCGCTGCCCGTTACCTCAACGTCGTCCGCTACATCATCAAGCTCACCTGGATCGTGCTTGGAACCACCGCTGCGGCAGAGGTCGCTGGACAGGCTGCTCTCGGAAAGGGTCTTACCTCGCAGTTCAGGCCCCGCCAGTACTTCACTATCCCCAAGGCTTCGCTCGAGCGCCTGCTCGACGACGTTGAGCAGCTCATCAACTTCTTCGTTATCGAGTCCCAGCGTATCGTCTTCGCCGAGAACGTCTATGTCACCATTGCCGCTTTCTTCGCCTCCCTGATCTCCTACTTCCTCATCAAGGTAAACATTTCATCCAAAGTCAAGGTAGTCGTAGCTAACAGCAAGACCAGTTCGTTCCCATGTGGGGTCTTGCCCTCATTGCGACCGTCACCGCCTACATCGGCCCGCTCATCTACATCCAGAACAAAGACGTCATTGATGCTCAGCTCGAGAAGGGCAGGAGTCTTGCCAGCCAGCAGGCCACCCAGATCAGGGACCTCGCCAGCAAGCAGGCTGCCAACGCCTCCCAGACTGTCTCAGGTCTTACACAGCAGTACACAAGCAAGGCACAGGAGACCATCAACAACTACCGTGGACGCTCTCCCTCCGCTGAGGTCAAGAAGGCCGACTTCCCTTCTGCCCCCAAGACCGAGATCAAGAGCGAGCCCGTCGCTGAGCTCCCCACAAAGCACGAGGACGAGCCTCCTCTGGTTCCCCAGACCGCTTTGTAAGCGTCTCTGCTTCCACACAGCGATGTCCAACTCAGATAGAGCTTGTTGAGTCAGAACATCCAACCACTCGACCTCCGGCCTAAGGCCACGCAACCCCAACACATTCGCACATACATCTTAACGACAACTTCGAACGACGATTCCCATGCTTGGTCTCTCACGACAATTACGAACGGTTCAGATTGGACATACCCAGCGCTTGTACATCACCTTCTCCTAAAAGTTGATACGTCACCTAGTTTAGCGTTGATATCTCTTCTTTCCCTTTTCTTCTCCGCCTTAAGGTGGTTTATAGTATGAATGAGGGACGTACAAAGTCATAGGCATTCAGGAGTTGGCCTCTGTCAGATACTGTTTCCGGCATAGTAATCATAACTCATGTTTAAAACCAGAACGTCGTTGCTTTACACCTTCGTGACACGGAAAGCTGAAGTGGCTTGTTGCTCAGCGCTACTCGGGTGCCAAACATTCAATGCGAGACGCCTCATTCTCACGCCCACCATGTTTGGCACTGAAGGATAGGCCACGTGTCAGGAATCACAATCGGTACAATGAGAGTACGTGCGACTGTTGGCGCTGACGACTGCTGCACCGACGGTGCAACTCACAGTCGAACTTGAACGAACTCGGTGTCTCGTATTTGTCCGTGTACAGCATGTTGGATGGTGAAAGGCCAATTATAGAGCGCGCGCTAAACTGGAACGATCTGCATTCTAGGCTGCCACGCAAAGGCCGTCCGTGCCGGGATCCGTGCTGACGTCGAGCGGCGAAGGCTGAGGCAGTGTCCAGCAACATCAAGGACGACAACTGTCCCTCTCTCCGTTGTTAACTTCTATTCCACCACACGGCACCATGGGAGTCGCGAAACTCGAATTCAACGTGGCCACTGGCCTGTACACCGCCGGCGCCGAGGAGATCACCAGCGCCGTCCGCCGAGCTCTCACCCACCCTTCCACCGTTGGCTTCGTCAAGCGCACTATTGGCAATGGAGAGGACAGCGACAGTGTCGAGATGCCCGTCTGGGGTATGGTTCTTCTGGGCGTCAGCTTCTACGCTGCCATCATCGCCATGAGCCTGGTGAGTACCAACAGCCTCGCCTCCTGAATCTCAGAACACCCGGAATGCTGACTATGACACTCCAGTTGTCCTACATGCTCAAGGAAGTCGTCGCCACTCTCTGCATGATCGAGACTCCTCACGCCGCTATCACTGTCTCTCCTTCTGAGGAGCCCGCCAGCAAAGAGGAGAAGGAGGGCCTTCTTGAGACCGGCCCTACCATCACCCTCGTTCGCCAGAAGCCTATTACCTCGAGCATCCGCGCCTCCATCCAGCACGTTGTCGCAAACGCTGGCCGTCTCGCTCGCTTCAGGGGCTTCAAGATCCACGCTCTTTACTCCGTAGTCTTCGCCCTCGCCGTCAACTTCCTTACCGGCTTCTTCCTTTCTCTCTTCCCCGGTGGCGTCCCTGGCCAGGCCATCCTCGTCAGCGGTCTTGCCGGCGCAGCTGTTGCCAACATTCACGCAGCATGGACCCACAAGGTTGTCTCCATGCCCTCTGAGGCCACTTTCTGGCAGCGCGTCCCCAGCAAGTCTCACTGGAAGACCCTCGCCCCTGCGGCCGCCATCTCTACCGCCATGCCCTACATCAGCCTGTACCTGACCGGTGGTGTCGCGATTCTCCTCGGTCTGCACAAGCTCGAGGATGCCAACCTCGAGGAGTACTCCAAGGGCCAGTGGACGTGCCTCGCCGTCCGCGTCCTCGCTACCCTCGTCTTCGCCATCTTCACCAGCCTCTTCCTCTGTATCCCCGCCGTCGTCACCCAGGTTCGCATTGAGTCCTCCATCCTGCCTGACGAGCAGGACACCATCGTCCCCTTCGACCGCACGTTCGGCGGCAAGGTCGTTAGCCAGCTCCTTGGTGGATCCGGCAAGATCGACTTCCTTGATGCGTGGCGCAGCTTCAACTGGGAGGCTCGCCGCCGTCTCTTGAAATTGTATGTCAAGATTGGCGCCATTATGATGTTCGCTATGTTCGTCATTGGGCACGTTCTGGCGTTCGAGGTCTTCGCAGTTATGGGTCCTCAGCTTGGTGAGTTCCTTGCTAAGGCTAGGCACGAAGGCTTCACCATCCAGAACTAAGTGTTCCTCGATGTGATGCGCCGATAGGACGGTGGCTTGATGTCTGAGACGGACATTTTCTTTTGGATCAGATTGTAGGCGTATTGGATGTAATTAGTAAACTACCGGACTACACAGTCACTTTCTTTGTACACCATCTTCTGTCTTCAATATCAAATAAGACAAACGTAAGCATTTAATCGACCTGAACCCTTTCGTGTAATCGGACCGCTAAAGCATAGCGCCGTAGTAACAGCTGTTAACACTGTCTTATTAATTGTGTCAAGTAGCTGTTATGCGTACTATCTGCATCGTATTTGCTACCAGCCTGGACCCAGTCGTACAGGGACGCGGCGCGACAATCTTCACAGCCTCTTCTTGACAGTAACACTCAACGAAGCCATCCACAGCGACATCTTCCATTTACACTTATCAGAAATTTCTACGCCACCATTCTCGCAAAGGTCGAACATTGTCGAAATCTTCACCTGCACCAAGGCTAGGCCATCCCACCTGGCACGCGCATACGCCCTGCGCGGAAGCTATTCGCAAAAGGTTCACCGAAATCAAAGCAGTGTCTTGTCTAACTGCAGAATGGACGATGCTTCGGAAGAGACGGAAGTCAGCGCGATGGTTACGCCCAACCAGCTCTGTGACGTATGCCAGAGAGTCACGGGGACTTCAACCACGCTCGTTATTTGGACCTTCGATACTCACAACACGGAGCAAGTCATCCAGAGTACCCCGGCTGACGATACTTTACCATTTCTTTATACGTATATCCCGCACCATGCTTCTATCGAAGCCTTGCTTGCATCGGCGAAACAAGGCTGTCACCTGTGTTCTCTTTTCACGAACGAGGCATCATTTGGAAGTGAGTGTACTGATAGCCAACTGTTCGTTACGTCCCACCCGGAGCGCTCTGTGCGTAAAGAGTACCGTCAGACGATTGTATTACGACTGAGGCCTTCGTGGAGAGGGAAACTCTCGCCGTTTTCGCGTTTGAGTGAAGTGAGGATGCACCGTCACTGCTGTGGTAGCTCACCAGAATCTTGTCCTGGGCAAAATACGCTCCAGGATCGTGATTCTGTCGACTTCAAAGCAGAATGGCTCGCAACAACCGTTTCCACACTCGAGTATGAGAAGCTCAGCAAATAATTACAATTATGCATCGACCATCACAAAGCTTGTCGATGAGGCCCAAGTCGGGTAGGGCCAACGCGGCTTTTGGATCCTGAGGCCTTCCTGGATTTGAACGACATTCGAATGACGCAGTCGAAGGACACCAACAGATCTCTGTATACCGCACTGAGCTACTGCTGGGACGAAAACGATCCCTTAAATTAAAAGCCAGTAATTACGCGCAGTTTAGCACGCGCATCGACACCAACGACTTGTCTCCAACAATACAAGATGCTATTGAGGTTTGTCGGGGTATGTCCGTAAGGTATCTGTGGATAGATGCCCTGTGCATCATACAAGAAGATGGCCAGGGCTTCAGAACAGAAATGGCCAAGATGGGGGGAATCTAGGCTGAATATCGTCGCCCTCCATCTTGATTTTGAGCTCCAATAGACGTAAGAAGAGACGGCAATTACTGCTCCCTCGCCCACTGCACAATCGTTGCCCAAATTTTCTCGCCATCATGCGCCGCCCTAATCTTCCACTCCAATACCTCTATCTCCTCTCCATCCATGCCCTCCTCTTTCTTTGTCCTCTCCAGCAGCATCTTCGACAACGCCTCGTCCATCTCCGGGTGTCCCTGGAACGTCAACATAGTATTCGCCTCATTGACAAAGCACTGGTTGTTCTCTGCCAGTGCAACAAATCCTCTGCCTGGAGTCTTAACCTCGCGCTCATGAAACTGATGAATCCGCAAACCCTGCCTTCTTCCCGTTGACAACTCCTCCAACTCAGCCTGTGAAGTGAGAGGCGAGAAAAACTTCGATCCCTCCGGTGTGAGGACGATCTCATGGACACCAATCTATTAACGTCAACACTCGCATCCTCGTTGCTTCAAGTACGAGACACGCGGACAGGACATACCTCACACTCTCCTTCCTCCATGACTCCAACAGTCCCCCCAAACGCAACCTGCACAACCTGATGCCCCCAACACACCGCCACACACTTCTGTCTCCCTCTCTCCATTTCCCCCACAAATCCCTTCAGTCTCTCGATCCAGGCCACACCTTCCGCATCGGCATCATGCTCCCCGCCGCCACCCGTCAAGACGATCAAGTCATACACATCTACTTCAGGGTACGTGTGCGACTCGATTGGGTCGAAGAAATCGACCTGCGCTCCGGGACTGGCGGCTGATATGCGCTCGAGAAAGGCATGGCTGAAGGCGACGTCGACTGGCGATGTGCCGGGGCTGTTGACTAGAACTGCCGCCTTGAACGGCTTGGTCGGCATTTCTCTGTTCGTTCAGCGCTGTTGATGTGTATGAGACGATTGGGTTTTTCTGCTGGGGATGAATTCTTTGCCAAAGTCTGTGAGGGTGGAAATTTGGTCTGGAGATCGCGGTACGAGTTGGCGTGGTTTGGTCTGCAGTACTTAATGTTGCGTATTGCAAGTTGAGGGGAGGGCAAAGCAGACTGGTGCGCTTTAGGAAGGAGATGTGGAGTCAGCGCTAGTGTGTCAGCGGTGACGGAACGTCTTTTGGCACTGGGGTGAGATGGAGTATTCAAGGGGACATTCAGCAGTGAAGTAGCTTAGTGTATGTCAGTTTGATGACTACGAGGCTCAATGGATACAAATGGAAGGCACGATGAGAAGGGCGGGGAAAGGGCGGCGCAACAGCAGAATGTGTCGACACAGCAATCGCATATTGCAACTCTTTGAGATCACCATCGAGATACTAAAACTTAAATAGAGTGGAATTCTGATCCGCTGACATTGAAAATCGGAACATGGCGAAATCATGCCAGAAACTTATCGAGATCACATCCTAGTGATTCACAACTATCCCCAATACGACGATTCCGCCTTCCGTGCAGTAGAATGTGCTTTGAGTGGTAAGTGCTACGTCGTCTACAGCAAGCCGGTGCGCAGTTCGCGTGATAGTGTAGGTCAAACGTGGGGCTGCCGGTAGTATCTATAGTATCTATAGTATCTACTGACATCTTCCTCGTCCTCTTGTCTTTTCTAGGCCGAAGCCGTGGAAGGAATTTGTTGATGATGGCTAAGATCTTGCGCTCTCTGTGGAAGAGCGCGTCGGGTGTGAGCGGTGCAACACCGCCATCTTTGAAGTGCATCTTAGAAGAAGAGTGTGTAAGTGCGCGAACAAGGGAATAGAGCATGACGGTTGTTCAATCCTGCCAAGTTGGAGACCCACTGCCTCGCGGGCAGAGGAGAAATCGGGCTGGAGATGAAGAGCGTACATGCCACATTGTTGCCGCTCGAGGCAGGCTGGGAAAGTGGTCCACAGTGCAACACACTTGGTAAGCAAGATTGGGTGAAGTGAGTGAACATAGATTCTACCTGTACGCCAGAAATGCGAGTGCTAAATGCCTCAACTTATGTCCATGCCATAATGTTCCTTCCCAGTGCCTTGGATATCATGATAGATGAGTGTCCTCCATCTGCGCCCGATTCTCCCTCAACGCTACATATGTGAGCGATAGTATCTGTCGCCGCAAAATAAGATGTGAATGCAATAAACCCCTCAGAAACCGCCCGGTATTACCTCCTCTTCTACCTTCTCTTCGCTCTGCTGACTCGCCTCAATCGCCCCCAACGCCACTGGTAGGCGTCGGCCCCTCATCATCAAGCACCACATCCGCCTCATCAGTATCCACATCCGCCTCGTCACCCTCATCGCCCTCACTTTCCTCAACGTCGAGCTCCAGCTCGCCTTCCTGATGGTACACCACAGGCGCGACATGCTGCGTAGGCGGGGGCGTGGTATTATTGCCCAGACTGACGTTGTAGAGATTCTGCATCTGCTGCTGGAGGAGCCACATATTCTGCTCCTGCTGGTGTTGGAGGGCGACAGCTGCGACCCAGTCAGTGTTGGCGAGGGCGATGATCGGCAAGGGTCCTGGGTTCGGCATTCCGATAGTCGATGCTCCTATAGTCGGTACTCCTAAGGTCGGCAAGCCTCCTTGGTTAGGCGCGGCGGTGTCTTCGGTATGGATGACATAGTTCGCGTGGTCGTCATGCGCAAGGTGCCCAGGGTGGTTATACTCCTGTCCCTCATAATGCTCCTCGCCAAGCTCTTCATCGTACTCTTCATACTCCAGGTCGTCTTCCTCATCATACGGATGCGGTCCCCCGCCCGCAGAAATAATCGTCACATTGCCCGTCTCCTCCAGGACGCCGAACTCGGTCGTAACAGTGATGCTATCGGGGCTACTGAGCGGCAGGTCGGCAAAGGAGCTGGTCATGTACGGCGCCGACGCATCAGCAGATGTGTCACTGTCTGTGTACAGCGCGGCGAAGAACTCATTCATTGCGCCCGCCAGCTCATCAGCTTGTCCGCGCTCCATGCGGTCGCGCTCGAGCTTTGCTTTGGCGCGCAGCTCGGCGTCTTTCTTGGCTTTGAGCTCGGCGTCTAGACGGCATTTGGCGCGGACGTGGGATTTGCGCGCGCAGTGCGGGCAGTGGAAGTTGACGGTGCAGAAGGTGCATGTGCAGGAGGGGTTGAGGGATGCGCAGGCCTGTGGTGCGTTAGCAGAATTCGAATATGGAAGATTGGATGAGGTACTCACGTCGCAAACAAGCACTGCGCACTCGGAGCACTCCTTCAGCAGCGCTGGACACTGCGGTCTGTTGTCGCCCACCGGCCGAGGATACTGGCAGAAATACGCTCCACAACCCTCCCACTGCACAGGGTGGTTCCGCGAATGGCACGGCAGCGGGAGAGGGTTAGATATGCTCGTTGGTGCGGCGCCGCGCGGTGGATTCGACCAGGACACCGAGTTACGGCTGCGGACGCCAGAAGCGCTGAAAGATCGCGGTCGCGAGGAGCTCACAGGGACAAACGATAGTGAGTTGGTGATGGTGAATGGATCGGGCGTCGTGGTGAGGTTGAAGGACGATGTCGTGCCCATCTCTGTGGATGCTATGGGCGCCATGAGAACCTGTGACTGGGACATGGGCGTACCCTCCGAGGACTCAGACTCATTGTCCGCAGTCGAGGCTGAATCGAGTTGTGAAGAAATGGTTGGCGTGCGCTCCAGGTCTTCGCCAGCTCTCTGCGGATTGAATTCAGGGATCACGAGCCGCTGCGGGGGTTCTGTGTGTGCGCGGACGTGATCGCGTTCTGTGTGCAGGTCTCTGTATCCGCACTTGCGGACCTTCAGTGCTCCGAAGTCGTGTTCCTTACAAATGGGGTTCTTGCACGCCCGACAAGACACCTTCCACCTGAAGCTGCGATAGCAGTCGTTGCACAGCCCTCGTGGGCATGTCTGCTGTTGCAGTTCCAGACTGTCTTGCTTCAAGTAGTTCAGGATGTCGACATCTTCACCCAAAACGTACTCGTACAATCCGTTGTTCTTGAGCTCGCGAATGTAGTCGACTGGCCGGAGCTGATTCGAAAAGTCGGGATCTTCGTACTGTTTCGTGCGCGGCAGAGGAGCGGCACGAATCTTATCAGCGCCTCTCCCACCAAGTCCAGTGCCCAGCACAGCGATACCTCCACCTCCTGAGAAGATTGGTTCGAGGCAGCACCAGTGCATGTTCAGCTTCGGCGGGTCTCGATGGGCGGGCGGTCCAGGAAGACCGTTGTTGAGTGTATCCTCGGAGTCAGAGGAGTCGTCATCGTGCGCACTCTCACTCATGAGATTCGGCGATCGCGTCGCGCCAGGTGCCCACCAGAAGCGGTTCTTGTCAGCCTTCTCTTCCTGTTTCCTGTCCTCCAGCGAAGTGGTAGACCCAGAAGCTTGTCCAAGCGAACCCATACCGGTCCCAAATGCTAAGCTCGCGAAGTGCCGTGTCTTGACTCGCTTTCGCGGTATCGGCCGGTTGAACGCACAGCTTGCGCATAGAGTCTTGCGGCAGCCCATGCAGTGCATGCGGACACTGCAAGACTCGCAGCGCTCCAGGATGACATCGTCGCATTGCGAGCACTTGACGTCCTCGACGAACGTTGTATGGCTCTTCCTAGCGTGGGCCGGTACATGCTTGCCCTCTCTAGCAAAAGGCCCACTCTCCGTTCCCAAGGGTTCGCCATCTTGACCCTCCTCAGCAATCTCCCATAGCCTCCCGTCATGCTCGCCCAGCCTCTTCGTGCCTTCCACAGGCCCGATGCGGTTGCTCGAGCGCCAAAGTCGGTCAAAGGGCACCCAGACCTCCATGTTCTGCGGCGCAGCTCGGCCGGCGTGGTAATCCTTCCTGCGGTAACACCGCCCGCCCGGCGACGGACACCACGCCGTGTCTGTCCATATCCCGAGCTGGTGGCAGATCTCGATGAGCTGATGTGTGGGGTCGGAGTCGGAGTCGCGGCGGATCAGGGAGGAGGGGAGATAGGGTCGTCGGCGGTGGTGTCGGCAGCGGTAGGTGTAGAGGCTCTTGAGGGCGAGCTGGTTGCGCATCCACGGGGCGTCCTTGAGGGTGTAGGGCTCCAGAAACGGCACGATGTGGTACTTTATCGAGACGTTCTTGCAGCCGCGCACAGAGAGGTGCTGCAGGGTGTCGATGTGCGGCGCGAGCACGCTGCCCACGAGGGCGATGCCGTTGACGGCCGTGTTGCAGAGGTCGAGGTTGGTGATGCGGGTCCCGTTGGGGGCTATGATCTGCTTGAGGAGGGCGTCGAACGAGTACTGCTTCGACTGGCGCTCCCTGCTGTCAGGCGTCTCGTTGCCCGGCGAGCCCACGGTGACGGCGGGCTGGGGCAGCCGGAACGACAGCGTCTTCCATGCCAGCGGGTATCTCTGCAGGAAGACGCGCAGGTGGCGGGAGGTGTGGTAGAGCTCGAGGAGGGCGGTGGTGGGCAGCTGCGAGAGGAGCGATTCGAGGACGGGCGGGTAGGACGTGATGACGGATTCGAACAGGCTGAGGGCGCGCTCCTTGCCCTTGTCTGCTGTGCTCGGCGAAGGCCCTGCGGTCGTGGTGGCGGGCTCGCAGTCCCAGAACAGGTCCGTCGCCTGGCTCTGGACGGCCATGCTGCTGGCGACGAGGCCAAAGCGCTCAGCAAGCGCGCTCCCTACAAGACAGTCTTCGCGGCGGAGAGAGCACGGGGACATAAACCATGCAGCGACGAGCAGAGCGTCCTACAGCGCCGGTCGGGCGAGCAAAACGCGCGGGGGGAGAGGAAGCAGGCGTGGTCGTGTGCCGTCGATGCGTTGCTGGTCGTCCCTCAGAGGGCGTGGAGAGCGGCGACCGGAAACGATCCACACGCCTCGCAGATCACAGATCACGCCGCACAGCCGCCCACTCGCGTCGCGGGCAGGGACTATTGGTGGTAGCCAGCGGAGCCTGCGTCTTCTGCCTCTCCGTCTGCCTGCAGCCTTGCCGTGGTCACTGGTCAGACCGACGAAGTACTTGTCTTAAGACTCGCAACCTGAGACGTCTAGCGCTCCAACATGGCCGCGGGCCCTTCGCCGGAAAGCTGTCAACCAGCGACCGCCACGGCAGCCAATGAGATGCCCGCCAACGCATTTGGTGCTAGCAGCCTTGCCTTTCAGATGGACTAGCACAACATGAGGCGGGTAGATTGCTCCTCAGGGCCTGCCGAATGTACTGTCACACAGCCTCAATTCATACACAACGGAAAAGCAAATACGTGATTGTGATATATCAATTCAGATCGCAGTGTAACTCCACTCGCTCCTGTGCCAATTCGCCACGCGCCGGGCTATCAAGTTCCAGAAGGCCCAGGAATGCGACTAGAACACTACCCATGCACCGAACGCCTTGCTAACAACGCACTGTGGGGCACCCACATCCGTGGGTTGCAGACAGCAACACCAGCATCATCGATATGCTCTCGCTCTGGGCCGCTCGAACTCTGGCAGACCAGCATCAAAATACCCAATTCCCCTCCGTATCCTTATCCTCCAGCCCATCAAACAGCACCATTTCCCAATCTAAAGCGCGCTCATACCCGTCCTCTTGCTGGGGCCAGAGGCAATTACGCACGAACGAGAACACCGGAAGATGATGGCCCGTGGCATTCATCTTCCTGCCCGTCTCGCTATCGAGATCAAACAGCGGCCTGAGCGGCAACTTTTTATACTCGAGCACCACGGTGCCGAAGAACGGAATCGTGAGTCTAGCCGGCCCCGAATTCTGTCGCGAAGGATCGAGGCTGGAGAGCATCTTTTTGAGCACGACGGCGCTGCGGGCAGCGATTTTCTCGCGTGTTGAGGCTCGGGCTAGTTTCTCCATTTCCCCGATCAGACGGCATAGCATCGCGAAATCCGTGCCTTTTGATTTCTGCACCTCCGCTTTTTCTTTGACCGCGAGCTCGATCACAATGTCCAGCGTCAGCGTGACAGCGGCAATGAAGACCCCAATCTCGCCGAAGCGGCAGCACGCTTGCGTTATGCTCGCATTGCGCAACGCGAACCACCGCATCAGCACGTTGCGACTCGCCTGCAAAGCCGTTACTTTACTGAACTCGTAGCGTGGCTCGAGCGGCGCGCGGAGAAGATACGGGAGGTGCACGAAGATCTTCATTTCAAAGTGCCACATCTGCACCATCAACCTTTCCAGGGCAGCGAAGCTCTCAGGCGACCGCGCGGTGGACGGGATGTTAGGCACGTCCCAGAAGTCGGGCGGCATCTCACGCATGTTTGTTTCGAGTTTCTCGTCGAGGGCGAGCGCGCGCGCGTACGTTTGTGGCGTGATGTCATGGTCAAGGGCGGCGATTTCTTTGCTGAGCGCGTTGATGCGCGAGCGGTGGATGACTTGCGGTTCTGCGTTGAACGGGACGGGGACGTCGTCTGCGCCGAAGGGGAGCCGGAGGTGCAGTCCTAGGTAGCAGTCGAGGTCGACGAAGTGCCGCCAGAGGCTTTTGGCGTTGGTGATGGCTGGGATTGGAGGATCTAGGTCGGGTTGGATAACGATGCGGTGGAAGCCCATAAGGTGTGCCAAGTTCATTGCTCGCCGGATGACGAGCCAGGCTTGACGGAGGTTAGCACTGTTCATGTGTTGGACGGCGAGCAACATTAGGCACTCCAGGCCGTGGAGTGTCAGCATGTGTTCGTCTGCGTTTGTGACCAGCGAGGTGACAGTGGCAATGTAGTTCGACATCGTGGCGTCGAGGGACCAGATGTCTCGCAGACGGGTGTCGTCGAACTCTGGCGGTAACGCATTGATGCAGATTGCCAGATGCAGAAGAGTCCGAGCGACGATGATCGAAGGTTGCTGAGCCACAGCAGTCATGTCCAAGGCATACGATTGTTCGTCTCGGTTGAGGTAGATGTCTTTTGAAGCACTGTATACGCCACTCAGGATCATCCACCCGTTGGATGATTCAAAGATGATATCAGCATCATGCTGAGATGGTAACAAGGCGGTGAGAGACTTGTGGACTGCATCAGAGTCGGAGGGGTGGGTGCTCTCTGATTTGCTTGGAAGTGTACGTATAGTTGGTGCAGATTTCCACGTCTGAGCTCCGAGCTACTTCACTGTAAGGTCATGGCAATGCCCATGGGGAAACAGACTTACAATTCCGTCGCCGATCGACGAGACACTCTGTGCATCGCTAGAGAACATGGGTAGAGATAGCTTGGACTGGGTGTCGGACGAGTCTACCAATGTAGGGCTGCGCGGACTCTCTAATGATTCAACAGCCGAATTCTTGCGACAAACGAATCGTTCAAACAGTTGTTCGAGCTTCCCTAGCCGTTCTCCGATGTGCAACTGGCACGGATTCTCCTGAGCGATCCGCTCCGTTCCGGTCGGTGTGCTCATACTGGAGTATATACTGATGTCCGTCTGGCTTGGGTTTCCATGAATCTTCCTCTTTTTGCCTTGGATTCGAGTTAATATCTTGTGAGCTCTCCAACACATTCATGTCGTCGCGGTCTTACATTCCCAGCATGCTCGTTTCAGACCTTTCAACGGCCTCTTATTCCCGATGTACGTAGACGGACACTTTGGCTCCATCATGAGTTGAGGTTGTTCTGTCTGGATCTAAACCCTTCAGAGCACGTTGTCCCGCTTGCAGATCGATGCATATTGGGTGTGAGGAGACATGCCGCTTTCATAGTGGGGTGAGTGTCGTGTGTATGGCAAATGCTGAGGTGTGCAGGTGTGGAGATAGCCCGTCCGGCCCTCGTCCGTGGCACTTGGCGCCTTCTACCAAAACGGCTGTCGTAAGACCCTGCAGGGATCTACTAGCATTATAGCGCGACATTATCTCCTCGGCTCAGGAATAGTTCCGTCAAAGTGGTCGCAACGATCCTCTCGATAAAGCGTGCCTTGCCCTCCCAGAATTGATTGCGATTGAACATTCTGCAACACTCGTTGCGATTGTTCATTGCGGTGGCGTTCGGCATGGGGCAATGATAACCCCGGTCAGGCCTGGTGCCACGCGGTCCGGCATTTGCTTACACCAGTTAACTCCGTTCGTACATTCGCACGAGTGTACTTATGGAGCGGAATTTCACCACAACGAGTGCAAAGTCCTGTATTACCAAGATGACGTTCAAAATCATTTTGTCAGGCGTGACCGGTCGCATCGGAAAGCAAGTCCTGCATCAGGTGCTCCGAGATTCAACAATTACATCGGCAATCGCGTTGTCTCGGCGTTCCTTACCACATCTTGTACGACACGCGAAATTGAAAGTGCTCGTGCTGGAAGACTTCAACGTGTACCCGGATGAGGTAGTGGCCGAGTTGCGAGACGCTGATGCATGCATATGGTAATTCTTTCGAATGCTGTAGCAATACGGCGCTGATATTGTAAGGTGCATGACAACGACTGCAGGGGATCCGCTCTTAGAGCTGCAGTATCCAAGAGCCTTCGCAGATGCCATTGCGCCGAGCATTGCCAGTGGCGCCAAACGATTCAGATACATGCATCTAAGCGGAGCAATGGTTGAACGTGACCAAAAGAAGTCGCTATGGATGAAAGCGAACGTGAGAAAGGTAAAGGTAGGTGCCAATTAATCCAGGCTCGAGACCGATCGCAACGACATGCATTTTGATCGGTAGTGGTTAGGCGGGCTGTCGCACGCTGACGATTACAGGGCCAGGGTGAGATACAGATGATGGAAGTTGCCAATGAACGGAAATACGACGGTTGCTGGGAAACAATCGTTGCACGTCCAGGCATGGTTGTGCAGAGGGGTAGCTACATCGGGGAAACGTCCATATGGTTCGCGGGTTCTTCGGGCTCATTCATCAGAGCGGACGAGCTGGCTCTCGCACTGATTGATGCAGTGATGCATGGCAGTGATGAGCTTCTGCTTCCCAATGTGCTGTTGCAACGAGCTCAAGAGCTGGTCGAGGCTAGCAGCTCGGCTGGATTCAAATGATAC
Source organism: Didymella pomorum (assembly GCA_022225945.1). Lineage (NCBI taxonomy): Eukaryota > Fungi > Ascomycota > Dothideomycetes > Pleosporales > Didymellaceae > Didymella > Didymella pomorum. The sequence continues at coordinate 142,939 of JAKJXN010000015.1, read as the reverse complement.
GCTGGCTGAATGGTGGGGTACGGAGAGGATCATGTTGGGACTCGTGATTCTTCGTTGCGCTGTCAAGTTCCGCGCTACAATGCTGGTATCTTCTGAAACGCCGTGACTATGCAGAAACTCCGTGTGTATATCATGCGTACATGTCGTCGTACTCCTCTTCGTCGTCCTCTACTGGTGGCGAAGGTGACTGCTTCTTCTTGAGCAGCTCTTTGCGATCGAGCGGACAAGTCGAGTTTAGCTTAAGCCAGGGCCGTATGCAGTCCAAGTCGAAGAAGTGGTCCTTGTGGCAAGGCAGCTGCACTACGAGCGGGTATTTGTCTGTTCCGCGCCCCGGATTAGCCAAGCGCTCAACCCCTCAGGCCACAACGATCACTCACCCTCTAGGAATGGATTGACGCAAATTGGACATGTGTCCGTAGGCTTGAGCGACTTATTTGGCACTCTCTCCAGCTCGTCCAAGAAGCTGTCTGGGCAGCCCTTGAGCTCTGCTGGAGGGTCGTCTGCGTTCTGCCGCAGCACCTCGATCATGTTTGCCAGCAAGTCGTTCTCGCCGCCGCTCTCGTCCGCAGGTCGTCCGCGCATCATCTCGAAGGCGTTTGCAAGCAGGCGGAATGCCGCCGCCATGTTTTCCGGCTGCGGCAGGGCATTTGCATTGGTGTGCGCCTGGGGATCGGAGGTATCAACGAGCTCGAGCTGCGAGAAGAAGGTGGACAGGTCAGGCCGGCGGGGCGCTGGTTGTGCCGTCTCCTCCTGCGAAGAGATGTTGTGCTCAACTGCTGCCAGTCAATTCCTCATCGTTTGCGCCTTCATTTGTGCACATTACCTTCGTAGCCCGACATGTTTGCAGTGTGGTAATTGTTGCAATGCTTCAAAGATCGCCGCCGAAAGTCAACGAAGCTCCAAGTGCAATGCGTCACTGGCTGGGGCCTGTCGGTAGAACCTCGGCGTACATGACCCCGCGCTAAATGACAGCCGCCTGCTTCAGCCACACCCTAAGATTGCGAAAGTGTGGCGAGTGGACAAGACAAGCTTTCGAGCCAATACCTCACACGGCGAGCGCGACGCTTGAGACAGACAAGCTCAGGGCCGCATGGTGAACAGTATCAGATGATTGTTGTATGCGACTCCGCCATCAGGACCCTCCATCAGACTACGCTGTCTATCGTCATTGCTCGTCAGCTCACGCAGTAAGAAGGTAAAAACCGCAGCTCACCCAGCGAGCAGCCATGCATACAGCAAGATCAGTAGGTATGTGTTGTTCACATGAACTCACAACGACTCTGTAATAAACAACTTCGCAAGAATGTTGACAACAAACACGACGTCGTGTCTGGAATCGTGGCCGGGCTCCACCGATCGGCCAGATGTTTCGTCGCGCCTGCACAGCCACTTTGGCGGAACTCGTCATGCTTGCCGCACACGTCCTGGGTCGCGAGACTCTCGACGCGCCTCTGAAGGGGGCAGTGAACGAAGGGGCGAAGTCCACTCGTGAACAAAAAGCCACACCAGGCCTACCGTGAGGCTACAACGCCTTACGAGCTCACGTCTCACCCATCAGATAAGCGCTCACTCAGTCTTCCTCAGCCTGTTGCCACGACTTGCGTCAGCTTCGCATTTCACTATCTCGCAGCGTTTCTTAGACATTACCCAGAATATACACTTCAATGTCGCTTCTCATCATGCAACCCACACCTACATCGACAACGGACAGATTGTCGCCAGGATGGATAAGTCGGTTATCCCCGAGGAGGAGGTCACCGGAATCACGTCCAACAACAGCGAACAGCCAGATTTCCCCACAACCGTCTCGGAGATCGAGCAACAGCAATAGTTCGCAAAGATCTAGTCGATCCGAAAGCCGATCGATCCGGGGTATGGTGAACAGGATACGCTCAGCATCAAACGCCAGCATACCAAAGGATCAGACTCAAGAGCAGGGCTTCAAGGAAGTCGACGAATGGTTCACCGGATTCCAGAGATATAATCAGCTTGTAACAATGTCCGAGCAGCCTCAAACAGCACCAGAGTTCTCCAAAGCTACCAAACAATTGACAAAGAACTGCGGTGGCAACTTCATCCACGGCCTCCCGGAAGCCATGTTCGACTACTCGCTCCTCTGGTGTCCAGCCGACGCCTCCACAACACGAGACGACAACGAACCTTCCTGGAGCTGGACATCCCACAACGGCCGCATCAACTTCCCCTTCGACCCGACCAGCTGTCCCGACACCTTCACGCTACCACGCAGCACAGGCGAAAACTTCCGCTCCGAGATCCAAAACTTCCACACAGGCTCTCTATCCGCACCCTACACAATCAGGCGCGACAAACACGCCTCCCTACGCATCCACTACCCGCCGTACTTCCACGCACCCCGCGGCCACGACCCCACCCAAGAGAGTCACACGCTGCGCTTTACCGCGCAGACTGTCCCAGCAGACGGCTTCACAGCCTCGCAACTCCACTTCGCGGACCGCGAAATCCCCTGCTCACAACTCATCAACCCCAACGGCGTCCACGCCGGCGTGCTCATGAGTCATGAATCCGCACTCTCAGCACCACACTACAACGGGCCCTATGAATTCGTGCTCCTCAGCCGCAACAAGCGCGTTGAGCCCGCTGAGGGCACTAAGAAGCCGCGCAGCGCCGTTATGCATCCCCCAGGCACACCGATCTGGGATGGGAAGGCGTTTGTGTGGGATGAGGAGGTTGTGGATTTTGATGAGGGGGCTTATGAGAAGTCCGAGTGGTGTATGCTCAATGTTTTGTTGATTAGGTGGGATGAGGGGAGGGGAGCTGCGGAGAGGGTTGCCGTGGGGAGGATGCATGAGCGTGCTTGGGAGGAGTTGGGGCCGGTGAGGAAGGATGTTGTGTTGAGCTGAACAACGTATGTGGCAGAGGGTCATATTTTTCTTTGTACATCACTTCTTACATGTGTATCAGAACGTCTATTAAGCAGCAGCGCCATTAAGCAGTAGTGCCATTCTGCTTCCCCTTCTCCAGCTTGCCCTTCTCCAGTTTTTCAACCGCGTCGTCGATCTTCTTGAAGCTCCAACTACTCCAGAAACTTGGGTAGCAGAAAGGCCTCAGATCAAATCGGTTGTCCTCCGGCGAGTAGTCCTCCATGTGCAAGCTAGGTGTGATCGTTGTCATCTTGTGGCGGTTGATCGCCCAATAATGATAGAACCTCTTTACCTTATCAGCCACCACCCTCGGCTCGTGGACGTCTTTCCACTCATGCACAAGCCGCTGGAACATGCCATATGGCCCCAGCTTCTGCGACTTGCGCAGGCGCCCAAAGACAGAGAGCTCGGCGTACGACATCCCCATGTCGACTTCGTCGGACTGCACGTAGTCCTCTGTCAGCGGCTCGAGCTCGGCGGTAGGTGTGGCGTCGAGGAACTCTCGCAGAATGGGGAGCGAGAGGTGAGTCTCTGCCCAGGCTATGAAGCGCTTGAGGTCGGTCTTGGAGATGCCACCAATGGGATTGATGTCGGCGGAGGAGCAGTCGTATTTTGTGAAGTAGCCGCGGAGCGCTTCGTCGACGTTTGCGGAGCCGAGCACGAGGAGCGAGCCGCCGTTGGGCCGCTGGCGCACAGTGGGCAGGAGTTGGGCGAAGACGTAGGACAACACCATGCGTGAGCGTGCTTGGATGTTTTGTAGTGCAAGGTTCTCGGCGTGTGTCCCGCCGTGGACCTTGAAGGCGGGCTCGTGGCCGGTTGCTTTAGTTAGGACACCTTTGAAGGCTTCGAAGATAGAGTCAATGTCGAGGTCGGTGTGCTGGGCGCCAATGTCGCGGGACAGACGTTCGGCGCGACTGCGAGTCTCTTTGGAGGACTGCTTGGCCATACCCATAAAGACGGAGGAGAAGACCTTTGAGCAGAGCTCTTGTGGTGACTCCGGTAGCCACCCTTCTGGCTCGCCAGGGCCGGCGATACGCTGAATATCGGCCTTGACTTGGGCGTTGCCTGCCTGTAGGGCCTCGAAGGCAATATTACACATGCCAAACACTAAGACTGCTGTCGAGCAGCTGTCGATACCACCAGAGAGCGGAATGAGATAGCCGGCCTGGTTGGAGCGTCGAAGGTAGTCCCACAAGAAACAAGAACCGCTGAGGTAGATCTCCTCTTCTGGTGCGTGGATCTTGAGCTCTTGAGGCGAGCTGGGTGCCAAGTCGGGGTCAAACTCGTCGTTGTCCTTACCGACATGGAAAGGCGTCTCGACGCGTTCGTAGGTCGGAGCGTTAAGCGCCTGGTTGCCTCTCGAAGGCGCACAACGGTATGACCTCACGTCTTCGATGTCGACTGTAGCGACGCAGACCTCGACGTCGTTGAGACTGAATTGCGACGTTTGCTGCACGATCTCACCGTTGATGATGATCATTGCGCAGCCGTCGTAGTAAAGTCGGTCGCCGTCCATACCTTGCTGGTTGGAGTAGAGGTAGACGCCACCAGACTTCCGTGTTGCCTCTTGGATCAAGCTGATCCTGGTGTTCAATTTCCTGAGAGAGTGGTGAGAGCCGCTGGAGTTGGTGATGACCTCCACACCATTTAAAGACATCGCCAGATGAGGCGAGAGAGGTGTAAAGAGCTCTTCGCAAGTCTCCATGCCAATACATGTGTCTGGAGTAGAAAGCACCATGTCTCCAATTGGGACCTTGGTTGCGCCCTGGATCTTCTGAATGAACTGCGGCAAGTAGTACTCTTCGTGATGCTGTGGCCTATTCCAGGGAATGAAATGCCTCATCTCCCGATAGTTCCCATCGTTGGCGAGGTAGAGCTTTGGTCGAATGAACAAGATCTTACCATCCAGGATAATTACACGGCAGTTGTACCTATTGTTACGGTGCATGATTGGCATGCCAATATCCGCGATTATGCCATGGATCGACTCATCCTGAAGGATGATAGCGAGCTGTTCCCACGCGTGCAGATAGGTGTCGCCCTCCAGGAAGTGGTCGAGCAAGCCATAGCCCGTGATTTCAAGTCTGCACAGATGTTAGTATGGTCTTTACAAGAATTTGAGGCATATCGTACTCTGGTCCCTATGAATGATTAGTGGAATGATCTGAGCTTCTTCTGAATCTTCAACTTACGGTACGGAAGCCAGCACCTCGCTCTTTCGCAACCTGGATGCTCTCGACTATCCTCTTGCGATTGCCTTCCCAATCAAGAACCCACTGGTTCAGATTACAGCATGCAAACGTCAGAAGTCGACCTGGTGAATAGTGAGTTAGTACGACGATCCGCGGAACCGACACACTATCGTACATACCCATGGTGAGGTTTGTGGATGATCACTGACGCAGTGCGCAATTCTAGGCTTGGTATGGGAAAGTGGTAGCTGCGGTGGTCGAGCTCTCCGAATGCGATAGGTGGGGTTACGCAGCTGCCCTGTGCGGCAAGCGGCAGCGGCTCAAGTTGTGATCTCTTGGCAGTCAAGTCCCAATCTCAAATGCCTGACGCTTGACGGCAGCCGTGGTGATCTACAAACTGCAATTCAGTGGCGACGCTCAGGGGTTCCAGGACGGCTTGAGGGACTCCGAGGGTGGGATATAATGTTGGCTGCTTTGTCGTTCAATTTCTGCTTGCTTCCGTAGGTACTTTGATACTAATTCACGGTCCGAATGAGTCTTATCAAAGATCATGAGACTCATCGGTGAAATTTTGCAACTTTTAACGAGGCAGGTACCGTGGTTGACAACGCCTGACTCCCTTGCCAAACCCATGCCTGCCTAATGGCAAACCAAATAACGTCTGCCCAAGATCGCGCCGTCCTTGTGCAACCCTCCCGCTGCCCTGACCGCCCTCAGGCCGCCGGTCAGCGCCAGACAGTGAGACTTCCGGCTGGCTGTGATTTGGCTCCGCCCCGCCTAGTGGGCTTGCTAGCGTCAGACCCTGCGTTAAGCATCCCGCTGCCCTCTCTTCTCACGGCGAGATCGCGAAAGACCTCTCTTAAAACAAAGTTGCCGTTCTGGTGCTTCAGTTAGCGGGTGCACAGGATATGGTCGCGGATTCTGGACGCGACTCGCCACTGCTAGCTTTCCCATGATTTAAGGCACAGCAGAAATACATTGCGATGATGGACCCCCGGCCCCAAGACGCTCGTCTTTCGGGCTCCAACGCGAAATCACGAAAGAAGACTATGGAGCATCCGGACCTGGCAAAAGAACGCGAGTTCTACAGGTGAGCTGCGAAGCATACTTCAATCAGGCCCATAGCTGCTAACGTTCCTGTCTAGGTACTATCCGCAGCGGACTACTTCAAACGAGGGTCTCAGCCGCCAACCGTCGCCCACGCCCGCCCATGACACGCCTACGCCGCCGCGAGCACTTCCCTCAGGTCCTGGGCTGGGAATCGCAGGTACATTTGAGAACCACCCACAGCCCTCAGAAGACAAGGCATTGACTGCATTTGCGCAACTGGGTGCGCTGCGACTCAATGCGCGAAGATGCCTTATCTCGTTCTTCGATCGTCGAAACTGTTACATCTTGGCTGAGGCCACCAGGACCATATCTCTACACACAGGCCAGCCCGAGTTCAGCGAAGACAGCCTGTTCTGGGGCAACACGATCTTTCCCAAAGAGCAGAGCATCTGTTATTACACGGTCAATCTGCCGACTACCGATCGGTCTGGGCTAGCGTTCGATGATTACACCAAGACACCCTCTCTTGTCGTGAACGATTTATCGAGCGACCGACGCTTCCAGCGATTTTCTTCCGTTGCAGGGGATCCCAACTCTCGATTCTATGCTGGAGTACCTATTCGTAGCCCGAGCGGTCACAACATTGGCACATATTGCGTTCTTGATGACAGGCCGCGGGACGGTCTTTCTGCACATCAATTGGATTTTCTCAAAGACATGGCGGGCACAGTGATGCGTCACCTTGAGATGACAAGGGCAACTGAAGATCATCGAAGGGGCAAGATCATGGTTAAGAGCTTGGGATCGTTTGCTGAAGGGAAGAGCGGGACTGAAGACTGGTGGCAGGACCCCTGGGACACACCGCTATCTGCCGGACTATCTGAGACGCCTCTACAGCGACAGAGACCAGCCGCGCGGTCCAACGCCGACCAGGAGCCATTCGTCATCGACCGAAGTAATAGTGCTATTTCGAGCATAAAGAGTCCCACAAACACAGATACATCGAGTGTCCGGCCTATAAGCAATGTCGCCACGCCCGCCTCTGAGCTCGGACCTGAGCCGCCCAAAGCTCCTGTAGAAGCGACCAGGACCTCTTCCACCTCGCAGAACGACCAGAAGAGCAAGATTGCGCCAGAGATCCAGGCTGCATTCGACAGAGCGTCGAACATGATCGTCGATGCGATCGAGGCCGATGGCGTCGCTTTTTTCGACGCCAAGATTAGTACATTCGGTGGTCTCGTGGAGGACGATCTCTTCTCCGAAGACCTCCCTGAGCCCGACAAGCCTTGTGTTCTGCTAGGCTCTGCACTCAGCAAGGATCATAGGGATGTGTCAAGTCTCGCCGACATGCAGTACTCGATGTCGGAGAGCGTACTGCGACATCTCCTCCGTTCATATTCACATGGCCAAATCTTCAATTTTGACGATGACGCCACAACTCCGGCCATCAATTCGCCGTCAGGGAACGGAGACATGGAGGTGTCAGATGGCTTCCCCTTCCATGTCTCGCGCAAGTCAGAGTCCACTAGAAGTCAAGACGACGAGAACTTTCTCCGAAGCGTATTTCCGAAGGCGAAGAGTCTGGTGCTTTATCCGTTGTGGGATTCGCATCGTGACCGATGGTTTGCCAGCGCAGTGATCTGGAGCTCCGATCCCATGCGCGTCTTTACCAGCGAACAGGAGCTCAGTTTCCTTGCCGCATTCAGCAACTCGGTCATGGCCGAGGTCGCACGACTGGACACCAAGCTAGCAGACGCTGCAAAGGCCGACTTCATCTCATCTATCAGCCACGAGCTGCGATCACCTTTGCATGGCATTCTAGGCATGACAGACCTGCTCAAAGACACATCGATTGACGGACAGCAGACGAGTCATGTTCAGACTATTGAGACTTGCGGCAAGACCCTTCTGGAAACCATCAACCATGTGCTCGACTTTGCCAAGATCAACAACCTTACTCGAGGGCAATCGAAGAAATCGAAGAAGCGTACCCAGAGCGCCAAGCACGTCATCAGCCCTGGACAGAGCCACACGAATGATATCATGACACTGATCAATGACGTGGATATGAGCGTCCTGGCAGAAGACGTTGTAGAGAGCGTCTTTGCAGGTCATGTGTATCAGAAGTTGTCCGCTCAAACGTACGAGCTCAGCCCCTGTAAAAAGGAAGCACCTCCCCTGACTCTTATTCTTGACATCAATGAGAGCGTGAACTATGTGTTCCGTACTCAACCTGGCGCATGGCGACGTGTTATCATGAACCTCTTCGGCAATGCTTTGAAGTACACCGAAGCAGGATACATCAAGGTCAAGCTTCAAGTGATGCCAAAGTCAAGCCCTACAGAGGACTTCCGCGAGTTCCGCTTCACAGTAACCGACAGTGGTGTTGGCATGTCGGAAGACTACATCAACAACAGGCTATTCCATTCCTTCGCACAGGAGAATCCTCTGAGCCAAGGAACCGGCCTGGGTCTGAGCATCGTGAAGCAGATCGTTGAGTCTCTGGGAGGCGAGATCGAAGTGACCAGTGCAAAAGGTCGCGGAACCAAGTTCACAGTATCCTGCCCTCTGAAGGAGTCGATCATGTCGCCATCCTTCTGCCCCACGGAACCTGAGCAGCAGAAGGAGAGACACCTGCGAGAGGTTGGCAAGCGCACTAAGGGTATGAAGGTCTGTTTCAAGGGCTTTGATGAAGAGGAAGAATACTTCGTTAGGAGCCTGAAGGGAAAGAATGCTTCTCACCTGTCCAAGAAAGCGATCGACAGCCTATGCGCTGACTGGTTCGGCATGAAGACATGTGCGAACGGCCCCTGTGCCGCACAGCCAGATCTCATCATTGCGACCGAGTCGGTTGCAAAGGTACTACGTGCGCAGCACAGCCAAGGAGTCCACAAAGCCAATCACCCACCGGTCATCGTCGTCTGCAACGGCGCTGCATCTGCACAGTCCGTTACTGCTATCACAGTACCTGGCGTCATCTTTGAGTGCATTGGTCAGCCTGTCGGCCCTCACAAGATGGCTAAGGCTTTGACTTCTTGCCTTAACCGCCACGCGAATCGTCTGATCGACCAGATGCAGGATACCGAGGCAACCCTACAGAAGGTCACACAGCTGAGTCTGAAGGAGAACACTCCACCGCAGAGTCCAGACGCGTTCGGTCGTCTACTTGATACAGTTCGACCGGCTCTCACTTCTACGATTAGCGCTCCTGAGGTGCGATCCGTCAACTCCAGTCCTGTCAAGAAGTCAGCATACTCTACACCAACAAGGTCTCTGAATTGCCTGGCTGTCGACGACAACCCAATCAACCTGCGGCTTCTGCGTACGTTCATTGACAAACTTGGCCACCGTCATGTACTGGCGGTCAACGGTCTCGAAGCTCTTGATACATACAAGTCTGCCCAGGACCAGTCTTTGTTGACTGGCTCAGCTCAGGCACACACCGCACCCGCCAAAGCTGCCGTGGCAGATATGTCTGCCCGCATCGACGTCATCTTGATGGACATCAACATGCCGGAGATGGACGGTCTCGAAGCAACGCGCCAGATTCGAGCGCATGAGATTAGGAATGGTCTGTCCCCTGTCACCATCATCGCACTCACCGGCGTTGCCAGTACCGATACACAGCAAGAGGCAAATTCCAGCGGAGTCAATCTATTTCTGATCAAGCCAGTGCGTCTCGCAGATCTGGAGGTGGTTCTCAAGGGTGTCGTGACAGGGCAAGAGAAAGCCGAACGGGAGGAGCGGATAAAGGAGAATCAGGGCACGGCGCAGTCACACTCGCGCTCACACTCGCTGAAGGAGCAACCGCAAACGAAGACGCAGGCAGCATTGATGCCGCCACCGCAGACACAGCTGCCCTCGGAAGGGGTCACGTCGCAGGTACAAACACCGCAAGTGCAAGCCACACCGTATCTACAGCTCTCACCACACACAACACGAAAGGCGGAGCAGAGTGGCGCCAAGCCAGAGCATGGAAGCGCTAAGGCAGAGGCGCAAAGGGATGAGCCCAGCGTCACTGTCAAAGAGATCAAATGACTCGCAGTATTGGCACTCGGTGTTGCAATTTTTGGCGCCTGGACAGCGAGATCCAGGTGAATGTCAGAAAGACAGGCGTTATACCCATTTTTTTTATGATGGACGGTACGGTACAGCATAGCAGGCGTCAGAGCGTGTAGATATTACCGGCTTTTAGGTCGCCTGCACGCGGAATGGGATTGATGTCGATATGCACGTTGTACCTTGACTGCTGTATGGATGTGATCCGACCGCGCCTTCGCAAGTTAGTATATTTGACCTAGTCGACTGAAGATTTAGTCCGCCTTCCTACCAGCCCAGTATAAACCCGTCTCTGGATCCTGCTACACCCCACCTTGCGTCTCGCGCTTCACATCACCCTGTTCCAGGATGGGGTATTGGTGGTTGGATCGCAAGTGGTTTGGGCTGACTAGCTCTGATCGTTGGAAAGGCGTTTTGAAGTGGAGATCTCGACATTGTGAGAATGGTGGAGGGATTCTAAATGACGGTGGTGCTTTGCGCACACAATATACCTAGAACCGCGTCCTGAGGCAAGATAGTGCTCCTGCACCGTGTAGGGCCTATCGATACGCGTCTTCGGTACCCTACGGGAGGTCAGAGCCCGGGGTCAGCCCTGGTGTCATAGTGACATTAATCACTACTACTACTACTACTACTACTACTACTACTACTACTACTACTACTACTACTACTACTACTACTACTACTACTACTACTACTACTACTACTACTACTACTACTACTACTACTACTACTGG